>OZ024902.1:12685440-13092940 GCA_964017125.1 Flabesymbios commensalis
GCCTCTCCTGATGGGATTATCAACACCATTGACAAATTAATTGAAGTTAAATGCCCGTATTCAGCTAAGAAAAAAATTATATGTCCAACCACAGTACCATATTTGAAATTTGTTGATGGCAAATTATCTTTAAATGAGAAGCACAGTTACTATTATCAAATTCAAGGACAGCTGTACTGTGCGAACAAAAATAAATGTGACCTTATAATTTTTACAATGACTGACACCAAGGTCATAGAAATAGTTCGCGATGATGAATTTATTAAAGATATGGTCGCAAAGCTGGTTTCTTTTTATCAAGAAACTTTCAAAGGTGTTATGGTGAACACTAATTTCTACAAAAATTATTATGACTATGTTTTTTGAAAATGAATAATTTTTCCATTTAAAATCGAAGGTGTTGATAGTCCAATCTGGGGTGGGGGTGGGGACAAGTAGTAGTAGTAAATCATTGCTTTACGTCACTTTTCGGCACAAAAGGTCTTTTAAGTGACACTATAATGTAGTAGTAGTAAATCATTGCTTTACGTCACTTTTCGGTACAAAAGGTCTTTTAAGTGACATTATAATACGGTAAAAACGTTTTAGTCAATTGATGAGATGAATGATGTACAGATGATGATGTGAGGGTGGGGGTAGTAGTAGTAGTAGTAAATCTGTGCTTTACGTCACTTTTCGGCACAAAAGGTCTTTTAAGTGACATTATAATACGATAAAAACGTTGTAGTCAATTGATGAGATGAATGATGTACAGATGATGATGTGAGGGTGGGGGTGATAGGGCATGGTGGGTTATTGAGAGCGTTTTCCTTAGCTCGCCCGATAAGGGGTTCTGGGCATGTCTAGGGGATATACCCCCAGACATGCCCAGACGGCCGGAGACTTCAGTTTGGCTGTACAATTTAATGATGAAACTCTGTGGCATTTCGCGCAGCTCCGCTATCCTCGGGTCGGATAGTCCCCAGAGTAACAATAGGAAGGATCACTCCCTCTGGGTAACTTCATTCATCCCACGTGAGAGACCTAATGTCAAACACGCTATTGCCGGTTATTTAAGGCTACCACAGCCTACATCAGCGCCAGCACTGATGCGGGTGCTGCATTGGCTCCGCTGTTGAGCGGAGGAACCAGGGTACGCCACTGGCAATCCGCCCAAAGTTTATAGCCAGATACGAGGAGGCTGCAGCTGCCCTTGGATGATTGCTGTAGACTAGTGCTTCCGTACAATGCCGTAACAGCATCCAACAGACGAAACAGATCCCTAATGACCCGACTTGGGGGCGAAAAGTACTACTACTAGCAATCATCCCAGTACCCCGGGGTGGGGACAAGCATTGACAGTATTTTTATATATAATTCAATATTTGGTCCCCTTGAAGTTAGAATTATAAGGTGCTAAGCTGCCACTTTACAAAGTGGCAGTTTAGTACCACCTAACTCCAAGGGGACCAAATACGGAATTATATATAAAAATATGATTTATGGACCCATTTTTAAATCTGTCAATCAATGTACATGACCTATATATTTTGTGCAATGTCATTTTTAAAGGTTTGTTTATGTCAACCTGACAACCAAATTTTTATGACATTGACCATGCTCAATTTCATACATGTACACAATATGTTTCATGTTGTGGTTAATATAGAATTATAATGAATAATAACAGTTTATTTTAATAACATTCTGGTTCTGTAACTAGGCATCCCTTGGAACAATGCCAGTTCTGAAATTACACAACAAGAAACATACTGTGATTATCTGATTGGCTAAAGCCGATTCTGTATTACTCATTGGAGTGGTGAGAATTTTATATGTTTTTGCTAATCCAATTATTCTCTCAATATGGACCCGCTTACTCGCAATTTTCCTGTCATTTAACACAGTCTGGCCTGACAATCTGTTTTTCTTTTTGAAAAAAGTAGGGATATTGATAATGACATTGTATGGAATGAATAGGTCTTGTACATTGAACCCTTTGTCAGCCATGACTGAATCACCTGGGTCACACGACTGAGGAAGTTGACTTCTCTCAGCAATACCTCCATCACTAACTGATCCACCATATTGTAAAATATTCCGATCTAATATAAACAAAAATTACAGCAGGTTAAGCCCTGGGAAAGAAGGGTTGATTGTTTCGGCTGCTTTCTGTGACACGCGCACAGTGCACTGATACTACATGTCAGGATATCTGGATATCCCGCTTCTAGTGGGATATCCCGTACTGACTGCATAAATATAGTCGTCCTCCAAATAGGTTTAGTCTGGTTCTAACGGTTTTATTAAATATCTATATAAAGGACTAATTGGTTTAAAGCCAGGCCAGCAACGGATAAGTTGGGCACAAGCCGTGAGTGTTATTAATCCCAAGACAAAAAACTATTAGCCGCGGCTTATATTAATAATGGACTGAGTAATCTGTTTGCCACACTCCAGTACGCTAGGTGTTAACTCTAGGTGTTAAAGTATATCACGGGTACGCAATGACTGTTAAGAACCTTACATAACAAAAATTATCTGAATTATACGAGGGACAAAAACAAACCCTCTCTGGACTGGTTAAGTAGAAAGAACATTATGATATTTGGTAACCATATAAATAAGAACACCTAGCCTACGGGAAGTAGTAACTATATATATACAAATGTAGAAATATATATACGATGTTATATCAGACTGTATATTTACTGTGAACGACATGGTGGATCTAAAGAAACGACACACTTATAAAAAGGAAAATGGAGATTATTGAGTCGTTGTAACAAAGCCAGGCCTCAGTAGCAGGTGTAATAATCAAGGAAATATATGAGTATGTTTGCCGACCCTAAGACATTACACTAAATGACATTATGTTTTACCAGACGTAAATTATTGCGAGTTATGTTAAGCGCAGCTGGTCCGATAGTAGGCCGGATACGCAGATACTATATTATGTACGAGACCACAATAAAATTTCAGTTAGTAGATTTCATTTTTTGATCCAGAAAAGAGTGTTGTTTTATTCTCTCACCCAACGCAGCCTACCCACGAGTTGGGGGACCTGGACAAGCCCAGAACGGATTTGTAAAAAGGGCCGAGATCTTTATACTAAAGGGCCGAGAACTTTACAGTGGCGGGCTAGCTGGCGGATGAAGGCTTCAGCGTGGGTGAGAGAAAAATAACAACTTTATAAATTAAAATATTAAATTTAGACTATTAAACTTTCAAAAATTCTAAATTCAACATAGAAGAGGATGTCGCATGGATCGTCAGCTTTCTGACACACCTGACATGCTAACATGTCAGTAAGGATGACTCCAGGAGTGAGACGTGGCATGAGGGACGAGCTGTGAGGCGGAGCAATACTGCTTTGTAACATACGGAGAAGCCTCAACATGTATTTATTCATGATTGACACTATAAAAAACGTTTAAACGTTCAACAAACACAGAAAGAAAAAAAAAATACGGAACTATATTTGTGTCTTCAGAACATTGCATAACTGATTTATTTATAGAAACTTATTGTGTGTGACCTGATAAGTAAAACATATGTGCAGCATCGGGAGAAGGTGTGCATAGTAGACCCTGACATGACACGGGAGTAACCCACGCCCGGAACGGGATCAACGCCGTCGCGCAGCTATTCCAGTTCAGCCACCAGACATAGTGATCAGACAACATTATGAACAAGGTTTTACTACCAGAAATTCAGAAGGTTGATCCATTAATGAAACCGTGACAGTGTCAATTACACAAATGAATACATAATGTAAATCATCAGCCACCCATCATCCGACCTCTTCAGTGAAGCCTGAGGAAACATTTAATTATCAACTGGGGGCCAGGCTTCACATGGCTGGTCACATGACGAGATCAGTTAATCAGCGCTGCCATCCAGCTGATAATTGTATTAGAAGGTTGTAATACCATACCAGGACCTCTGCCGAACCATTGGACAAACGAGTGTGACAGCGCCCCTGCTTTGGTTATGTTGGACACGCTTTCCTGAATTGGAGTTGGTTAGTGAATAGTCAAGATTCGAACTGACTATAATTATTCAGATAAGTAGCAGTGATAATTTTGTCAAAATCGGACCAAGACCAGGTGAGATATACTCCCACGTGACTGAACGAAGCGTGGTTTATTGAACTCTATTGTAACGCTATAGGAAAAGTAATGTTGGTACTGCTACTTGAAATAAATTAAAGGTGTTTCCTGTCTAATTTATTATGAAGTGTATCAGATAAATTAAGCAGGTTGGTCAATCTAATTAGAACAAATTGTATATATGTAGTTGTAGTCAATTGGTTTGTTTTATATGCCGGGGGTATAATAGAACACGAAAAAGTTGTGGTGGGATCCACAAGATGATACGGACACCCAAGGGAGGTGGCCCCGGACCATTTGCCCTTACTGCTGGGTACAGGTCAGGGCTACGATCCCTAAGCGTGCCGGGTACAGAATGAACCCATGCACCCTCGGGAAGTGGCTCATAGATATGGCTGATGAAGAGAGTATACATTGTCTCTGCTCATAGCTATCTGAGCCACGATTCTGAGGTATGCTGTATTGAATATGTTGAAACCAGGTACAAGAGGGATATATATAGTACCTGAGGTTGAAAAGTACTGTAGCGCTCCGTTGGACGGGCGCCAGTACCCTGATGCGTTGGGACGCAAGCGCCGGATTGCACAGGGCCAAGATTCTGTGCAGGAAAGCTCTTGGTAGAGCACGAGTTAAGCACCCGAGTGAGTGTGAGTCTTAAGCGTCAGAGAGAGCGCCATAGACTCACTGATAAGTGCATGGCTATGGTCCTGCAGCGTTATGCAATGCCGACACTAGGCATGACAAGTGTTGTGCACATTTACATTGAATATATATCATATCTTCTGAATCTGTAAAGAAACTTTTTAAACAGTAATCCTCTAAGTAACTCATCTGTGGCCCTTGCTGACGAAAGTGCTCATGATTGGAGATCCCAGAAAGAAATGGTTCGCAACATGAGTACCAAAGCCAACAAAGGTGCTCACATAGAGCTACAGAACAGAGCAAATTATAAACCAAATTTATTAGCTATTTACTAGATTTGACTTCTTAGAACTTTTCTCTCTCAACGACAGGTAGATATCTATAATGGCAGGTGAGTAATTATAAGAAAAACAGATAATAAATTTGTAGTGATATATTGTATGTTGATACGTTACACAATTTGGTAATTTTTATTGACTGTGAGGTGTGAGTTACTTGGACAAGTCACAGCTCACGAGTGAATGAAAAAAAATGAAAGCAAATACAAAAAGTGAACAATATTAATTCCGGATGGATTCTATAATGATACAATTATTGTTTAATTGATTGATATCGCTATTCTAATGTAACATGTCTATATTATGTCATAGTAAGTAGTATATTAGCGTTATTATTCACACGAACATTGTTTTGATTGAATACCCAATTAATAATGAGTGTATAATGTTCAGAATGTGGGGAAATGGTATAAAATGTATGAAAACTATTCATCAAAATGGCGACTGAAGGTCTGATCAACCATGTCATTTTGCTTGTAATAAGCAAAATGAAGTAGCACAGTGAATCAATGAGTGTTAGCTCGCTGCGATATTATGTAAGCATATTTATAATAATGTTGGTTAATTTTGTCATATTAGTGTATAACTATTGATGTTTGAATGTAACCCTTATCATGCTTCTATTTTACTGGTAGAGTTGTTGAGACTGATGAGCAAAAATATTTGATGCATGTAAGTAACTTTATAGTGAAAAGGTATATTCAAGAGTATACGCTTGTATACACCTTTTAACTTTAGAGGGGGGCGAATGTGAAATATTCCGATCTAATATAAACAAAAATTACAGCAGGTTAAGCCCTGGGAAAGAAGGGTTGATTGTTTCGGCTGGTTTCTGTGACACGCGCACAGTGCACTGATACTGCATGTCAGGATATCTGGATATCCCGTTTCTAGTGGGATATCCTGTACTGACGGCATAAATGCCAGGCGGGAAAAATATAGTCGTCCTACAAATAGGTTTAGTCTGGTTCTAACGGTTTTAGTAAATATCTATATAAAGGACTAATTTTTTAAGCCAGGCCAGGCAACGGATAAGTTGGGCACAAGCCGTGAGTGGTATTAATCCCAAGACAAAAAACTATTAGCCGCGGCTTATATTAATAATGGACTGAGTAATCTGTTTGCCACACTCCAGTACGCTAGGTGTTAACTCTAGGTGTTAAAGTATATCACGGGTACGCAATGACTGTTAAGAACCTTACATAACAAAAATTATCTGAATTATACGAGGGACAAAAACAAACCCTCTCTGGACTGGTTAAGTAGAAAGAACATTATGATATTTGGTAACCATATTAATAAGAACACCTAGCCTACGGGAAGTAGTAACTATATATATATACAAATGTATCAATACATAATATATATACGATGTTATATCAGACTGTATATTTACTGTGAACGGTTGATCTAAAGAAACGACAAACTCATAAAAAGGAAAATGGAGATTATCGAGTCGTTGTAACAAAGCCAGGCCTCAGTAGCAGGTGTAATAAATCCACAGAATAATCAAGGAAATACATGAGTATGTTTGCCGACCCTAAGACATTACACTAAATGACATTATGTTTTACCAGACGTAAATTATTGCGAGTTATGTTAAGCGCAGCTGGTCCGATAGTAGGCCGGATACGCAGATACTATATTATGTACGAGACCACAATAAATTTCAGTTAGTAGATTTCATTTTTGATCCAGAAAAGAGTGTTGTTTTATTCTCTCACCCAACGCAGCCTACCCACGAGTTGGGGGACCTGGACAAGCCCAGAACGGATTTGTAAAAGGGCCGAGATCTTTATACTAAAGGGCCGAGAATTTTACAATATGCTGGGGATATAAATGTCACTAAGCCACCAGGACTACACCCAACAAGGACTTTCATGGTATTTCTGTTCTTATACGTGGAAAATGTCGCTTGTTGGGCAACTGGCTGCTTCGGCTTCTGGATGGGGCACTCTGTGCCATCGACAATGACACGAGTGGTGGGGAACTGTGCCTTGAAATTTGTCGGAGCAAAGTAACGGACAGTATCCCTTTGTGGCCACCATTGCACCTCACTCCATTGCATATATCCATGTGATGAACACATTACTCACCACTGACTCGTTAACTTCAAACCACATTGCCAACTCATAGTGTGTGCTATGTTGTCTGAGTTTAATCAAGGTCAGAAAAAATTGATCTTCAATAGTCAGGATAGGTTTGACCCCATTATAATAATTGAGTTCAAACCTAGCCGGACCTAATGTGTTCAACACAAATATAAACTTCTCATATGACTGCAAGCCAGTATAAAAATGAATTCTATCTGGATGTAGTCTGTATTTCCAAGCAGATAAACCAGGAGGGTCCATAGAACACTGAGTGGAAATATCTTGGCAGGTCTTAACCGGTGAAGTTGTTGGTACTTCTCTGGATCCTTCCCCTGCAACACACACAGCATAGGCATATATTAAAGGGACTGGCCCAGGCTAAAATCATCAGAAAATCGGTGATTTTATTTCGGGTTCTTAATATGACCATATGATGTAAGCATGTACATAAACTAGAACTGCAAATTTTTATAATTTTTGTGCTGCGCATTCACCAGCTAGACTAGATATATATAGAGACGAAATTCCCGCATTTCCTATTTTTGACATGGTTGTCAATAATTAGAAATCAGGAATTTCGTCTCTATATCTAGCCTAACTGGTGAATGCGCAGCACAAAAATGATAAAAATATGCAGTTCCAGTCTATGTACATGTTTACATCATATGGTCATATTAAGAACCCGAAATAAAATCACCGATTTTTTGATGATTTTAGCCTGGGCCAGTCCCTTTAAGTATAATTTTTTTCCAACATTCTGTTATACAATTGAATTATATTGAGACTTGTATACCATGATGTGATCTTTATTGATATAAAAATAAATATGACACAATAGCCTACATGAAAGAGAAAATTGAGTTGGCTGTTTGTTATTGGGCATTGAAAATTATTGTTTGTTGCCGCTAATTCACTAAAAAAAATAGTAAGCAGGTAGGCCTACTTTTTGTGTTTTAGCTTTCACAGAACTATTATTCGGTTAGGCCTACAGATCATTTGACAAATTAATTTGAACTCACCAACTTCACATAAAGTTGAAACAGTCACTTCAGCACCTACATCCTCCCATGCTTTTTCCCTTTCCTGCTGGAACTCCTTTTCCAATCGTCTCTTTTTGGCCAATCGATGTCCCCTGGCTCTAGCCGAAGGTGTTGGTGGTAAGGTCCAGTTGAAGATATGGGGGATTGCAGTCTTCTTCAATCGCTTTTGGAGTGGTGTTGTACCTACAGCAGGAAATATACAATAGTATGATAAATACAGTATAGGTGTAATATTATTGTAGTGGCTATAAATCAGTATGCAAACACACCAGCCCTTCAAGGCTTCATATTGTTTTGTTATTAATTATATAACATTGACATTATGTTGCTAAGGCCTATAGTCTGATTATATGTAGAATATGGAATTTTAAAATTAAATTTAAAAATATGGAGTTTAACAACATTTTGTTATACAATTGAATTATATTGAGACTTGTATACCGTGGTGTGATCTTTATTGATATAAAAATAAATATGACACAATAGCCTACATGAAAGAGAAAATTGAGTTAGCTGTTTGTTATTGGGCATTGAAAATTATTGTTTGTTGCCGCTAATTCACTAAAAAAAATGGTAGGCAGGTAGGCCTACTTGTTGTGTTTTAGCTTTCACAGAACTATTATTCGGTTAGGCCTACAGTTCATTTGACAAATTTATTTGAACTTACCAACTTCACATAAAGTTGAAACAGTCACTTCAGCACCTACATCCTCTCATGCTTTTTCCTTTTCCTGCTGGAACTCCTTTTCCAATCGTCTCTTTTTGGCCAATCGATGTCCCCTGGCTCTAGCCGAAGGTGTTGGTGGTAAGGTCCAGTTGAAGATATGGGGGATTGCAGTCTTCTTCAATCGCTTTTGGAGTGGTGTTGTACCTACAGCAGGAAATATACAATAGTATGATAAATACAGTATAGGTGTAATATTATTGTAGTGGCTATAAATCAGTATGCAAACACACCAGCCCTTCAAGGCTTCATATTGTTTTGTTATTAATTATATAACATTGACATTATGTTGCTAAGGCCTATTGTCTGATTATATGTAGAATATGGAATTTTAAAATTAAATTTAACAAGACTACATAAGTCCAGGAGCTCCCGCTCCGAATTAGAATTTGATTTAAGCAATTTTGTATAGGGTTATTAATGTAGTCCTAGTCTAGGTCAAAAATCAAGACGCAAGACAACTAGGTCTAAGTAGCCCAGTCTAAGAGTAAGATAAGAACTAGACAGTCTGTCAGAGATTGCAAACCTCCATTGAAATGAATGATCCTAATCAGTATCCCAGTAATGGTCTACCTATCTGGCACGGTTTACCCGATATCAGGCCAATCGAGTTAACTAATAGCTGATATACGGTCATTTTGAATTCGATATAAATTAGTTAAAAACTTAGGGTGCATTCTACCCCGAAACCTCAAATTTTGTTTTATAGTAATGGACTAACATCTAACACAGTTTGCAAAATATTGGGCATGTGAAAGTAAATAATGGCCGATAGGGGGCCATTTTGAATTTGATCGAGTCAGAATTTTTCAAGATGCATCCTCAGCTGAAATCTCACATTTCATTCTATAGTAATCGTCTAGCTATCTAGCACGGTTTACCAAATATCGGCCATGTGAAAGTGAATAATGGCCTAAAGGCGGCCATTTTGAATTTGATCAAGTCAAAATTTTCCAAGATGCATCCTCAGCTGAAACCTCACATTTCATTCTATAGTAATGGTCTAGCCATCTAGCACGGTTTACCAAATATCGCCCATGTGAAAGTGAATAATGGCTGATAGGAGGCCATTTTGGATTTGATCAAGTCAAATTTTTTCAAGATGCATCCTCTCCTGAAATCTCACATTTTGTTTTATAGTAATGGTCTAGCCATCTAGTACGGTTACCAAAAACCAGCTATGTGAAAGCGAATAATGGCCGATAGGCGGCCATTTTGAATTTGATCGAGTCAATTTTTTTCAAGATGCATCCTTTCTTGTAGTCTCACATTTTGTTTTATAGTAATGGTCCAGCTATCTAACATGGTTTACCAAATATCAGCAATGTGAAAGTAAATAGTGGCCGATAGGCGGCCATTTTGAATTCGATTCAGTCGAAAGTTTTTAAAAGGCATCCTCTCTAGAAACGTCACATTTTGTTTATAGTAATGGTCTAGCTATCTAGCACGGTTTACTTGATATCAGGCCTATCGAGGTAAATAATGCTGATTGTCGGCCATTTTGAATTAAAAATTTTCAGGGTGCATCCTCCCCCGAAAACTCACACTTTGTTTTATAGTAATCAGGTAATGGTCTAGCCATCCAGCACGGTTTACCAAATATCAGCCATGTGAAAATGAATAATGGCCGAAAAGGCGGCCATTTTAAATTTGATCAAGTCAAATTTTTTCAAGATGCATCCTCATCTGAAATCTCACATTTTGGTCTAGCCATCTAGCACGGTTTACTAAATAAAGGCCATGTGAAAGTGAATAATGGCAGATTGGCGGCCATTTTGATTTTGGACGAGTTGAATTTTTTCAAAATGCATCCTCTCCTGAAGCCTTACAATTTGTTTTATAGTAATGGTGTAGATATCTTGAGCGGTTTTCATGATATTCCACAATATCAGGCCTGCCGAGGTGAATAATGGCTGATAGGCGGCCATTTTGTATTTTATCAACTTTATATTTATCAAGATGCATCCTCTCCTGAAACCTTACAATTTATTTGATATTAATGGTGTAGCTATCTTGAGCGGTTTTCATGATATTCCGCGATATCAGGCCTGTCGAGGTGAATAATGGCCGATAGGCGGCCATTTTTAATTTTATCGACTTGAAATTTTTCAAGATGCGTCCTCTCCTGAAACCTCACAATTTGTTTTATAGTAATGGTGTAGCTATCTTGAGCGGTTTTCATGATATTCCGCAAAATCTTTCAGTCGGATTTACCGATGTTATATATTAGGTCAAAGTGCTGGGTCAACTTCAAGGTCAAGGTCCAAAAACCTGAAAAGGCACAACTAGGGACCTTAGAGAACATGTATGTGCAATATGACTGTCATCGGCCCAGTACTTTTCGAGATCTGCTCCGGAAACGAAGTGCGCGTCAAAACGTCTAAATAGGTCATAGTTCTGAACCAGAAGTAGGTCAAAGTTCAAATACCCCAAAAGGCACAACTAGACCCCCTAGGGGTGTTGTGTGTAAAATTTGAAGACAATCGGACAAGTACTTTCAGAGATATGCTCCGGAAACGAATTGTTTACGGACGGCCCAACGGCCCAACGCCGTCACATCATCATTTTCTCCTCTGCAACCTTTCGTATTGAATTCAGATTAAAAATATTTTAACCTGTCCATTAGCCACCTGGAAGTAACCCACATACCAAAAATTGTTATCCTAGCTTATTTTCTTACAAAGTTATAGGCAAAAGAAGAGGCCAAAAAAAAACGGAGGTAGAATCCATAGCTCCCTTCGCTCACCTACGGTGACGGCGGGAGCTAAAAATATGGAGTTTTAAAATTAAATTCCACTATCTGTATCAGAGGACAGAGGCGTGTAAACAAAAACTTGGCAAAGGGCAGTATCTGACTACGGTACAAGTAAGCAGATACTGCATTTTCTGTTTTCACGGCGATATTTACAGCACACTTAGCCCGACACTGACAGCTCCCAGCAAACATGAGACGTTGACCTAACGTTGGTTTAGTGTTGGACCAACGTCGTAGACGGTGGGCAAACAGTAAACCAGCGTCGGGCCAACGTCTCATGTTTGCTAGAAGTGTATTTGAGTCATAGAGTGAGATTCATCGTGAACTCCGTAAGCCTTTTTTGTATGCATATATATAAACTAAATTATTAGTTTATATTTCATTTATACCGCACATTAGTCATTACTAGGGCCTATTCCATTAGGCTATATAGCCCAGGTCTACGACATACACTATGCATATTATTTGATATTAGTCTACGTAGTTTATATCATGAGGCTGCTTACCGCTTGTTGTTTGCTGTATGTAATCATCAGCGGCAAAGCGGGCGTAGCACACTGTACTATGTAGCACACTGTAGTTTACCGTGTTGGTCCCGTCCACTTGTCACGTCTAATCGCCACAATCCATGCTTTTAAACGATCCGGACCGGAAAACGGAAAAGCATGTCCTCCTTTATTTTCGCATAGAGGTACACAACATTCTGTCGCAGGCATTGATATAGAATTATAGAACACTTTAAACCAGAGAACAGTGTGTGCATTCAAGTGTAAACAGAAGCGCTGTATGCATAACGGCACTGACGGCTGGCGCTGCCTCGCTCTGAGCTACCGTGTTAGTTAACCCCATTGACTGAGGAATCTGCGTAATTCATTCACACTGGTTATTGAATTTAATGTAAATTCAACTAAAAAGTATTTTCCTTTAAACTGCCTGAGAATTCTTCTTGGCCACTACTGCTTGATTACAATAGAAATAGAAAATCATTTATATGTAAAAACCTGTATGCATTGATTGTGCAATTTAAACAGTAAGTAAGTAAAATGTCTATTTTACTTCACTTTTTGGCCAGTATGGCCATTTAAGTGAAAATTCCTATTATTACAATATCCCATATTGTATAGTAAAAGTGGTAAAGAAAAGACAAAGCTAATAATAACAGCATTTTCCCACTAAAATATTTAGCTTAAAACGTTTGATATGATAATATGATGATGCTCCTGGCACCTATACGTAACGAGATCGATGACATGTTGCAGCGCCTGCACTACAACACAGTTTAAATGTCAGCATAAATAATGTAAAATATGAACTGAATTTAAAATGAACGACTTATCAAGTCAATTTATCTCCATGAGTGATTATGTAAAATTATAAATTAACACAATATAAACTGTACCCACTCAAAATAAAATTACTGTATGTATGTACTTTATGTATATACTATATATATATATAAATTGACATAAATATGAATATATATATGAAACAATGAACAGAGAAACCATTAAACAAATTATTACAACCCTGGTAAATCAATCAATGACGATACACTAATATATACTTCAAACAATTCTGTATATGTACAAAGTATGTGCTGGACGATCAATCCGGGGGCAACATCACAGATAAATCACCCAGCACAGATCAAAGAACCCACGGTATTATGAAAAAATATATAAAAAATATATAAATATGAATATATAAAGAATACATAAAGAATTTGAACTGAAAACTATTGGAAAATAAACATAACAACCTCGGTGAAAAACCCTGAACCACCGGAAAGCAAACATAAAAAACACATGAGAAAGAAACTTCACGACAAAAAAATAGATAAACCCTGGTTCGAAATTGCATAAAGGCAAAAACGTTTGGGTGTTCTTGGCCTTCTATGATGTTGCCCAGGGGGGACCACGCGGAGGTGACACCGATCCCCCCCCCTCCCGCAATTTAAACATATGAGCACATAATGTAAGTAAGTAAAATGTCTGCTTTACTTCACTTTTCGGCCAGTATGGCCATTTAAGTGAAAATTCCAAATATTACAATATCCTATATTGTATAATAAAAGTGGTAAAGAGAAAATCAAACTAATAACTGAATGTTCGTACTAAAATATTCATTTTAAAAGGCTTGATATGATAATATGATGATGCTTCTGGCACCTATATGTAACGAGTTTGAAGATGAGCACATAATAATAAATAATTTCTAGGCCATGGATACAACAGAACGGATGGTGGGAATAGTTGCGTCCCGTGTCGATGCTAAAAAGGCACTAAAACATCAGCAGGTGAGGATGATCAGGCAAGACAAGAGTAAGTAAGTAAGTAAAATATCTTTTTTACGTCATTTTTCGGCCAGTATGGCCGTTTAAATGACAATTCAGACTAAAATAATATGATATGATATCTTGAACAGCAAAAGTGATAAGGTAAAAAGACGAAACTGATAACAGTATGTCCACACTAAGGCATTGAGATAAAAACGACTGATGATAACATGATGCGTATCGAATATATATACACTCTTAAGAACCTTAAACAGCGCCAGCGCCGATACACAATATAAATTAACACAAAAAGATGACAAAAACAATTCTAATTGAAAGTCACAAAACAGTGTCATTGTCAAAACAAATATATAATATATACTATAATACTATAATCAAAAAAAGTAAACCCATTTACAAACACAAATACATACAATAGAAATAGACAGTCCCGTATACTAATAGAACGTTAAACACACATCCACATAAGTAAGTAAAATATCTTTTTTACGTCATTTTTCGGCCAGTATGGCCATTTAAATGACAATTCCGACTAAAATAATATGATATCTTGAATAGTAAAAGTGATACGGTAAAAAGACGAAATTGATAACAGTATGTCCGCACTAAGGCATTGAGATAAAAACGACTAATGATAACATGATGCGTATTGAATATATATACACTCTTAAGAACCTTAAACAGCGCCAGCGCCGATACACAATATAAATTAACACAAAAAGCTGACAGAAACAATTATAATTGAAAGACCAAAACAGTGTCATTGTCAAAACAAATATATAATATATATTATAATACTATATACTATAATCAAAGAAAGTAAACCCATTTACAAATATGAATACATACAATGGAAATACTTAAGACAGTCCCGTATATTAATAGAACGTTAGACACACATCCACATACCGATTCAGATCATATTGAACTTCACAAACCAATGACTATGCTCTGTATTTACCGCCAAACCGATTTTATATAGATTGAAAAGCAATGCAAAATATTGTAGACCCATATGTAATAACGTGAGAAAAACACAATATTAATAAAACGTTTGGGTGTGCTTGGCCTTCTATGAAGTTGCCCAGGGGGGACCACGCGGAGGTGACACCCCCCCCCCCCCCCATATAGTTAAAGTAGTAAAGGAAAGACAAAGCCAATAAAAGCATGATCGTACTAAAATATTCAGTTTAAAGTGATTGATATGATAACATGACGATGCTCCTGGCACCTATATGTAACGAGTCTGATGACATGTTGTAGAGCCTGCACTACAACACAGTTTAATGAGTATAAAAATATCAGTATAAATAATGTAAAATATGAAGTTATTATAAAATGAACGACTTTTCAAGTCACTATATCTCCATGATATTGGAGTGAGTGTGTAAAAACTACAAGTCTAAGTCAAAACAGTGTCATTGTCAAAACAAATATATAATATATACTATAATACTATATACTATAATCAAAAAAAGTAAACCCATTTAGACATAAATATGAATGACATAAACAATGAACAGAGACACCATTAAGTAAGTAAGTAAATGTCTTCTTTACTTCACTTTTCGGCCAGTATGGCCAGAGAAATCATTAAACCACAAAAAATTCTCAAAAATTGAAGACTTACAGTGCCCCCACAGTTGGTAATAAGGTCTGTGATATTGAAGAACATCACAGAGCGATCACGAACCGTGAGGACACCGTAAGTCACCACAGGCTAATTATACGGCAATGGCTTCTCTATGACATGCTGCATTATCCGCCAGGATGCCACAGAGAAACCATTAAAACAATGAAGTGAAAAAAAAATTATATGGCAATGGTTTCTTTCGGACATCCCGTCCATCATCAGGATGCCAAAGAGAAACCACTGCAAAAACAAAAAAAAACAAATCATAGAGGAATTATGAGTAGACCTACAATGCCCCCACAGCTGGGGATCGGGTCTGTCATTGAGAGTTAGCACGATCATAATCCGTGAGAGCACTGTAAGGCACCACAAGTACAATGAAAAAATATAAAATATATAGATATGAATATATAAAGAATATATAAAGAATTTGAACTGCAAACAATTCGAAAATAAACATAACAACCTCAGTGAAAAACCCTGAACCACCGGAAAGCAAACACAAAAAACTTCGTCACAAAAAATAGAAAAAACCTGGTTCGATGAAAGGCAAAAACGTTTGGGTGTGCTTGGCCTTCTAAGAAGTTGCCCAGGGGGGAACACGCGGAGGTGACACTCATCCCTCCCCCCCCCCCTTCCCCACACACACACACATCCACATACCGATTCAGATAATATTGAATATCACAAACCGATGACTATGCCCTGTATTTACCGCCAAACCGATTTTATATAGATTGAAAAGTAATGCAAAATATTCTTGACCCATATGTAATAACGTGAGAAAAACACTATATTAATAAAACGTTTGGGTGTGCTTGGCCTTCTATGAAGTTGCCCAGGGGGACCACGCGGAGGTGTCACCCATCCCCCCCCCCCCCCGGCAAGACAAGAAAAAAGGAAAGAAATCCCATACAAGATTGGTGACGTCATTACTGTCAAGTACCTAAGATTGACAGACCACCGACAGGAGTAGCCAGAATCATTGGAAGTATATTAGCAATGAAAGACACTTCCCATCCTAGATAAGTAAGTAAGTAAAATGCCTTACTTCACTTTTCGGCCAGTATGGCCATTTAAGTGAAAATTCCTAGTATTACAATATCCCATATTGTATAGTTAAAGTAGCAAAGGAAAGACAAAGCTAATAACACATGTTCGTACTAAAATATTCAGTTTAAAATGTTTGATATGATAATATGACGATGCTCCTGGCACCTATATGTAACGAGTCTGATGAAATGCTGTAGCGCCTGCACTACAACACAGTTTAATGAGTATAAGAATGTCAGTATAAAATAATGTAAAATATGAAGTGATTATAAAATGAACGACTTTTCAAGTCACTATATCTCCATGAAATTGGAGTGATTGTGTAAAAACTTCAAGTCTAAGTCAAAACAGTGTCATTGTCAAAACAAATATATAATATATACTATAATACTATATGTAGTAGTAGTAAATCATTGCTTTACGTCACTTTTCGGCACAAAAGGTCTTTTAAGTGACATTATAATACGATAAAAACGTTGTAGTCAATTGATGAGATGAATGATGTACAGATGGTGATGTGAGGGTGGGGGTGATAGGGCATGGTGGGTTATTGAGAGCGTTTTCCTTCGCTCGCCCGATAAGGGGTTCTGGGCATGTCTAGGGGATATACCCCCGGATATGCCCAGACGGCCGGAGACTTGAGTTTCGCTGTACAATTTAATGATGAAACTCTTTGGCATTTTGCACAGCTCCGCTATCCTCGGGTCGGATAGTCCCCAGAGTAGCAATAGGAAGGATCACTCCCTCTGGGTAACTCTATTCATCCCACATGAGAGACCTAATGTCAAACACGCTATTGCCGGTTATTTAAGGCTACCACAGCCTACATCAGCGCCAGCACTGATGCGGGTGCTGCATTGGCTCCGCTGTTGAGCGGAGGAACCAGGGTACGCCACTGGCAATCCGCCCGAAGATTATAGCCAGATACGAGGAGGCTGCAGCTGCCCTTGGATGATTGCTGTAGACTAGTGCTTCCGTACAATGCCGTAACAGCATCCAACAGACGAAACAGATCCCTAATGACCCTCCCCGAATGGGGGCGAAAAGTACTACTACTAGCAATCATCCCAGTACCCCTATAATACTATATATGTAAGTAAGTAAGTAAAGTATTTGCTTTACTTCACTTTTCGGCCAGTATGGCCATTTAAGTGAAAATTCCAGGTATTACAATATCCCATATTGTATAGTTAAAGTAGTAAAGGTAGTAGTAGTAGTAAATCATTGCTTTACGTCACTTTTCGGCACAAAAGGTCTTTTAAGTGACACTATGATACGATAAAAACGTTGTAGTCAATTGATGAGATGAATGATGTACAGATGATGATGTGAGGGTGGAGGCGATAGGGCATGGTGGGTTATTGAGAGCGTTTTCCTTCGCTCGCCCGATAAGGGGTTCTGGGCATGTCTAGGGGATATACCCCCAGACATGCCCAGACGGCCGGAGACTTGAGTTTCGCTGTACAATTTAATGATGAAACTCTTTGGCATTTTGCACAGCTCCGCTATCCTCGGGTCGGATAGTCCCCAGAGTAACAATAGGAAGGATCACTCCCTCTGGGTAACTCCATTCATCCCACGTGAGAGACCTAATGTCAAACACGCTATTGCCGGTTATTTAAGGCTACCACAGCCTACATCAGCGCCAGCACTGATGCGGGTGCTGCATTGGCTCCGCTGTTGAGCGGAGGAACCAGGGTACGCCACTGGCAATCCGCCCGAAGATTATAGCCAGATACGAGGAGGCTGCAGCTGAGTAGTAAAGGAAAGACAAAGCTAATAAAAGTATGTTCGCACTAAAATATTCAGTTTAAAGTGTTTGATATGATAAGATGACGATGCTCCTGGCACCTATATGTAACGAGTCTGATGACATGTTGAAGCGCCTGCACTACAACACAGTTTAATGGGTATAAAAATATCAGTATAAATAATGTAAAATATGAAGTGAATTTAAAATGAACGACTTTTCAAGTCACTATATCTCCATGAAATTGGAGTGATTGTGTAAAAACTACAAGTCTAAGTCAAAACAGTGTCATTGTCAAAACAGATATATAATATATACTATAATACTATATACTATAATAAAAAAAATAAACCTATTTAGACATATATATGAATGACATAAACAATGAACAGAGAAACTATTAAGTAGGTAAGTAAATGTCTTCTTTACTTCACTTTTCGGACAGTATGGCCAGAGAAATCATGAAACCACAAAAATTCTCAAAAATTAAAGACTTACAGTGCCTCCACAGTTGGTAATAAGGTCTGTGATATTGGAGGACATCACAGAGCGATCACAAAACGTGAGGACACCGTAAGTCACCACAGGCTAATTGTACGGCAATGGCTTCTCTATGACATGCTGCATTATCCGCCAGGATGCCACAGAGAAACCTTTAATACAATAAAGTGAAAAAATAATTATATGGCAATGGTTTCTTTCGGACATCCCGTCCATCTCCAGGATGCCAAAGAGAAACCACTGCAAACACAAAAACCAAATCATAGAGGAATTATGAGTAGACCTACAATGCCCCCACAGCTGGAGATCGGGTCTGTCATCGAGAACTAGCACGACAGAGCGATCACAATCCGTGAGAGCACTGTAAGGCACCACAAGTACAATGAAAAAATATATAAAATATATAAATATGAATATATAAAGAATATATAAAGAATTTAAACTGGAAACTATTCGAAAATAAACATAACAACCTCAGTGACAAACCACCGGAAAGCAAACACAAAAAACTTCACGTCAACAAAATAACAAAACCTGGTTTGATGAAGGTTTGGGTGTGCTTGGCCTTCTAAGAAGTTGCCCAGGGGGGACCACGCGGAGGTGACACCCTTCCCCCCCGACAGTGGCTGCACTACAAGACAGTATAATAGAGTATAAAAATGTCTATTATAACAGCATATATAATGTGAAAAATGAAGTGATAGTAAAAATGAGGATATATTGCGATGAAGTACAAGTCCTCCAAATTGAATAGCTTTATCATTTTTTTTAAATATCAAAATGTCCTACTTGGGTATCACTTGGAATCTTATGACACTGGCAATGTGAAGTCCTTTTTTTCGTCAACCTCTTCATATTTAAAATGTGTACATATTTTTAAATCCATGCCATATGCTGACATTAGTAAGAAACAGTCTTGAAGCTAAATGTTCTTTTTTGTTTATTGGTAGTATCGTGGAGTGAGAATATCATCAATTACAGCAGGCAGAGGGACTGCAACTTGGAAAAAAGTTGAGAGCGAGTTATATTGAATTGTTTAAAAAGAAAATGAACGTAAACGTTGACTGTGAAGTAGTAGTAGTTGTAGTAAATCATTGCTTTGCGTTACTTTTCGGCACAAATGGTCTTTTAAGTGACATTGTAAAAAGATAAAGAACTTTGTAGTCAATTGATGAGATGAATGATGTACAGATGATGATGTGAGGGTGGGGTGATGGGGCATGTAGGTTATTGAAAGAGTTTTTCTTCACTTGCATGATAAAGGGTTCTGGGCATTTCTAGGGGATCTACCCACAGACATGCCCAGACGGCCGGAGACTCAGGTTTCTCTGTGCAATGTAATGCTGATACTCTGTAGCATTTCACGCAACTCCGCTATCCTCGGGTCGGATAGTCCCCGGAGTAACAATAGGCAGAGTAACTTCATTCAATCCCCCGTGAGAGACCTAATGTCATCAAACACACTATTGCTGGTTATTTAAGGCTACCACGGCCTACACCAGCGCATGCACTGATGCGAGAGCTGCCTTGGCACCGCAGTTGAGCGGAGGAACCAGGGTACGCCACTGGCAATCCGCCCGAAGATTATGGCCAGATACGAAGAGGCTGCAGCTTCCCTTGGATGATTGCTTTTGACTAGTGCTTCCGTAGCATGCCATACAGCATGCAACTGACAAAACAGATCCCTAATGATGGGGGCAAAAAGTACTACTACTAGCAATCATCCCAGTACCCCAAGTCTCAGTCAAAATGGCTACAAGTACTATTATGGCTGAAACACGAGAACGATCGAGATTTATCTGATTTCACAGAGAATAGTGAGCCTGTGGAGCCAGGATTAGATTTTTATAATTCAGATAGCTCTTTGGACGAGGCGGAAGAAAAATTGAGATCGGTTGATGCTAAATTTATTAGTATTTGGCCTTATCGATTTGAGCCAGACGCGAGAAAAGAGTTGACAATGCCGATGCTGCCAGTGACACTGCTCATGCTGACAGTGAGTCCACGGGATAACTGCAGAATTTGTATATATAGTAGTGGAAAATCATTGCTTTACGTCACTTTTCAAGACAAAAGGTCTTTTAAGTGACATTGTAATACAATGAAAATGTTGTAGTCAATTGATGAGATGAAACGATGTACAGATGATGATGTGAGGGTGGGGGTGATAGGGCATGGTGGGTTATTGAGAGAGTTTTCCTTCGCTCGCCCTCGCTCGCCCGATAAGGGATCCTGGGCATGTCTAGGGGATCTACCCCAAGATATGCCCAGACAGCCGGAGACCTGGGTTTCACTAAGTTACAGTGTATCAAATGACAACTTGCTTATAGCATTCCGTGACCCGCCTGGTACAGAATGTCTAAAGTGAAATTACAAATTATGTTGTGTGTTATGACAGCGGTCATCACCGAGGGTTTTATTACATTTTATTGCAGTTCTAGTCTATGGACATGTTTACATCATATGGTCATATTATTAAGCTAAAATAAAATCACCGACTTTTTAAGGAGTTTAGACCTGGACCTGCTAGATGTGTGACGATAGTGAACAATAGACCTGTATCATACCGAGATATGAATCCTACCAATTGTGACATTATTTTACATAAACATATACCTGTACCATGTGCCAGAGTGAGTAAGTAAAAATGCTTTACTTCACTTTTCGGCCAGTATGGCCATTTAAGTGAAAATTCCAGGAATTACAAGTAGTAAAGGAAAGACAAAGCCAATAAAAGCATGTTGTAGCGCCTGCACTACAACACAGTTTAATAGGTATAAAAATATCAGTATAAATAATGTAAAATATTAGGTTATTATAAAAAAAATGAACGACTTATCAAGTCACTATATCTCCATGAAATTGAAGTGATTGTGTAAAAACTACAAGTAGTGATTGTGTAAAAACTACAAGTCTAAGTCTAATAATTAAAACATATAATATAGGTTACATTCCCGAAGAAACTGAATAATAAAACCAGCAGGGGTGTCCCTGAATAGCTCAAATAAGGAATTAAATGCAAAATACTTCCTTCTGATGTGCGCATATTTCGCACAACTGAGAAGGACATGTCTTACAGTGAGACGAGTATTGCAGCACATAGGACGCAATTCTCCTCTCAATAAATAGCCGTTTGTGAAATAGGCATGGCCAATTCTGGCCCTGCATAAGACAACGTCATCTCTTCGGCGTTCCATTGGTGTAAAAGATCGCTTAATGATTGGTTGTACCTCGAACAATTTGCTGGTGACATTGATGTTCCATTCACCTTGCAAAATGTCATCAAGGTAGACAGAGATGTTGTACTTGAAATCAGTATATGGTATATAATAAAACTGTTTCGTCTTATCCAGGGCAGCCTTGGCCAAAACATCAGCCCGTTCATTGCCCTGTATTCCAATAAGGCTGGGTACCCAGCAAAAAATAATGTCCTTGTGCCCAGACAAGTAGTGACACATATGCAAAATATTGGAAACAATTGGGTTGTTGAGTTTTTGACTCTTTAAGAGCCTGCAATGAAGATAGCGAGTCTGTGATGATCATGAACTCCTCGTCATTACTATCCCATATGTATTCGGTGGCAGCTTCAATAGCTAACAGCTCTGCTGTGCAAATTGAAGCCTCATCGATAATGCGGCAACTAAATTCATGATCATCACAGACAAAGGACATAGCTCTCCTCTTGTCTTCCTTTGATCCGTCAGTATACACCTTCCGGTGCCTCGGAAATCTACAAAATAACTCAAGCAACATGCTCTGGAAGACAAGGGGACAGGTGTCTCCCTTCCTGAGATCTGAGAGGTTAAAAAGTATATTAGGCTGTTGAAGAAGCCAAGGTGGACATTCTGGTGAGCGTACAACGCTAATTGCGTCGAGCTCCACCTCCATAGTAAGTAAGTAAAATGCTTTACTTCACTTTTCGGCCAGTATGGCCATTTAAGTGAAAATTCCAGGTATTACAATATCCCATATTGTATAGTTAAAGTAGTGAAGGAAAGACAAAGCTAATAAAAGCATGTTCGTACTAAAATATTCAGTTTAAAGTGTTTGATATGATAAGATGACGATGCTCCTGGCACCTATATGTATCGAGTCTGATAACATGTTGAAGCGCCTGCACTACAACACAGTTTAATGGGTATAAAAATATCAGTATAAATAATGTAAAATATGAAGTGATTATAAAATGAACGACTTTTCAAGTCACTATATCTCCATGAAATTGGAGTGATTGTGTAAAAACTACAAGTCTAAGTCAAAACAGTGTCATTGTCAAAACAAATATATAATATATACTATAATACTATATACTATAATCAAAAAAAGTAAACCCATTTAGACATAAATATGAATGACATAAACAATGAACAGAGAAACCATTAAGTAAGTAAATAAATGTCTTCTTTACTTCACGTTTCGGCCAGTATGGCCAGAGAAATCATTAAATCACAATTTTTTTTCAAAAATTAAAGACTTACAGTGCCCCCACAGTTGGTAATAAGGTCTGTGATATTGGAGGACATCACAGAGCGATCACGAACCGTGAGGACACCGTAAGTCACCACAGGCTAATTGTACGGCAATGGCTTCTCTATGACATGCTGCATTATCCGCCAGGATGCCACAGAGAAACCATTAAAACAATGAAATGAAAAACTAATTATATGACAATGGTTTCTTTCGGACATCCCGTCCAACACCAGGATGCCAAAGAGAAACCATTTACAAAAACGAATACATACAATAGAAATACTTAAGACAGTCCCGTATACTAATAGAACGTTAGACACACATCCACATACCGATTCAGATCATATTGAACATCACAAACCAATGACTATGCTCTGTATTTACCGCCAAACCGATTTAATATAGATTGAAAAGTAATGCAAAATACTCTAGACCCATATGTAATAACGTGAGAAAAACACAATATTAATAAAACGTTTGGGTGTGCTTGGCCTTCTATGAAGTTGCCCAGGGGGGACCACGCGGAGGTGACACCCATCCCCCCCGCTCCACCTCCATGTCCTCCAGATGGGGTTGGAGTCTTATACCCAAAGGAGGTATAGTCCCTGGCTTGTTATTAAACAATCTCTTGTATTCAGGGTTGACAACACACGAGTATGCCGGGTTCTCAGGATTTGCTTTCATTTTCATATAGTATTGCAGGCTCAGCTTCAACCGGCGAGTCTCTAAAGAGGGCTCACCGGTCTCCACCTGAAGACTTTCGATGGGTGATGTTCGAAATGCCTCTGAGCATAATCTCAAACCTTGGTTCGCGATTGGATCAAGTACTGCTAAGTACGATCGTCTCACTGAACCATAAACAATACAACCATAATCTAGTTTGGATCTGATGTGAGACCGGTAAATCCTCAGTAAGGTTGTCCGGTCACCACCCCAATCCTTGCTGGATATAACTCGTAGCAATTGTAATGCTTTCCTACACTTATATTTCATATATTTGATGTGTGGAGTAAAACTGAGCTTCTTGTCGAAAAAAAGACCAAGAAATTTGACCTGCTCTTCAACAGGAAGCCGTTGTCCATATAGTTTGAGATCGGGCTCAGGCTGTAAGCCATTTTTTTTACAAAAATGTACACATAAAGTTTTTGTGGGAGAAAATTTAAAGCCATTCTCATCCGCACAAGTCACCAACTTATCGAGGCAACCTTGCAGGCGCCGCTCAATTATTGCCATATTGCTTGACTGGCAGTAAACAGCCAGATCATCAACATATAATGATTTTTCAATATCGTCTGGTAAAGCATCAATTATACTGTTTATTTTAACGGTAAATAGAGTTGGTGAAAGGATACTACCTTGTGGGACACCCTCCTCCTGTGGATTTAGTGAAGAGTGGGTGTTGTCTAAGCGGACTTTAAATTTTCTCCCCTTTAAAAAATTATCAATGAATAAGTGTAATCTACCCTTCAGGCCCATTTTATGGAGATCTTTCATGATACCACCCTTCCATGTGGTATCATAGGCCTTTTCCAAATCAAAAAATACTCCAACTGTATGTTGATTTTTAACAAAACCTTGACGGATATAAGTCTCAAGTCTGACCAAATGGTCTGTGGTGCTTTTCCCTTTTTGAAAACCACATTGATATTTAGTTATTATGTTATTGTCTTGCAAAAACCATGTAAGACGATGATTGATCATGCGCTCCATGATTTTGCAAAGACAACTTGTCAGTGCTATTGGCCTATAATTATTAGGATCTGTTCGATCTTTTCCAGGTTTAGGGATCGGGATCACTGTTGCTTCTCTCCATCCATCTGGGAAATCCTGAGATTGCCACAGATCATTCAAGAGTAGAAGCAACAGATCAAGTGATATATCAGGCAAATGTTTCAGAAACTGGTAGTGAATTTCATCAGGGTCAGTTGCCGAATCAGTTGCCTGAGCGATAGATTTAATTAGTTCTCGTTTAGAGAAATTAACATTGTACTTTTCGTCATTATCTGACTCAAAGTACAATGTGTTCTCCTTCTCCATGTCCCTAATCTTTCGAAATTTTTCCTGATAATGATCTGGCGATGATTTAGCAGCGAAGGATGTTGCCAGCGTTTCTGCAATATCCGTTTTATTGGTTATTGTGTCAGAATCAGTGACAAGGTACTTGATGGTTTTATCTTTCCTCTTGCCACTGATTCTGCGCAGCATTTGCCAAGTATGTTTTGCCGATGTATTATTATTTAGTGTGGAGACATATGCTCTCCAAGATTGCCGCTTGGCTTCACTGATTGTGCGGCGAGCTTTAGCGTAATCTTTCTTATATCCGTCAAGGTTATTGCGTTGGAGGATATTCAGCTTGGATTATTTTGTGTTACTTATATTCAATAGTCATGTCTGGTAATAAGCCCGATCATACCAGAAAGACAGAGAGTAAACCAATGTCTCCCCAGGCGGAAGCAAACTTCAATAGGTTTGTGGTTAAGACATTATAGAGGAGAGTAGTCCCTCCTATTTGTAGGGGTTATGAGTTGCCACGAGCCCCACAAACATTCATGTCAGAAGGGGAGAAGAGGGCCGTCCTCAAAATTGTGAGGAAATGGCCACTGTTGAGAAGCTCACGGAAGAAGAGCAGGAGTGGGAGGACGCTATTAAGATGGCACTATAAGAGTGGTGAGATTCCCTGTTGGGGCAGAACAATTAGTGAGTGCCGCCCGCTGCTTACAACATCATGAGTACGTCTGCTGACAGCGCTGACTACCGCGCTCACTGCCCAGCAGGAGGAATCGCATCTACAATACAAACTACAGACGGCTGCCACAATAATAGACCCTTGTGATGCTACGGATCCCAGTGAAACCAGGAAATGGATCCATAGCATAGACACGGCCAAGACTGAGCTCGGATCGGATGCTCTCGCCAAAAATACATCCAGAGGCGAGTTCCACGAGACCATTTGTGCAGCGAAGAAGACCGTGTGGACAGAACTAAAGTCTTCGCTGATCTGGACATTCTTCTTAGGCGCTGAGGACTTGCATTACAGGCAACAACTTACGCAGTGCAAGCAGCGTCATGGGGAGTTAGTATCCGGATACGTCGCCCCATATAATGCTTTATACGGGCTGGCGTACACAGACGATTCGGGTAACGTCGAGGAGCAGCGGGCTGTTGGTTCGTTTTTACGTGGTTTATCGGACCAACCAATGTTAGCAGCGATTTATCGCAAACTGAAAGACAACCAAACAATGGATAAGGTGATCGAGATAACCACGGCCCTCGCGGGACACAATGAGTGTTACGCTGCGCTTGTCAGCGTAGCTCCGTCGCCTTCTAAATGTAAATTCGCACAATCAAAAGTACTGCTGCTGGGTTATACAATTTCTGAGCACGGAATTTCCATTAGAAAACTGACGCAGTTTAATTATGTCACTTACAAAGATTACTTGCTTGTGTATCCTGATGGCACCGAGGTAAAAACTATTCAAGGCTCTTCTGAACGATTCACGATCTCCCATTACAAAGAAGAAATTGGCAAACCTTACTGTCGGATCAAGTTATTCTTGTGTCCAAAAGATAATTATAAAGGTATGTGGATGGAGGGATACTCGGGGCCTTTTATAAAGTACAAATTGAGGTAAGTAAGTAAGTAAGTAAGTAAGTAAAATATTTGCTTTACTTCACTTTTCGGCCAGTATGGCCATTTAAGTGAAAATTCCAGGTATTACAATATCCCATATTGTATAGTTAAAGTAGTAAAGGAAAGACAAAGCTAATAAAAGCATGTTCGTACTAAAATATTCAGTTTAAAGTGTTTGATATGATAAGATGATGATGCTCCTGGCACCTATATGTAACGAGTCTGATGACATGTTGTAGCGCCTGCACTACAACACAGTTTAATGAGTATAAAAATATCAGTATAAATAATGTAAAATATGAAGTTATTATAAAATGAACGACTTATCAAGTCACTATATCTCCATGAAAATTGGAGTGATTGTGTAAAAACTACAAGTCTAATTCTATTAATTAAAACATAGAATATAGGTTACATTCCCGAAGGAACTGAATAATAAAACCAGCAGGGGTGTCCCTGAATAGCTCAAATAAGGAATTAAATGCAAAATACTTCCTTCTGATGTGCGCATATTTCGCACAACTGAGAAGGACATGTCTTACAGTGAGACGAGTATTGCAGCACATAGGTCGCAATTCTCCTCTCAATAAATAGCCGTTTGTGAAATAGGCATGGCCAATTCTGGCCCTGCATAAGACAACGTCATCTCTTCGGCGTTCCATTGGTGTAAAAGATCGCTTAATGATTGGTTGTACCTCGAACAATTTGCTGGTGACATTGATGTTCCATTCACCTTGCAAAATGTCATCAAGGTAGACCGAGATGTTATACTTGAAATCAGTATATGGTATATAATAAAACTGTTTTGTCTTATCCAGGGCAGCCTTGGCCAAAACATCAGCCCGTTCATTACCCTGTATTCCAATATGGCTGGGTACCCAGCAGAAAACAATGTCCTTGTGCCCAGACAAGTAGTGACACATATGCAAAATATTGGAAACAATTGGGTTGTTGAGTTTTTGACTCTTAAGAGCCTGCAATGAAGATAGCGAGTCTGTGATGATCATGAACTCCTCGTCATTACTATCCCATATGTATTCGATGGCAGCTTCAATAGCTAACAGCTCTGCTGTGCAAATTGAAGCCTCATCGTTAATGCGGCAGCTAAATTCATGATCATCACAGACAAAGGACATAGCTGTCCTCTTGTCTTCCTTTGATCCGTCAGTATACACCTTCCGGTGCCTCGGAAATCTACAAAATAACTCAAGCAACATGCTCTGGAAGACAAGGGGACAGGTGTCTCCTTTCCTGAGATCTGAGAGGTTAAAAAGTATATTAGGCTGTTGGAGAAGCCAGGGTGGACATTCTGGTGGGCGCACAACGCTAATTGCGTCGAGCTCCACCTCCATGTCGTCCAGATGGGGTTGAAGCCTTATACCCAAAGTAGGTATAGTCCCTGGCTTGTTGTTAAACAGTCTCTTGTACTCTGGGTTGACAACACACGAGTATGCCGGGTTCTCAGGATTTGCTTTCATTTTCATATAGTATTGCAGGCTCAGCTTCAACCGGCGAGTCTCTAAAGAGGGCTCACCGGTCTCCACCTGAAGACTTTCGATGGGTGATGTTCGAAATGCCCCTGAGCATAATCTCAAACCTTGGTTCGCGATTGGATCAAGTACTGCTAAGTACGATCGTCTCGCTGAACCATAAACAATACAACCATAATCCAGTTTGGATCTGATGTGAGACCGGTAAATCCTCAGTAAGGTTGTCCGGTCACCAACCCAATCCTTGCTGGATATAACTCGTAGCAATTGTAATGCTTTCCTACACTTATCTTTCATATATTTGATGTGTGGAGTAAAACTGAGCTTCTTGTCGAAAAAAAGACCAAGAAATTTGACCTGCTCTTCAACAGGAAGCTGTTGTCCATATAGTTTGAGATCGGGCTCAGGCTGTAAGCCATTTTTTTCACAAAAATGTACACATAAAGTTTTTGTGGGAGAAAATTTAAAGCCGTTCTCATCAGCACAAGTCACCAACTTATCGAGGCAACCTTGCAGGCGCCGCTCAATTATTGCCATATTGCTTGACTGGCAGTAAACAGCCAGATCATCAACATATAATGATTTTTCAATATCGTCTGGTAAAGCATCAATTATACTGTTTATTTTAACGGTAAATAGAGTTGGTGAAAGGATACTACCTTGTGGGACACCCTCCTCCTGTGGATTTAGTGAAGAGTGGGTGTTGTCTAAGCGGACTTTAAATTTTCTCCCCTTTAAAAAATTGTCAATGAATAAGGGTAATCTACCCTTCAGGCCCATTTCATGGAGATCTTTCATGATACCACCCTTCCATGTGGTATCATAGGTAAGTAAGTAAGTAAAATGCTTTACTTCACTTTTCGGCCAGTATGGCCATTTAAGTGAAAATTCCAGGTATTACAATATCCCATAATGTATAGTTAAAGTAGTAAAGAAAAGACAAAGCCAATAAAAGCATGATTGTACTAAAATATTCAGTTTAAAATGTTTGATATGATAAGATGACGATGCTCCTGGCACCTATATGTAACGAGTCTCATGACATGTTGTAGCGCCTGCACTATAACACAGTTTAATGAGTATAAAAATATCAGTATAAATAATGTAAAACATGAGGTGATTATAAAATGAACGACTTATCAAGTCACTATATCTCCATGAAATTGGAGTGATTGTGTAAAAAGTCTATGTTTAATAATTAAAACATGTAATATAGGTTACATTCCCGAAGGAACTGAATAATAAAACCAGCAGGGGTGTCCCTGAATAGCTCAAATAAGGAATTAAATGCAAAATACTTCCTTCTGATGTGCGCATATTTCGCACAACTGAGAAGGACATGTCTTACAGTGAGACGAGTATTGCAGCACATAGGTCGCAATTCTCCTCTCAATAAATAGCCGTTTGTGAAATAGGCATGGCCAATTCTGGCCCTGCATAAGACAACGTCATCTCTTCGGCGTTCCATTGGTGTAAAAGATCGCTTAATGATTGGTTGTACCTCGAACAATTTGCTGGTGACATTGATGTTCCATTCACCTTGCAAAATGTCATCAAGGTAGACCGAGATGTTATACTTGAAATCAGTATATGGTATATAATAAAACTGTTTTGTCTTATCCAGGGCAGCCTTGGCCAAAACATCAGCCCGTTCATTACCCTGTATTCTAATATGGCTGGGTACCCAGCAGAAAACAATGTCCTTGTGCCCAGACAAGTAGTGACACATATGCAAAATATTGGAAACAATTGGGTTGTTGAGTTTTTGACTCTTAAGAGCCTGCAATGAAGATAGCGAGTCTGTGATGATCATGAACTCCTCGTCATTACTATCCCATATGTATTCGATGGCAGCTTCAATAGCTAACAGCTCTGCTGTGCAAATTGAAGCCTCATCGTTAATGCGGCAGCTAAATTCATGATCATCACAGACAAAGGACATAGCTGTCCTCTTGTCTTCCTTTGATCCGTCAGTATACACCTTCCGGTGCCTCGGAAATCTACAAAATAACTCAAGCAACATGCTCTGGAAGACAAGGGGACAGGTGTCTCCTTTCCTGAGATCTGAGAGGTTAAAAAGTATATTAGGCTGTTGGAGAAGCCAGGGTGGACATTCTGGTGGGCGCACAACGCTAATTGCGTCGAGCTCCACCTCCATGTCGTCCAGATGGGGTTGAAGCCTTATACCCAAAGTAGGTATAGTCCCTGGCTTGTTGTTAAACAGTCTCTTGTACTCTGGGTTGACAACACACGAGTATGCCGGGTTCTCAGGATTTGCTTTCATTTTCATATAGTATTGCAGGCTCAGCTTCAACCGGCGAGTCTCTAAAGAGGGCTCACCGGTCTCCACCTGAAGACTTTCGATGGGTGATGTTCGAAATGCCCCTGAGCATAATCTCAAACCTTGGTTCGCGATTGGATCAAGTACTGCTAAGTACGATCGTCTCGCTGAACCATAAACAATACAACCATAATCCAGTTTGGATCTGATGTGAGACCGGTAAATCCTCAGTAAGGTTGTCCGGTCACCAACCCAATCCTTGCTGGATATAACTCGTAGCAATTGTAATGCTTTCCTACACTTATCTTTCATATATTTGATGTGTGGAGTAAAACTGAGCTTCTTGTCGAAAAAAAGACCAAGAAATTTGACCTGCTCTTCAACAGGAAGCTGTTGTCCATATAGTTTGAGATCGGGCTCAGGCTGTAAGCCATTTTTTTCACAAAAATGTACACATAAAGTTTTTGTGGGAGAAAATTTAAAGCCGTTCTCATCAGCACAAGTCACCAACTTATCGAGGCAACCTTGCAGGCGCCGCTCAATTATTGCCATATTGCTTGACTGGCAGTAAACAGCCAGATCATCAACATATAATGATTTTTCAATATCGTCTGGTAAAGCATCAATTATACTGTTTATTTTAACGGTAAATAGAGTTGGTGAAAGGATACTACCTTGTGGGACACCCTCCTCCTGTGGATTTAGTGAAGAGTGGGTGTTGTCTAAGCGGACTTTAAATTTTCTCCCCTTTAAAAAATTGTCAATGAATAAGGGTAATCTACCCTTCAGGCCCATTTCATGGAGATCTTTCATGATACCACCCTTCCATGTGGTATCATAGGCCTTTTCTAAATCAAAAAATACTCCAACTGTATGTTGATTTTTAACAAAACCTTGACGGATATAAGTCTCTAGTCTGACCAAATGGTCTGTGGTGCTTTTCCCTTTTTGAAAACCACATTGATATTTAGTTATTATGTTATTGTCTTGTAAAAACCATGTGAGACGATGATTGATCATGCGCTCCATGATTTTGCAAAGACAACTTGTCAGTGCTATTGGCCTATAATTATTAGGATCTGTTCGATCTTTTCCAGGTTTAGGGATCGGGATCACTGTTGCTTCTCTCCATCCATCTGGGAAATCCTGAGATTGCCACAGATCATTCAAGAGTAGAAGCAACAGATCAAGTGATACATCAGGCAAATGTTTCAGAAACTGGTAGTGAATTTCATCAGGGCCAGTTGCCGAATCAGTTGCCTGAGCGATAGATTTAATTAGTTCTCGTTTAGAGAAATTAACATTGTACTTTTCGTCATTATCTGACTCAAAGTCCAATGTGTTCTCCTTCTTCTTGTCCCTGATCTTTCGAAATTTTTCCTGATAATGATCTGGCGATGATTTAGCAGCGAAGGATGTCGCCAGCGTTTCTGCAATATCCGTTTTATTGGTTATTGTGTCAGAATCAGTGACAAGGTACTTGATGGTTTTATCTTTCCTCTTGCCACTGATTCTGCGCAGCATTTGCCAAGTATGTTTTGCCGATGTATTATTATTTAGTGTGGAGACATATGCTCTCCAAGATTGCCGCTTGGCTTCACTGATTGTGCGGCGAGCTTTAGCGTAATCTTTCTTATATCCGTCAAGGTTTTGTCTAGTTGGATGTTTTTTTAATTTTTGCAAGGATTTTTTCCTTTTGTCTATTGCCTTTCGGCAACCTTCGTCAAGCCAGGGTTTGTCGAGTTTTTTAGGAACTGTCGAAGTTTTGGGTATGCTTTTATCTGCTATATTGTGTAACTTGGCTGTAAAAAGGGCTATAGGGTCATCAACCCCCTCTTCATTCTCAAATTGAGAGATTGTGAGGCTCTCCCCACAAGACTGTTGAAAGGCCTCCCAATCTGCTCTGTGCAGCCTCCAATGCTGCACTCTTTCTTCAACAATAGAGTTATTGCTCTCTATAAATATAGGATAATGATCACTGCTACAGAGATCCTCGTTGACCCTCCAAGTGTAATCCAAATATAAATCGGGATCACACAAGGATAGGTCAATGGCTGTTGCAGATCCTGAAGCAGGGTGCAAATAGGTGGTGGTATCATCATTAAAAATGCAGAGGTTTTCCTCTGCGAGGAAGTCTTCTATTATTCTGCCCCGTGGGTTGATGTCCCTACAGCCCCACATTGTGTGGTGCCCGTTAAAATCTCCCAGCAGCATGAAGGGTTTGGGCAATTGTTTTACCAGCTGCCTCAATTCCACAACATCTACTGAGCGGTTTGGGGGTAAATAAACAGAGCATATCGTCATTGGTCTGTGACAGTTTGTGTTAACCGCCACAGCCTGTAAATTAGTTTTTAATGTTATATGTTGATGTGGTGTTCCGTCCTTCACAAGGATAGAGACACCCCAGCAGGCCCTTTCATTATTGGCAGGGCCAAAACAATTGACCATTGTATAGTTTTTGAAACTTATGTTAGTGTTAGGTTTTAAGTTAGTCTCCTGCAGGCACACAGCTGTTGGGCTGTGGTCCTGCAGAAGAATAGCCAGGTCATTGTAATTTGACCTTAACCCTCGACAGTTCCATTGTATTATTTTGTGGGCCATTTATGGTTGTTTCTTTTTCCCTGGATTCAACTGTGCATGGATTGCAGCGGCAGTAGGCGCAAGCTTAAGGCTTACCCCATCATCGCTGCCGTCCTCATCATCTGCAGGCTCTACTACTTCCATAGCTTGGAATTGGTTGTAAGTGGAGACTGGGTTTTTCATTGCCTTTGTTAGCCTATCTGGTGGTTTTGGCTTGGGTTTTATTTTAGGCTTTTGTTTCTCTGAGCTCTTTGAATCATCTTTTGATTTATTAGTAACCGTTTCAGATTTTTGAGTGCATACTCTACTTGCTTTTGTTTTATCAGCAGAGCCAGATTGTTTTGTGTTTGCTGCTGATGTGTTTGCATGCTTTACAATTGGTTCTGCTGTTGTTGTAGCGACATTTGTTGTTTTTTGTATTCCAGGTTTTTTTTGTATCTGGGGGTTTGCTAACGTTACCGCACTAACAGTTGCACCCGTCGCAGGCATGATCACTATGGGATCAGTCTGGCAACCAACAGACACAACCTTCCGTGCAGCAACACTAGCAAATGACCTTGTTGGTATGTTGTTCTTCCCCTCAACTATTTTCCTGGCTTCTGGGAAGGAGATCTTCTGCTCGGTGCGAACTTTCTGAATCTCCTTCTCCTTCTGCCATACAGGGCAATCTTTCGAGAAAGCAGTGTGTTTCTCACTACAGTTAACACATTTCACAGGGTTGTTGCAAGAGGAGTCATTGTGGTCTGGCTGACCACATCGACCACAGACTTCATCCCTCTTGCAATTTTCCCTGTGATGTCCAAAGCGCTGACACTTAAAACACCTCAAAGGCTGAGGCACGTATAGCTGGACTTTGACCCTTTCAAAACCCATCTTCATGTTTTCCGGTGGAGTTGGAAACCTGAGGGTAATGATGGCCGTATTCAGTTTGACTATTTTGCCGTCCACTTTCTTAGTTAGTATGCGTGCCTCTTTTGCTCCGGCATGCCCGAGTTGAGCAAAGATCTCCTCATTGGTTGTGCTCCTCAACTCAGGTGTCCGGATTACACCCTTCGAGGTGTTTAGTGTCCTATGCGGGGAAACCTTGATGGGTTTTCCCGCAAGCTCTGTAGCTTTTTGAAGGTCGGTAGAGTGAGATCCTCGGTCAACCTCAATTAAGAGGTCACCGGATCTCAGCCGCTTGATGGACTTAGGCTCTCCAGCCAAACCTTCGATGCCCTTTTGTATGGCAAAAGATGAGAGCTTGTGAAGGGATTTCTCCTCATCATCAGGCATCATCATCAAAAACCTAGGAAACAGTATATGACCTTTTTGTATTTCTTGTCTTATTTGATTGTATCGAGCTCTAGACTCATTGTCAATATCTGATTCTTCTGTGTTTTTTCGTCTTTTTTTTTGTGTTCGAGGTAGTCGGGGGTGAATTGTCGCTATCCATGGTTGATAGGCTATGTTTTTCATCGCTCAGGCTCTCCACCCTCCTCGGAGCCCTACCAGGGGACAACCTTCCCGGGAAAACCAGCAGGAAGTATTGCCAGAGCTACCTGAGCGATATACTCGAAGCAGAAGAACAGCAATTTCAATAATCACCATGTACACATTCCTCCACCAGATTAGCCCATAAGCCACAATGACGTGATGTCCATGATCATGTAGTTGTAAATGAGAATGAAACTGTATACATGCGTCAAAAAAAGGTTGATGATGAGAGGTGAGGATGATATTAGACAATTATGGACATCAGGCCAAGAGACAAAAGCCGATTGATCTGGCCGGGCCCACCAGACCGCCCGTCTCAATGAGATAAGGGCCAAAGTGGTGTGTTGGGAGTATGGAGTCCGCAGGCTCCTACACCCTCAACCACCAGGATCCCTTCTCCCACCTATACGGGATGCAACCCACGGCAAACAGGTTGAGGGTGTGTTTAGCCTTCTAAAAAGAAGTTACCAGGGGGACCACGTGGAGGTAACACCCTCCCCCCCTCGTACTAAAATATTCAGTTTAAAGTGTTTGATATGATAAGATGACGATGCTCCTGGCACCTATATGTAACGAGTCTGATGACATGTTGAAACGCCTGCACTACAACACAGTTTAATGGGTATAAAAATATCAGTATAAATAATGTAAAATATGAAGTGATTATAAAATGAACGACTTTTCAAGTAGTAGTAGTAGTAAATCATTGCTTTACGTCACTTTTCGGCACAAAAGGTCTTTTAAGTGACATTATAATACGATAAAAACGTTGTAGTCAATTGATGAGATGAATGATGTACAGATGATGATGTGAAGGTGGGGGTGATAGGGCATGGTGGGTTATTGAGAGCGTTTTCCTTCGCTCGCCCGATAAGGGGTTCTGGGCATGTCTAGGGGATATACCCCCAGACATGCCCAGACGGCCGGAGACTTGAGTTTCGCTGTACAATTTAATGATGAAACTCTGTGGCATTTCGCGCAGCTCCGCTTTCCTCGGGTCGGATAGTCCCCAGAGTAACAATAGGAAGGATCACTCCCTCTGGGTAACTCCATTCATCCCACGTGAGAGACCTAATGTCAAACACGCTATTGCCGGTTATTTAAGGCTACCACGGCCTACATCAGCGCCAGCACTGATGCGGGTGCTGCATTGGCTCCGCTGTTGAGCGGAAGAGCCAGGGTACGCCACTGGCAATCCGCCCGAAGATTATAGCCAGATACGAGGAGGCTGCAGCTTCCCTTGGATGATTGCTGTAGACTAGTGCTTCCGTACAATGCCGTACACAGCATCCAACAGACGGGACAGATCCCTAATGACCCTCCCCAGATGGGGGCAAAAAGTACTACTACTAGCAATCATCCCAGTACCCCGACTTTTCAAGTCACTATATCTCCATGAAATTGAAGTGATTGTGTAAAAACTACAAGTCTAAATAAAAACAGTGTCATTGTCAAAACAAATATATAACATATACTATAATACTATATACTATAATCAAAAAAAGTAAACCCATTTAGACATAAATATGAATGACATAAACAATAAACAGAGAAACCATTAATTAAGTAAGTAAATGTCTTCTTTACTTCACTTTTCGGCCAGTATGGGCAGAGAAATCATGAAACCACAAAAAATTCTCAAAAATTAAAGACTTACAGTGCCCCCACAGTTGGTAATAAGGTCTGTGATATTGGAGGACATCACAGAGCGATCACGAACCGTGAGGACACCGTAAGTCACCACAGGCTAATTGTACGGCAATGGCTGCTCTATGACATGCTGCCTTATCCGCCAGGATGCCACAGAGAAACCATTAAAACCATGAAGTGAAAAAATAATTATATGGCAATGGTTTCTTTCGGACATCCCGTCCAACACCAGGATGCCAAAGAGAAGCCACTGCAATCACAAAAAAAACAAATCGTAGAGGAATTATGAGTAGATCTACAATGAGTACAAGGAAAAAATATATAAAATATATAAATATGAATATATAAAGAATATATAAAGAATTTGAACTGAAAACTATTCGAAAATAAACATAACAACCTCAGTGAAAAACCCTTAACCACCGGAAAGCAAACACAAAAAAACTTCACGTCAAAAAAATAGAAAAACCTGGTTCGATGAAAGGCAAAAGGCAAAAAACGTTTGGGTGTGCTTGGCCTTCTAAAAAGTTGCCCAGGGGGGACCACGCGGAGGTGACACCCCCCACCTAAAGAGAAATCGCTGATAGATTACCATAGTTGTGTTATTGTATCAAGGACGAGAATGCCATATCAGAAAAAAACATTGAGAAAGAGAGCTGCCCTAGACATGGATAATAGCTTTGAAGATGAAGCAGAAAAGATTTTGAAAATGCACCTCAGATGCATGATGCATCTACGCAGACAATCATGTGCGGTATTTTTGGTGAGTACATTTTTAATTTTAATTTTTATTATATTTTTATTATCATTTTTATTTTTATTTTTATAAGTTATATAAACATTAGTTGAATACTGTTTTAAAAGTACACGATTCTATCATACATTGTTTTGTTGGACAAACTGATTAAACAAAATGATGGATTTATATTGTCAAACCTGATAAATGAAAGTGTATTGATGTTGTAATTAATCTGACTAATGTTATCGTAGACATGGAAATTAATTACAGTTCAGTAATGTTGTACGAATGTTTGTTTTTAGGTGGGATGGAAAGGAAAGTGAACAGAGTGGGAGAGAATCGAGTTGCGGCATTATTACAGAAAGGTGGCGGAATTCACCTGGAATTAATAGATGAGATGGACAAACACAGACATATATCTTTAAATTTAAACAAAATGGCAGAGTTGATTGCATCAGTAAGTAGTATTGATGACGCAGTCGCCAAGTTGCGTCGACGGCAGCAGGTGAATGAGAGAATACACAGAGGAGGAAACGTTCACATTTCCATAAGCCAGGGAATATTTTGCGTTGATTTTCGTGTGTTCTGGCTGGATTTAAAATCCGGTCAGTTGAAACCTTCAAAAAAGGTGATTGCTCTCCGACTTGGAGAGTGGGAATGCTTCAAAAGGGCATTGACGGAGCTTACACAATATGCCCCAGAACTTTTAACCATCGAACGCTGTAGTAACCGCGGGATTCACTCATGCTTTGAGTGCAATCCAGACAATTTGTGAATAAATAATTAGTTAATTCCTTCTCCATAATGTGTAATACTATCTTTATAATAGTTCCATAATGTGTAATATCATATTGTCATTATATAACCTAATAATATATCATAATTTTAGTTCATTTCTCACAGTATTCAAGTCAATTACGGCAATAAAACTGATGATACTAGTACTATATATTCATTTGTTACTCGTACGTCGTCGTGAAACTAGTCATGGAGTGGATAATTGTTAATGTGTTAATGTTGGTTCAGTGTTCAATTGCTTGTCCGCATCCTACGAAAAGTGTTTGTGTTGAAGAATTGTCTGCGATTTCTTGTGAGAACCTAAACCATTTTCCAGATTTTATGACAATTGAGAAGAATGATGTGGTTTTACTAGATATAAAAATAGTTCTTTATTAGATCTGAGCATAGAAATTTTGGCTTGGCCGAATCTGAAAATAATAGATGTGCGAGGAAATAACGAGATAGTTTGTGATGTGGTCTACCTTTTGGAAAATTATGTTGATACAGTGTTGAGTGACTGCTCACCGAAGTCAGACGTGTTATCGAAAAGCGATTATCTTGAAGCTTCTCACACTTCATCGGAGGCAAACCTTATAAATGTTTTACAATATAAATCACGGAATTGTGGACATGAGTCAGTCTTTGCGATAGATCTCCCTTTAGTACTTGTCATAGTTGTTTTAACTGTTATCCTAGTAAGTAAGTAAATAAAATGCTTTACTTCACTTTTCGGCCAGTATGGCCATTCAAGTGAAAATTCCAGGTATTACAATATCCCATATTGTATAGTTAAAGTAGTAAAGGAAAGACAAAGCCAATAAAAGTATGATCGTACTAAAATATTCAGTTTAAAGTGTTTGATATGATAAGATGACGATGCTCATGGCACCTATATGTAACGAGTCTGATGACATGTTGTAGCGCCTGCACTATAACACAGTTTAATGAGATAAAAATATCAGTATAAATAATGTAAAATATGAAGTGATTATAAAATGAACGACTTATCAAGTCACTATATCTCCATGAAATTGGACTGATTGTGTAAAAACTACAAGTCTGAGTCTAATAATTAAAACATATAATATAGGTTACATTCCCGAAGGAACTGAATAATAAAACCAGCAGGGATGTCCCTGAATAGCTCAAATAAGGAATTAAATGCAAAATACTTCCTTCTGATGTGCGCATATTTTGCACAACTGAGAAGGACATGTCTTACAGTGAGACGAGTATTGCAGCACATAGGTCGCAATTCTCCTCTCAATAAATAGCCGTTTGTGAAATAGGCATGGCCAATTCTGGCCCTGCATAAGACAATGTCATCTCTTCGGCGTTCCATTGGTGTAAAAGATCGCTTAATGATTGGTTGTACCTCGAACAATTTGCTGGTGACATTGATGTTCCATTCACCTTGCAAAATGTCATCAAGGTAGACAGAGATGTTATACTTGAAATCCGTATATGGTATATAATAAAACTGTTTTGTCTTATCCAGGGCAGCCTTGGCCAAAACATCAGCCCGTTCATTACCCTGTATTCCAATATGGCTGGGTACCCAGCAGAAAACAATGTCCTTGTGCCCAGACAAGTAGTGACACATATGCAAAATATTGGAAACAATTGGGTTGTTGAGTTTTTGACTCTTAAGAGCCTGCAATGAAGATAGCGAGTCTGTGATGATCATGAACTCCTCGTCATTACTATCCCATATGTATTCGATGGCAGCTTCAATAGCTAACAGCTCTGCTGTGCAAATTGAAGCCTCATCGTTGATGCGGCAGCTAAATTCATGATCATCACAGACAAAGGACATAGCTGTCCTCTTGTCTTCCTTTGATCCGTCAGTATACACCTTCCGGTGCCTCGGAAATCTACAAAATAGCTCTAGCAACATGCTCTGGAAGACAAGGGGACAGGTGTCTCCTTTCCTGAGATCTGAGAGGTTAAAAAGTATATTAGGCTGTTGGAGAAGCCAGGGTGGACATTCTGGTGGGCGCACAACGCTAATTGCGTCGAGCTCCACCTCCATGTCCTCTAGATGAGGTTGGAGTCTTATACCCAAAGGAGGTATAGTCCCTGGCTTGTTATTAAACAATCTCTTGTATTCAGGGTTGACAACACACGAGTATGCCGGGCTCTCAGGATTTGCTTTCATTTTCATATAGTATTGCAGGCTCAGCTTCAACCGGCGAGTCTCTAAAGAGGGCTCACCGGTCTCCACCTGAAGACTTTCGATGGGTGATGTTCGAAATGCCCCTGAGCATAATCTCAAACCTTGGTTCGCGATTGGATCAAGTACTGCTAAGTACGATCGTCTCGCTGAACCATAAACAATACAACCATAATCCAGTTTGGATCTGATGTGAGACCGGTAAATCCTCAGTAAGGTTGTCCGGTCACCACCCCAATCCTTGCTGGATATAACTCGTAGCAATTGTAATGCTTTCCTACACTTATCTTTCATATATTTGATGTGCGGAGTAAAACTGAGCTTCCTGTCGAAAAAAAGACCAAGAAATTTGACCTGCTCTTCAACAGGAAGCTGTTGTCCATATAGTTTGAGATCGGGCTCAGGCTGTAAGCCATTTTTTTTACAAAAATGTACACAAAGTTTTTGTGGGAGAAAATTTAAAGCCGTTCTCATCCGCACAAGTCACCAACTTATCGAGGCAACCTTGCAGGCGCCGCTCAATTATTGCCATATTGCTTGACTGGCAGTAAACAGCCAGATCATCAACATATAATGATTTTTAAATATCTTGTGGTAAAGAATCAATTATACTGTTTATTTTAATGGTAAATAGAGTTGGTGAAAGGATACTACCTTGTGGGACACCCTCCTCCTGTGGATTTAGTGAAGAGTGGGTGTTGTCTAAGCGGACTTTAAATTTTCTCCCCTTTAAACAATTATCAATGAATCAGGGGAAATTTACCCTTCAGGCCCATTTCATGGAGATCTTTCATGATACCACCCTTCCATGTGGTATCATAGGCCTTTTCTAAATCAAAAAATACTCCAACTGTATGTTGATTTTTAACAAAACCTTGACGGATATAAGTCTCAAGTCTGACCAAATGGTCTGTGGTGCTTTTTCCTTTTTGAAAACCACATTGATATTTAGTTATTATGTTATTGTCTTGTAAAAACCATGTGAGACGATGATTGATCATGCGCTCCATGATTTTGCAAAGACAACTTGTCAATGCTATTGGCCTATAATTATTAGGATCTGTTCGATCTTTTCCAGGTTTAGGGATCGGGATCACTGTTGCTTCTCTCCATCCATCTGGGAAATCCTGAGATTGCCACAGATCATTCAAGAGTAGAAGCAACAGATCAAGTGATACATCAGGCAAATGTTTCAGAAACTGGTAGTGAATTTCATCAGGGCCAGTTGCCGAATCAGTTGCCTGAGCGATAGATTTAATTAGTTCTCGTTTAGAGAAATCAACATTGTACTTTTCGTCATCATCTGACTCAAAGTCCAATCTGTTCTCCTTCTCCTTGTCCCTAATCTTTCGACATTTTTCCTGATAATGATCTGGCGATGATTTAGCAGCGAAGGATGTCGCCAGCGTTTCTGCAATATCCGTTTTATTGGTTATTGTGTCAGAATCAGTGACAAGGTACTTAATGGTTTTATCTTTCCTCTTGCCACTGATTCTGCGCAGCATTTGCCAAGTATGTTTTGCCGATGTATTATTATTTAGTGTGGAGACATATGCTCTCCAAGATTGCCGCTTGGCTTCACTGATTGTGCGGCGAGCTTTAGCGTAATCTTTCTTATATCCGTCAAGGTTTTGTCTAGCTGGATGTTTTTTAAATTTTTGCAAGGATTTTTTCCTTTTGTCTATTGCCTTTCGGCAACCTTCGTCAAACCAGGGTTTGTCGAGTTTTTTGGGAACTGTCGAGGTTTTGGGTATGCTTTTATCTGCTATATTGTGTAAGTTGGCTGTAAAAAGGGCTATAGGGTCATCAACCCCCTCTTCATTATCAAATTGAGAGATTGTGAGGCTCTCCCCACAAGACTGTTGGAAGGCCTCCCAATCTGCTCTGTGCAGCCTCCAATGCTGCACTCTTTCTTCAACAATAGAGTTGTTGCTCTCTATAAATATAGGATAATGATCACTGCTACAGAGATCCTCGTTGACCCTCCAAGTGTAATCCAAATATAAATCGGGATCACACAAGGATAGGTCAATGGCTGTTGCAGATCCTGAAGCTGGGTGCAAATAGGTGGTGGTATCATCATTAAAAATGCAGAGGTTTTCCTCTGAGAGGAAGTCTTCTATTATTCTGCCCCGTGGGTTGATGTCCCTACAGCCCCACATTGTGTGGTGCCCGTTAAAATCTCCCAGTAGCATGAAGGGTTTGGGCAATTGTTTTACCAGCTGCCTCAATTCCACAACATCTACTGAGCGGTTTGGGGGTAAATAAACAGAGCATATCGTCATTGGCCTGTGACAGTTTATGTTAACCGCCACAGCCTGTAAAGTTGTATTCAACGTGATCTGTTGATGTGGTGTTACATCCTTTACAAGGATGGAAACCCCCCAGCAGGCCCTTTCATTATTGGCAGGGCCAAAACAATTGATTATTGAATAGTTTTTAAAACTTATGTTAGTGTTAGGTTTTAAGTTAGTCTCCTGCAGGCACACAGCCGTTGGGCTGTGTTCCTGCAGAAGAATAGCCAGGTCATTGTAATTTGATCTTAAACCTCGACAATTCCATTGTATAATTTTGTGGGCCATTATGAATTTTTATGCCTCCCTGGTTTTTTCTGTGCTTGGAGTGCAGCGACGGTGTCGGGAGATACAAATACCTCACTATCGCTGCTTTCATCACCATCTACACACTCCATGGATTCGTATCTGTTATACGTAGCGATCTGGTCATCAGTGCCCTTGTTATCCTAGCATTGAAGAGAAATAAGTGCAAAAATGTTTGTGATGATATAAGTAAGGATAATTCTATTGAAATGGCCGACAATTCAAATATCGGCGCATGATCAAAGATACTTCAACCTCACAAAATATACCACTGTAGTAATCTGTCTTTATAACGATATAATGGATCTATGCTCAATTATTCCTTTTAATCCATTTAGCAGTACATGTGTTGTTGGACCCACTGGCAGTGGAAAAACTTGTTTTGTTATGCGAATGATTCAACACAGCGAGGGAATTTTTGTTGATACACCACCACAAAAGGTGTTGTATTGTTATGGTGTGTGGCAAGATTTTTTCGATGACATGGAAGATTCCATACCAAATAAAATTACTTTTTATGAAGGCGTCCCCCCTGAAAACGTGGTGGATGAGTTTGCCCATAGTTCCGAACATGGTCTGATTATTTTGGATTATCTTAAGGCCCACGTCTTGCGTAGTCCAAATATGGAAACTTTATTCACACAAGGCACTCATCATAAAAAACTATCCTGTATTTTTCTATCACAAAATCTGTATCAACAAGGCAAGTATTCACGAACAATAACCTTGAATACTTGGTATTTAGTTTTATTTCGTAATGGACGTGACGCAAGTCAAATCCATTTGTTAGCACGTCAACTCTTCCCAGGAAACAAGATGAAACTAATAAAAGCATACGAGGATGCAACATCACTTCCTTTTGGATATCTGGTTATAGATCTATCACCAAACGTTGAAGATAATTTCCGACTCAGAACCAAGATTTTTCCAAATGAAGATCCTATCATATATACATAAACATGTGTATCCTCATTCATTTACATAATAATCTTTTCATGTACAAACATGTCCAGCCTGTTAAAGAATAAAGAATTTTTACAACTTTTACTGAAAACATCTATTGATCAAGCACTGGGACTATTGATAACGCTGTCACCACAACAAGTGCGACTTTTGTGCGAAATAGTTTTGAATACTGCATGGATTATTTCGAAAGGTTAGACAAATATCTCCTTACAAAACTATAATAGGTCTATTTGATAGAGAATACGACCAGAAGTGGACTGGGGAAATATTTATAGTTAAATCACGCAGGAAACGAGATGGTCTGGATGTCTACTCTCTTGTAGATTTTCAAGGAGATGATATAATAGGGAGTTTCTACAAGTAAGAATGACAAAAAGTAACAACTGATCCGACTGGTGTATTCAAAATTGAAAAGATTTTAAAGAGAAGGAAACATAAAGGAAGAGATCAGTTCTTGGTGCGATGGCTTTTTTGGCCTTCAAAGTATGATTCATGGGTAGAAGCAAGTGCACTAAAAGATGTGTAAATAGATGATGATGATTGGGGTAGAGACAGTTGATCGTCATGGAACGAACATTCCACATCTTTATTGGAAGTGATCAAAGTAGAAAATATTTTCCCCGCAATATCTGGTCTGATTTTTATGTTCAGCTTCCTGAAATTGTACAATTAAAAGGGGAAAACTGGCATTGCACAGTTGTTGAGTTGCGAGCAACTTTAAACAGTTTTTGTTATTTATGTTGTGATTTATGCGAGACTTCCATCGTTGATAACACTCGCCGACCAGTGTTACGGTCGCTAACACGAAAAACAACATATGAAGAGTTGATATATGTACCAGTAATTAAGTCAGAATTTAGTGTGATTCATTTATACATATTGAATGCAGAAGGTGAGAAGATAGCACTTAAACTGTGTACCTCAACTGTGTACTTCGATTCACTAAAAACCCATGACAATGTTGCCATTGACAGCTAAAGTTGAGTATTATACAAAGCATTACATGGATATGGTTGAAGGCAAACTCCCACCATCGAATAATATTTATAAATCTAACAGATTAAGTGGTCATTCTTCACAACGAAAGTTGTTGGGTCAAAACGGTGCAGGCGGCAGCAACAACTCTGTCAATCTCATCACACCAAGCATGCAGTCAGTGAAACAGGCGCACGCCGTACTAAAAAGAAGAATGAATGAAATAAATGATATAAACACTAGCAAGCCGAAAAAAGTCAGACATTCGAGAAATCGTACTGGTTCAGGAAAGAAGTCCAAACGACTAAAATAGTTTCTAAACGTCGCCGCAAGAGAAAAAGAAAGTTGATAGGAGACATATTTTCGAAATGAGTAAGTGGAAACATTCCCTTCTGAATTGGCACTTTTTAGTCCACCTCCGATTGAAAGTGCAATCGAAAAAAATCAATGGATGGAATACCGACCATTATCTCAGCTGGCACAGAGTGCACCAATTGAATTTCTTATCCCTGCAGCTGGAGCACAGTATGTAGACCTAAGAAGAAGCTTACTTCACATCAAATTTCGTATAGTTAAAAAATCTGGTGATGAATTAGAGCTCACAGATATGGTTGCACCAGTTAATTTCATTATGCATAGTCTGTTGTCCCAAATAGATGTATTTCTACAACAACAACTTGTTTCCAACAGTAGTAATCAGCTGTATGCCTACAAAGCTTACATAGAAACGATCCTTGATAATGGATCTGATCCCCAAAATACTCAGTTACAAGCACAAGGTTATTTCAAGGACGTAGCTGGCAGCATGGATGATGTCGAAATTGTGAGCGGGAATAATGTAGGCTTAAAGCATCGTTTCGCCCTTTGTGTTAGTAGCAAAGTGTGTGATGTTGAAGGACCATTAATGGTTGATAATGCTCAGCAAGACAGGTTGATATTGAATGGAGTCGAAATCCAGTTGAAGCTTTGGCAGAATAAGGAGGCATTCCGTTTGATGAGTAAGAGTGAGAATGACGAATATAAAATAGAGATAGTGGATGCCTCCCTTAAAGTCTGCAAAGTAACACCGTCACCAACTCTTATGATTGCTCACGCGCAAACCCTCGTCAAATCAAATGGTATATATCCTTACATGAAAACACAGATCAAATCATTCAATATTTCTGCTGGGAGTTATTCGTTTCACATGGAAGATCTCTACCAAGGAGCAGTCCCAAACAAAATCGTTATAGGGATGGTTTCATCTGACGCATTTCATGGAGCTTACCCAAAAAATTCTTTTAATTTTTCACATTGCAACATAAATTCTGTAGGCGTTTTCATAAACGATGAATCCACCCCTTGCAAACCAATAAAGGTAAATTTCACAGCAGGAAAAGAAAATTTTATCCAAGCATATAATACACTGTTCTCTGCCTTTGATAAAACTGGAGAAAACGTAGGCAGTAATATTTCTCGATCTGATTATCCTAAGGGGTATACTCTATACGTTTATGATATACAACCTGACGGGAACAGATTAAGTAGAGGAAATTTGAAGATCGAGGGTACATTCTCAGCGCCTTTGAAGGAGAATATAACTGTGATTATTTATGCCAAATTTGCCAGTGTTTTGGAAATAGACGCTAGCCGAAGTATCATTCAATAGAATGAATTCAGCTCAATTAACTCGATGTCTTAAAATCGACTCAATTATTAGTAATTTTTCACCTTGTGTATTAGCAATCGACCAGTTACCAATTGTTATGGTTTACCCTGCTGCATTCATTGTAAATACAGATGACAGCAATTCACCTGGTTCTCATTGGCTAGCTTTCTTTTTCGTGAAACATGGAGTTGGCGAATTCTGGGAAAAGACCTAGTCAATATGGATTGGACGAGTTTTTACTGGATAATGCACACGATTCTATTTACAATGGAGTACAGTTGCAATCTAAGGAGAGTAGTGTGTGTGGACAGTTCTGCCTATTTTATTTATATCACCGATGTCGAGATATGACAATGGATATCATATTGAAATTATTCACCAGAGACAGACATACAAATGATAATATTGTAGAAAACTTTGCAGCAATTTATTTAAATAATAACAACATGTTTCCTTATTGAAAATAGTTGAAGTCATCATTTACTCAATATTGTGAAATGTTCCCGATAGGTATGAATGAGGAGCTGGTCACATCTGGTGATGATGAGGTTAATGAACAACTTCTCTGCTGCACGTATATGTTTGTTTGTTTTGTTTTCTTTTTGTTTCATATACTATGTCTCGTAGTCACTGCAATCACATTTTCATTGATATTATTCTTTTTATTATTATCAAGCATTATTAGTAGTGGTAGTAGTAGTTGTGTAGGATATGCGTGGACTCATAATCAAATGCTACTCAACAAACATGATACATTGGCTCAATAATGGTTCAATGTTGGGTTAGCGTCAAAGGATCAACATTAGGTGGTTTAGGTAGTATGTGTCTAGTTAAATTCAGATGATATGTATGTCTTCAATTTATTCTTACATCAAATTGTGAAATAACCTTGAACATTCTCCTGACACGATGCGTGAAACATCGGTGGTAATATATAACGTTAATACTACAACTTATGTTATGTACTTGCAATGATTTGTATATAATTAAATGTGTGTGAAAAAAAAAAAATTGTGTTTGTTTATTTATTTATTTAAATCGAATCATATAGTTTTATTTATTTTTTACAGATAATAGTAAAACTCACCGATAAATTGTGTAGGATTGTGAAGCTATTTCATCCTTCACCAAAATAAAAAAGATAGGTAGTCACGCATTTCCTTCTTGCGTTGATACAATTCTTTGTATGAAAAACCATCTTGATTGTTTTCATCATGAGCATATAATCCCATATCATAGTCTCTTCTCCAAAGGTCGAGCCACAAAAATTGATCTTTCATGACAGCAACATTCACATGTGAAGAAGTTGCTGCCAAATGTCCTATATCATTCAATGCGAGATAACCAATAATTTTATGAAGTACGTTTTCTGGAAAATTTTCCATTTCTCTTTCTCTATCTGCAGCAGCTATGCTTTATATGACTTTTCTAATTCAATTTACTTTTGAAGTAGAGCTGCAAACGGAAATTGTGCATCCTGCCACACCACTTCCTATGCCCCAAAGCATGGATATTAATAAATAACATTTCTAGATATCAGAACACGTAGAATAAGATTTTTTAAAATATAATAAAAATAAACAGTTTATTATTACTATCAACATCAAATAGTACGGGGTCGTCAAAGTTATCTGTTTATCGTTATTTAGCAATAATGGTATGGTGGAGTTTGCGCTAATGTGTACGATATGTTGTGGGGGGGGGGGGGGAGGGGAAGAAGGAGGTTACAGCAGCTGCTGCTATACTGACCTATACCTGCCAGGGTTATCGCACAGGTCAAGGGTGTGTACATAGGTCAGGGAAGAAAGATGGCGCTAATTTGCAGCATCTGTGAATGTTTTGAGAAAGTCGCGTTATGCGCGATTGAAAAATGTGATGAAGTGAAAAAACTGCTTGAAACAGAGCGCGTGATAGATGTGGTGGTCGGTTGTGACGGATTTGACTCGTCGACGAGTCCGGGATTGGAACATTACACTACAAATAATGGGGATATAATCACTGCTCTGATCAGGGAGTCTTGCATCATGGCAATGGACGGTGATTGGTGTAATACTGCTAGCGATGATGATTATCGGCATAGTGGTATGGAAGTTGTGGGCTAGGGTGAATGGGATGACCGTTGCAGTGGATGCAGTAGTGGAATGGAGACGGGTTAGAGGAGCGAATTTCGGCTTTGAGTTTGAACCTATCCCAGTCGGCCCAGCAAGGAGACAACGTCCGAGAAGAGAGGGGGGTGAACAGCCACAAGCCCAGCAACAAGGCAGGTTAATAAATATTACTTTTCTTTCCAAATGTTCACAATGACTTCAAGTGGATACCACTTATTATCATTATTATTATATTGCTGCTGATGTGTCCGCCACCGCAGCGTGCTGATAACGCTGCTGACGCTGCTACGGCTGATATCGGGGTGACCTGTACTGAACCACCCTCACACACCCAGTAAACACATGACGTTGAACCTACTTGCAGCAAGTGTTGGTGGAACATAATATGAATACGTTTAAAGACTTTTTGGTCTGGTATAACAATTTAGATGTTGGTAGCCTACTTTTGTAAAGGCAGTGAAATCACTCTATAGCTTTTATCAAAACATCGATATAGATGTATTCAAAGTGGCCGTTTCCACCCCTGGTATTGCTAGGCATATGCTATTCAACACTGCATCAAAGAGTGGGGCTTATTTCACTTATTTCGTGACTTATATGGAACCATCAAAAATAACATTATTGGTGGACCTTCTATAATTTTCACCCGACATCACAAAGCCGGTGAAACATATATTCGTGAAGAATCATCTAAAATATGTAAGTCGATTGTGGGTTTTGATGCCAATGCGCTTTATCTATGGGCTTTGGACCAAGATATGCCTGTCGGCACCTTGGTTAGACGTAGAATGTTTGACGGATTCAAAGCACACGTCAAAGACAAGTATCTGATAATGTACCAGTGGATGGATTGGTTAAGTCTTGCAAAAGGTGTGAACATTATACATAAATTAAACAATGGACACGAAAAACGTATTGGCCCATACCTGGTCGATGGGTATGACACAGAGACAAATACTATTTATGAGTTTCTTGGTTGCTACTTCCATGGCCATACTCCGTGTAGTTTGGTGTCTCATACAGAGGCGAATGCACAAACAATGGCTAATAAATTGGATAGCCCCGGAAAACGATTGAGTTTTATCAAGAAACAGGGTTACAATCTTGTTAGAATTTGGGAATGTGAATTTAGAGAACAATGCAAAAACTGTAAAGATTTGCAATCATTTACAGATAGTTTTTTACCCAATTTTTATCAAAAACATAAAACTGCAATTAGTGAAGCAAGCTGTTTGTGATGATGATATATTTGGAATGTTCGAAGTAGACATAGCCGTTCCAAAGGCATGGCCTCCAGAAATGATTTCTAAATTCAAACTTGAGCCAACTGAATATTTCTCAGAAATGTCCCCATTATTTTGCACAGCACCGATTCCATTTGATTTTATAGGCTCTCATATGCAAGAGCATGCTCGCGCACACAGTCTTAGTGAAAAAAACAGAAATTTGCTGGTCAGAGGAATGAGGGCAGAGAAACTTTTGCTAGCCACACCATTGCTCAGATGGTACCTCGATCACGGCATGCACGTTTCTAAGGTTTATCAAGTTGTTGAATTTGGCCACAAAAAATGCTTTCGTACATTTGTTGATCAAATCAGTGAAAGTAGAAGGAGTGCTGATAAAGATCCATAATTATCTGTTATAGCAGAAACTATTAAACTAATTGGTAATTCTGCATATGGATCTCTTATTATGGACAAAACCAAACATGAAGAAGTCAAATATGTTGAAAGAGTTGATGCTGCTTGTCTACAGGTAAATGAATCTCGTTTCAGATCTTTAACAGAACTTTCCGAAGCTTATTTTGAAATAGGAATGGCCAAAAAACATATAACTCTTGATCTCCCAATTCAATTGGGTTATTTTGTGTTGCAACATGCAAAACTTAGGATGTTTATTATTATTTTATTATGATTTTATGGATGTTTATGTTAGTAGAGCAGATTTTGAATACTGCAAGATGGATACTGATAGCGCATATATGGCTCTTTCTGCAGATTCCCTTGAAAATATCATCATTCCTAGAATGAAGGATCAATTTGATACAGGACTGATTTTTGCAAGAGTGAAAATATTCGCGCAGATAGTAGTTTGCATTGGTTTCCACGGTCATGTTGTGAAAAGCATTCAAAATTTGACACTAGAACACCTGGTTTATTTAAACTGGAATTTAAAGGTATTGAAATTATTGGACTATGCTCAAAGACTTACGTAGTAGCATCAGAAAATGAGGTAAAAATGAGTTCTAAGGGAGTCAGCAAAAAAAGTATTGATGATCCGATGAGAATTTTCAAGGATGTTCTCAATAACAAAAATCCCGCTTCAGGAATAAATGTAGGTTTTAGGGCTATTGATAATAGTATATAGGCCTACACATACGAACAAATAAAGTCTGCATTTTCATATTTTTACTGCAAAAGAAAAGTTGCATCAGATGGAATACACACGTCTCCACTCGACATCACACTATGTCCTACACATCCCTCGATATGATATGACAGCTGATATAAAGCATTACATGTGTATGATAAAATATAAAGATCGAGTCTGATATAAAACTGTTATTATAAAGTGTATCATAGGATTAGGTATTGTACAATAAAAACACTTAAGTGTGACAAAATTATTACTGACTGTCTATCCGATACATAATAATTATCTGGTGAAATCATGTGCGACGTATCACTGGAGTATGATGTGTAACGTAATTATGTGTATACGTTAAAGGGACTGGCCCACGCTAAAATCATCAAAAAATCGGTGATTTTATTTCGGGTTCTTAATATGACCATATGATGTAAACATGTACATAGACTAAAACTGCAAATTTTTATAATTTTTGTGTTGCGCATTCACCAGTTAGGCTAGATATAGAGACGAAATTCCTGATTTGTAATCATTGACAACCATGTCAAATATAGGAAATGCGGGAATTTCGTCTCTATATCTAGTCTAACTGATGAATGCGCAGCACAAAAATTATAAAAATTTGCAGTTCTAGTCCATGTACATGTTTACATCATATGGTCATATTAAGAGCCCGAAATAAAATCACCGATTTTTTGATGATTTTAGCCTGGGCCAGTCCCTTTAACTATTGTGTAACATAAACAAAGCGATTGCAGTGCTGTGTATACTAGTTTAAAATCATAGAAAATGCGAAATCATCAATTATAGTGTGAACAATGACATTATCTAAAATTATTGGAATGATCAAATCATATGTAACGTATTATACGTATCATAGTAGAATGTATATCATAATTATACACAAATGTTAACAATCATGAAACATAAACAAAACGATTGGACATATTAGTTTAAAATCATAAATGCTGCAAAATCAACAAATAAAGTTTCAACATATTCCCGACCTATCATCATAAGCTGGATTTACGTTTAAAGTGTATATAGAAATGAATCAATAAAATATGTTTCTGGTCTGTTCTTGATACATATGACGTGAACCTTACCATTATTTACAAATATTAACTGATGGTGAAAATTGTTTACACAAATGCTATATAATTAGTATAAACTCAGTAGACACCGACAGCCATGAAAACATAAATGGTGATAAATCTCTACATATCTAGAAACATAATGAATACAAAACACAACTAGATTGTTTGGTGGTACTGGCTGTGACAAACGCGTCCTGGCATTTCAGTGCTGTCGCACAAATTGAGCATTACATCGAACACAAACGTTTAGTTTCCACGCTCTGACCGCAATTAGCCGCCTAATTAGATTAGGATGTGGTGTGGTCGGCAAGGTATCGCACACGGGGCTCGATTTGCTCCATATATCTACTACTCAAAATTCAACAAATCTCTGAACATACGTCTGTCACAAGAACTGGGTGTTTGGACCTTCTAAGAAGTTGCCCAGGGGGGACCATGCGGAGGTGACACCCATCCCCTCCTTGCATTCTATGCGTTTTACAGGTTGACTGGCTGAGGTATTGTTCGAGCGCAAACTCACATCTCGCCCAAATTATCATTATTGAATGTTTGCAATCTATGCGTTTGAGGTATTGTTCGAGCGCAAGCTCACAGCTCGCCTAAATTATCATTATTGAATGTTGGCATTCTATGCAGTTTACAGGTTGACCGGCTGAGGTATTGTTTGAGCGCAAGCTCACATCTCGCCTAAATTATTATTATTGAATGGTTTCATACTATAAATTGCACAGTTTAAGCCGGCTGAGATGTTTTTTAGACTACAGCTCACATCTCGCGTCATTTTCGAAAGAGTCATATGGTGGGTAGTACCCAATAAGTGTATCTTTATCATATATTTGTTTTAAGCTGGGTCACTTCGGTGATTAGACTTTGAGTAAATAACTAGGTTAATATTTTTAAGGTCCAGACATTGCCAATATGTTAGCGCCTCAATTATATGTCTATATCCATGATCGCCCCCCTCCTTCAGCAGAAAACGGACTTAGATTTGCGGGGTTTCTGACGGATTTGTGTGACCTGCTTGAGATCAAGGGCACCACCAACAAAAAGCTGATGAATCTTGGTGACTTTAATATCCTCATGGATGTTTCTGAAGATGTTCCAGCACGGAAATTTACTTCCATTTTGGATGATGCAAATCTCCATCAGTATGTGGTTGGCCCAACAAATGTAAATTGTCACACATTAGCCTTAGTTATTTCTCGTTCATCTGATGATTTGGTTCAGGACATGAAGGTGTCCACTCTTATGACTGATCATAACTGGGTTCATTTCGGCATCAGTGTATTAAAGCCATCTTGGCCGGCTAAGGAACTATCTTACAGAAAATTTAAAAACATCTGCAGAAACAAGATACATCAGGTAATTATATAATCACCGCTAGTCTTGCATCCTGCTGACAATGCTGATGATCTCACAGAATAGTACAACAAAACCCTTTCTATTATCCTTGATTCACATGTTCCCATTCTTACAAAAATTGTTAGAGTACTGTACTATGGTATGGTGATGAGATCAGAGAGGCAAAGCGTGAGAGGAGGTGCAGAGTGAGAAAGTGGCGGAATACAAAGCTTCCACCGGGTCACACAAAGTTCAAAAACCAGAGAAGAACAGTTTCAGAGATGCTAATCACAATAAAATCCAGGCATTTCTGTGACAAGATTGAAGAGTGTGGTCATGATAGCAAGCTGATGTTCAGGACCATGATTGTATGGTCTGCTTGATCGTGGGAGCATCTCACATATGCCTAAAATGGACTCCATCAAAGAAGTGGTCAATAGCTTCAGTGATTTTCTTACAGTAAAGTTCGAACCATTCGCGATGAACTGGATCGACTCGCTGTAACCAGTGGTGATGGTGATGAGAATTTACAAACAGCACCACTTGAACACCATCTGACATCTTTCGACGAGACGTTCGAGAATGAAATCCAACGTGTCATGATGCGATCACCATCTAAGACATGTGGTCTCGACCCCATTCCAACCCAAATTCTCAGAGAAAATTTAGAATCATTAGCAAGCACAATAACACGTATTGTAAACATGTCTATGTCCACAGGAGCTGTCCCATCATCATTCAAGCGGGTACTAGTCACCCTCGGAAGCACTAGTCTACAGCAATCATCCAAGGGCAGCTGCAGCCTCCTCGTATCTGGCTATAATCTTCGGGCGGATTGCCAGTGGCGTACCCTGGTTCCTCCGCTCAACAGCGGAGCCAATGCAGCACCCGCATCAGTGCTGGCGCTGATGTAGGCCGTGGTAGCCTTAAATAACCGGCAATAGCGTGTTTGACATTAGGTCTCTCACGTTGGATGAATGGAGTTACCCAGAGGGAGTGATCCTTCCTATTGTTACTCTGGGGACTATCCGACCCGAGGATAGCGGAGCTGCGCGAAATGTCACAGAGTTTCATCATTAAATTGTACAGCGAAACTCAAGTCTCCGGCCATCTGGGCATGTCTGGGGGTATATCCCCTAGACATGCCCGGAACCCCTTATCGGGCGAGCAAAGGAAAACGCTCTCAATAACCCACCATGCCCTATCACCCCCACCCTCACATCATCTGGTACATCATTAATCTCATCAATTGACTACAACGTTTTTATCGTATTATAATGTCACTTAAAAGACCTTTTGTGCCGAAAAGTGACGTAAAGCAATGATTTACTACTACTACTAGTCACCCTACTGCTGAAAAAATCTTCATTGGACCACAACACGTTAAAACATTACAGACCAGTATCAAACCTGGAACGTGTGGTTCTAACTCGATTGATGAACCACCTCAAAGCTACTGACCAACACGAGCCTCACCAATCAGCATATAGACCGTGACCGAGACGGCATTGGTGAGAGTCTCGAATGATATTCTGACGGCAATGTAATATAAGAAACAGGGAACAATGCTGGTTTTACTCGACCTATCGGCGGCAGTTGACACGATTGACCATGTTCTCATGTTGGAGAGGCTATCCCATATTCGTGTGAGAGGTAAGTAAGTAAGTAAAATATTTGCTTTACTTCACTTTTCGGCCAGTATGGCCATTTAAGTGAAAATTCCAGGTATTACAATATCTCATATTGTATAGTTAAAGTAGTAAAGGAAAGACAAAGCTAATAAAAGCATGTTCGTACTAAAATATTCAGTCTAAAGTGTTTGATATGATAAGATGACGATGCTCCTGGCACCTATATGTAACGAGTCTGATGACATGTTGAAGCGCCTGCACTACAACACAGTTTAATGGGTATAAAAATATCAGTATAAATAATGTAAAATATGAAGTGATTATAAAATGAACGACTTTTCAAGTCACTATATCTCCATGAAATTGGAGTGATTGTGTAAAAACTACAAGTCTAAGTCAAAACAGTGTCATTGTCAAAACAAATATATAATATATACTATAATACTATATACTATAATCAAAAAAAATAAACCCATTTAGACATAAATATGAATGACATAAACAATGAACTGAGAAACCATTAAGTAAGTAAGTAAATGTCTTCTTTACTTCACTTCTCGGCCAGTATGGCCAGAGAAATCAAGAAACCACAAAAAATTCTCATAAATTAAAGACTTACAGTGCCCCCACAGTTGGTAATAAGGTCTGTGATATTGGAGGACATCACAGAGCGATCACGAACCGTGAGGACACCATAAGTCACCACAGGCTAATTGTACGGCAATGGCTTCTCTATGACATGCTGCATTATCCGCCAGGATGCCACAGAGAAACCTTTAGGACAATAAAGTGAAAAAATAATTATATGGCAATGGTTTCTTTCGGACATCCCGTCCATCGCCAGGATGCCAAAGAGAAACCACTGCAAACACAAAAACCAAATCATAGAGGAATTATGAGTAGACCTACAATGCCCCCACAGCTGGGGATCGGGTCTGTCATCGAGAACTAGCACGACAGAGCGATCATAATCCGTGAGAGCACTGTAAGGCACCACAAGTACAATGAAAAAATATATAAAATATATAAATATGAATATATAGAGAATATATAAAGAATTTGAACTAAAAACTATTCGAAAATAAACATAACAACCTCAGTACCACCGGAAAGCAAACACAAAAAACTTCACGTCAAAAAAATAGAAAAACCTGGTTTGATGAAAGGTTTGGGTGTGCTTGGCCTTCTAAGAAGTTGCCCAGGGGGGACCACGCGGAGGTGACACCCTTCCCCCCCATGATGATGTGAGGGTGGGGGTGATAGGGCATGGTGGGTTATTGAGAGCGTTTTCCTTCGCTCGCCCGATAAGGGGTTCTGGGCATATCTAGGGGATATACCCCCAGACGGCCGGAGACTTGAGTTTTCCCTGTGCAATTTAATGCTGAAACTCTGTGGCATTTTGCACAGCTCCGCTATCCTCGGGTTGGATAGTCCCCAGCGTAACAATAGGAAGGATAACTCCCTCTGGGTAACTCTATTCATCCCACATGAGAGATCTAATGTCAAACACGCTATTGCCAGTTATTTAAGGCTACCACAGCCTACATCAGCGCCAGCACTGATGCGGGTGCTGCATTGGCTCTGCTGTTAAGCGGAGGAGCCTGGGTACGCCACTGGCAATCCGCCTGCAGATTATGGCCAGATACGAGGAGGCTGCAGCTGCCCTTGGATGATTGCTGTAGACTAGTGCTTCCAAACAATGCCGTACACAGCATTCAACAGACGAAACAGATCCCTAATGACCCTCCCCGGATTGGGGCGAAAAGTACTACTACTAGCAATCATCCCAGTACCCCAATAAAAAAAAACAAAAAAAAAACATTGTAGCCAATTGATGAGATGAATGATGTACAGATGATGATGTGAGGATGGGGGTGATAGGGCATGGTGGGTTACTGAGAGCGTTTTCCTTCGCTCGCCCAATAAGGGGTTCTGGGCATGTCTAGGAGATCTACCTGCAAACATGCCCAGACGGCCAGGGACTTTGCTGTGCAATTAAATGCTGAAACTCTGTGGCATTTCGCGCAGCTCCGCAATCGTCGGGTCGGATAGTCACAAGAGTAACAATAGGAAGGGTAACTTCAGTTCAATCATCCCAGTACCCCGACAATGGCAGGGAGAGGGAGAGTGAGGCTGTGACCTCAGTGAATCAGTGTTGTGCGTGCGCCATCCATCAAAAATGGCTAGTTACAGTAACCATATAATTTTTATAGATGTGTTTATTAACCTTTCAATCACCGGTCCCGATTATATTCGGGGTTTTTATTACCTGATCAAGTACCACTTTTAAACGTGTAATAAAGCCCAGAAGCCTAAAATAAGAAATAAACTTTTCAATTTAGAACCAGCTTCAGAGGACGAGGTCAGAGAGATCATTATGAAGTCTGCATCAAAATCATGTGACCTTGATCCGGTTCCAACTAACATCCTCAAAGCCTTGTTGGATATTTTAATAAAACCCAAAACAACTATAATTAATTTATCTCTAGAATCTGGAACATTCCCACTCTCATTCAAAGAGGCTCATGTCACACCTTTACTAAAGAAATCAAACCTTCCTGTTAATAACTACAAAAACAAGACTACATAAGTCCAGGAGCTCCCGCGACGAATTAGAATTTGATTTAAGCAATTTTGTGTAGGGTTTTTAATGTAGTCCTAGGCTAGGTCAACAAGACGCAAGACAACTAGGTCTAAGAAGCCCAGTCTAAGAGTGGGATAAGAACTAGACAGTCTGTCAGAGATTGCAAACCTCCATTGAAATTTATGATCCTAATCAGTATCCCAGTAATGGTCTACCTATCTGGCACGGTTTACCCTATCAGGCCAATCGAGGTAACTAATAGCTGATTTACGGTCATTTTGAATTCGATATAAATTTGTCAAAAACTTAGGGTGCATCCTCCCCCGAAACCTCAAATTTTGTTTTATAGTAATGGACTAACATCCAACACAGTTTGCAAAATATTGGGCATGTGACAGTAAATAATGGCCGATAGGGGGCCATTTTAAATTTGAACGAGTCAGAATTTTTCAAGATGCATCCTCAGCTGAAATCTCACATTTCATTCTATAGTAATCGTCTAGCTATCTAGCACGGTTTACCAAATATCGGCCATGTGAAAGTGAATAATGGCCTAAAGGCGGCCATTTTGAATTTGATCAAGTCAAAATTTTCCAAGATGCATCCTCAGCTGAAATCTCACATTTCATTCTATAGTAATGGTCTAGCCATCTAGCACGGTTTACCAAATATCGCCCATGTGAAAGTGAATAATGGCCAATAGGAGGCCATTTTGAATTTGATCAAGTCAAAATTTTTCAAGATGCATCCTCTCCTGAAATCTCACATTTTGTTTTATAGTAATGGTCTAGCCATCTAGTACGGTTACTAAAAACCGGCTATGTGAAAGTGAATAATGGCCGATAGGCGGCCATTTTGAATTTGATCGAGTCAATTTTTTTCAAGATGCATCCTCTCTTGTAATCTCACATTTTGTTTTATAGTAATGGTCCAGCTATCTAACACAGTTTACCAAATATCAGCAATGTGCAAGTAAATAGTGGCCGATAGGCGGCCATTTTGAATTCGATTGAGTCGAAAGTTTTTAAAAGGCATCCTCTCTCGAAACGTCACATTTTGTTTTATAGTAATGGTCTAGCTATCTAGCACGGTTTACCTGATATCAGGCCTATCGAGGTAAATAATGCTGATTGTCGGCCATTTTGAATTCGTAAATTTAAAATTTTCAGGGTGCATCCTCCTCCGAAAACTCACACTTTGTTTTATAGTAATCAGGTAATGGTCTAGCCATCTAGCACGGTTTACCAAATATCAGCCATGTGAAAATGAATAATGGCCGAAAAGGCGGCCATTTTAAATTTGATCAAGTCAATTTTTTTCAAGATGCATCCTCATCTGAAATCTCACATTTCGTTTTACAGTAATGGTCTAGCCATCTAGCACGGTTGACCAAATAACGGCCATGTGAAAGTGAATAATGGCCGATAAGCGGCCATTTTGAATTTTATCGAGTCAAATTTTTCCAAGATGTATCCTCTCCTGAAATCACACATTTTGTTTTATAGTAATGGTCTAGCCATCTAGCACGGTTTACCAAATAACGGCCATGTGAAAGTGAATAATGGCTGATTGGCGGCCATTTTGAATTTTGACAAAATGATTTTTTTCAAAATACATCCTCTCCTGAAGCCTTACAATTTGTTTTATAGTAATGGTGTAGATATCTTGAGCGGTTTTCATGATATTCCACAATATCAGGCCTGTCGAGGTGAATAATGGCTGATAGGCGGCCATTTTGAATTTTCTCAACTTCAATTTTTTCAGGATGCATCCTCTCCTGAAACCTTACAATTTATTTGATATTAATGGTGTAGCTATCTTGAGCGGTTTTCATGATATTCCGCAATATCAGGCCTGTCGAGGTGAATAATGGCCGATAGGCGGCCATTTTTAATTTTATCGACTTGAAATTTTTCAAGATGCATCCTCTCCTGAAACCTCACAATTTGTTTTATAGTAATGGTGTAGCTATCTTGAGCGGTTTTCATGATATTCCGCAAAATCTTTCAGTCGGATTTACCGATGTTATAAATTGGGTCAAAGTGCTGGGTCAACTTCAAGGTCAAGGTCCAAAAACCTGAAAAGGCACAACTAGGGACCTTAGAGAACATGTATGTGCAATATGACTGTCATCGGCCCAGTACTTTTCGAGATCTGCTCCGGAATTGAAGTGCGCGTCAAAACGTCTAAATAGGTCATAGTTCTGAACCAGAAGTAGGTCAAAGTTCAAATACCCCAAAAGGCACAACTAGACCCCCTAGGGGTGTTGTGTGTAAAATTTGAAGACAATCGGACAAGTACTTTCAGAGATATGCTCCGGAAACGAATTGTTTACGGACGGCCCAACGGCCCAACGCCGTCACATCATCATTTTCTCCTCTGCAACCTTGCGTATTGAATTCAGATTAAAAATATTTTAACCCGTCCATTAGCCACCTGGAAGTAACCCACATACCTAAAATTGTTATCCTAGCTTATTTTCTCACAAAGTTATAGGCAAAAGAAGAGGCAAAAAAAAAACGGAGGTAGAATCCATAGCTCCCTTCGCTCACCTACGGTGACGGCGGGAGCTAATTATAGACCAGTCTCCAATCTAAGTTTCATTTCTAAAATTATTGAAAAAGTTGTTTCCAACCGTTTACAAGCTCACATAAACTCCAACAAATTGAACAATCCAATGCAGTCTGCGTACCGGAAATTCCATTCCACTGAGACAGCCCTGTTAAGAGTTCACAATCTCAGTTTCTCTTGACAAGGGCCATGTCACAGCTTTGACTTTACTTGATTTGTCTGCGGCGTTCGATACTATCGACCACAACACTCTAACAAATAGACTAGCTGAGTGGTATGGTGTCTCTGGTATGGCTTTGGCTTGGTTTAAATCCTACCTTTGTGGCAGGCATCAAAAAATTAAAATTGACAAATCTTTTTCTGACTCTAGTTTGCTCGAGCATCGAGTGCTGCAGGGTTCTGTACTTGGCCCTCTGCTTTTCAGTTTGTACACCGCTCCTCTAAGCACCATTATTTCAAGTTATGGATTGAGTCATCACTTATACGCCGATGATACACAAATTTACAACTCCTTAACAGGTGACACAGCTACTGAGTCATTAAAAATGCTTCATATCTGTATTACCGGGGTATCTGCTTTGATGGCTCAATCCAAACTAAAACTCAATCCTAGCAAGACTGAGTTTCTTCTCATTGGCTCGAAATCGCAAAGGGAGAAGTTTATTAACCTTTTACCCCTTGCGGTGTTGGACAATGAGATGAATCCAGCAGATTCCGCAAGGAATTTGGGTGTCTTTTTTGACAGTGGTTTGAATTTTCGTCAGCACATTTCACAGGTGTCCAGGTCCTGTTTTTATCATATTAGAGATCTTAAACGCATCAGAAAAAGTCTACCTCTAGCTTTAGCAAAACAAATTGCAGTGGCACTGGTGACAAGCAAACTGGACTACTGTAACTCATTATTACACGAAATTCCAGCTAAAGATCTACAGAAATTACAGCGTGTTCAGAACTGTTTAGCAGGGGTTGTGACAAAGGCTCCTCGTTTCAGTCGCTCTATTCCTCTATTAAAATCATTACATTGGCTTCCAATCAAGTTTAGAATACAATTCAAAAGATGTACTTTTGTATTTCGTTGTCTCAATGATTGTCAGCCATCTTATTTATCTAGCCTTCTTTTTTCTGCAGACTCCGTAAAACATCTGCGATCAAACAATACAAATAAACTCAAGTAAGTAAGTAAGTAAAATGTTTGCTTTACTTCACTTTTCGGCCAGTATGGCCATTTAAGTGAAAATTCCTAGTATTACAATATCCCATATTGTATAAATAAAGTATTAAAGGAAAGACAAAGCTAATAAAAACATGTTCGTACTAAAATATTCAGTTTAAAATGTTTGATATGATACTATGACGATGCTCCTGGCACCTATATGTAACGAGTCTGATGACATGTTGTAGCGCCTGCACTACAACACAAAACTACAAGTCTAAGTCAAAACAGTGTTATTGTCAAAACAAATATATAATATATACTATAATACTATATACTATAATAAAAAAAAGCAAACCCATTTGGACATAAATATGAATGACATAAACAAATAAACTCAAAGTACCACGTATCAGAACTAAGTTCGGTGCGCGTGTCTTTTCTGTTTCTGGGCCTGCTCTCTGGAATCTACTGCCTGCACACCTTTGTGTAGCTAAAAATATTTCCTCTTTCAGAAAACTGTTAAAAACGCATTTCTTCGATCTGGCTTTTCCACCCTAGCTCCTCTGCGTCCCGGCTCCCCGATGACGACCATGCTTATTTCCCTCGACTCTTCTTTGGAATTTGATAAGGATGGATTGCGCCTCTGAGCTCGGCCCTCCGAGAAGTTAGGCGCTATAGAAGTTTTCATTTCATTCATTCATTCAATAAATAAAACGTGACATCAATCAGCAAGATTTGTAAATACTTGAGAAGAAATTCAAAAAAAAGTGATTGCTTGCCATGTCATTATGAGGAAGAAAAAGATTGTTCATGCTATACCATTAACAGGTGGTATGAATACATTTCCTGGAGATTTGATCACTCCTACCAGTGTTGGCAAAAATACTACGAACATACAATGCCTGTTGCTGGACAAAATATCACATCATCATAGTCAGTTTGCGTCAAACATTACTTAGAGTTGTATAATCTGACGAATGCAAGGTGTGTTATTTGCAAATTTGCTGCTTTTGAAGAGCTTGAATTTGTTTTAGACAATGCTGAGAAAATAAGAGCTATCTATTTCGGCAAAACCAGGAAGAACAATCTGTAAAACAACCCAATTGCCAATATGAATGTAGATCTTCAAAGCTACAGCGGCACTAACAGGGATAGGTTAACATATTTGATGGAAGATGAAGTTATTTTAAGGGATATATTTTACAAATTACCACAGCCATCACAAATTAAGGCAGGCTTGTTGGGTTATTGAGAGCGTTTTCCTTCGCTCGCTTGATAAGGGGTTCTGGGCCCGTCTAGGGGATCTACCCCCAGACGGCCGGAGCCTTGAGTTTTCCCTGTGCAATTTAATGCTGAAACTCCGTGGCATTTCGCGCAGCTCCGCTATCCTCGGGTCGGATAGTCCCCAGAGTAACAATGGGAAGGATAAATCCCTCTGGATAACTCCATTCATCCAACGTGAGAGACGTAATGTCAAACACGCTATTGTGGTTATTTAAGGTTACCACAGCTGTTCCTCGATAATAAAATCGTAGTCACAATGTCACCTCGTTCCCAATCTGAGTATACACCTTTGATATTCCAGCATGCCCAAGGATGCCTTTAACTTTAGAAAATATGTGTGCTAAAAGTCACCATTCACAATCCAGAAATGTGCATGCGAGAGGCCCTATAATGCAGGAGAAAGCGTCTAAATTTCAAAAAAAATCCGGGGGGGGGGGGCAATCCCCCGGAGAACCCCGCAAGCCCCCCCTCCCCAGAAGGACGTGCCTACTTTTAACGTCACTTTTCAAATTAAATGTCTCAAAGCATCTGGATGTCATCTGGATGACCTACTTTCTCGAACAGACATTCCATGGTGTAAACAGGCATGTCTCATCAAACCAGATTGAATGCGATAATTGCATCAGATATTGCTTGGTGTAAACAAGGAAGCTTAGAAGTCTGCGAGTCACATTGATAATGTGTTTTCTGTAAATTGATACCCTGGCAGGGTTAGGCAAAAGGTTACTGGCAAATACAAAGCTGCTACTGGATTAAGGCTTTGGTGTTTATCACTGCTTATATAATAAAGTCCACATTTAGTGGGACAAGAGTATGCTACAACGGTACACACAGAACATCTGGTAAAGCCAGTAATTCACAGCAAACACGTGTCAACGTCCCGTGTTGGCCAGTAACAGTATGATAAATTAACATCACAGCTGGTCTCTATAGAATACGTGTCCTGTTTGCTGGGTTTTATTGTTCCAGCATAGACTACGTTTCCATAGGTAAGGTTTTTTCGCAGCGTAGGCCTGCGCGGGTACCAGCGCGGGGCATCTGTTTCCATTGATGCGGTTTTGATATAAATCCGCATGTGACACCTGCGCAGCCCCACAGACAGAACGCGGGCGTCACTTCTCAGGCGACACGCGACAAATCAAATCAGTATGCAGTGATTTTATAAATAATAGATCACAACCAATCAACCAGCCAAGAAATGCATCTAGGCAGGATTATTGTGAGCCAATGGGAGCAGAAAATTATTAATTTAATCAGGCAATGTAATCTAATAACCATTCAAGTCCCACGTTCTACAACATGGGATGAGCTGACCATGTGTACAAGTAGTGGTAGTAAATCATTGCTTTACATCACTTTTCGGCACAAATGGTCTTTTAAGTGATATTGTAATACGATAAAAACGTCGTAGTCAATTGACGAGATGAATGATGTACATATGATGATGTGAGGGTGGGAGTGATAGGGCATGGTGGTTATTGAGAGCGTTTTCCTTCACTAGCCCCATAAGGGGCTCTGGGCATGTCTATGGGATCTACTCCAAGTTATGCCCAGACAACCGGAGACTCGGGTTTCGCTGTGCATTTTAATGCTGAAACTCTGTGGCATTTCGCGCAGCTCCGCTATCCTCGGGTCGGATAGTCCCCAGATTAACAATAAACAACAGTTGGAGAGGAGTAGCGTTAAAGACCCCAGCGGAAAGAGATGACATACCACTGTCATTCGCTGGTGGCTCTGCTGCATAAGCAAACAGCTAGCTCAAGTTTTCTCTATCCACCAAGCAACTCCACACTGAAAACGTACACAAATTCTACAAAGAGTTTGCCTGGTGTCAACAACGAAATTATAAAAAGTATGTATGAGGAATTTAACCTGTCAATTAGCAGAGCCTTTCGAAGGAATGTTTTGTTTGGGACGAAATGAAAGTAAGATCGGGATTGATCATTTCAAAAGGCTCCGGGCGAGTGGTAGGTTTCCCGGCCCTAGACGACATCAATGTGTAGCTCGTAAAGCTCTCGCAGCGGAATTCTGGATCCAAGGAGAGAGAGCCCGAGTTAGCATCTCAAATCAATGTCTTCATGGTACGTGGACTGTTGATGAAGGTCAACATGCCCTTCATGTAGTACCCATGTATTGGTCTCATGGGAAAAGAGTTGTGGGGTGCAGTCTGGTTTACGACCAAAATTTTACAGGGAATGGGCCTATCTGTACGTGCTTGAGTCTCTGATGGGGCTACATCTAACAGAAAGTTCCTAAAAAATAATGATACAACTGGTGAACAATATCAGGGCATTACATACTGTATTAAACACAAATACGCTAGGGGACAGAAAATATTCTTCATTTGTGATGTACCCCACCTTTTAAAAACTGTCCGCAATAATTAGTAAAACTCGCATGGTCATTTAAATTCTAAGAATCTGATAAAAATGGCCATTCTGTCAGCTGGGCTTATGTTGTTTCTACTGTGGAGAAAGATATGACACATTATCTTAATCGCTTCGTGAAGATAAAAGAAAATAAACACATTAATTTATCTGCACAAATGCGCATGTTTGTTAAATTGGCATCACAGGTTCTCACCACCACAATAGCAAATGTCATACGACAGTGGGACAGACCTGCATGTCTGATATTGCCAACGTTTGCCAAGTGTTTGACAAATGGTTCAATTGTTTAAATTGCAGGTATGTGACAGCTACAAAGCCCGAACTTCGCCCATATAATGCAAACAACCCTGATGACCCTCGCTATAATTGGCTTGAAAATATATTCATGGCATGCGGTGGATTAGTGAGTGGGAAGCAGAGATTGAGGCCTTTGTCGGTCACAACAAAACTGAAAAACAAAGTTATGTTGTCTTATCATCACAATGTCTAATACGGACGTGTGTAGCATTTGTTGTACACCAGCATGTTTGCCTGATCAGGCCTATGAACATTTGTGTCCACTAGGCCTACGCCTACCCCGGCTTTAGATCGAGTGAGATCAGATTGAGTGATACCAACGAAAAATTCGTCATCTGACAGCACCAGCTCTTCCAGATAATTCTGAGCTTCTTTTTCGTCAACTTCAGTTTGAAAATGCTTTATTTCGTCTGCTTTATGTGTCAAATTTGCGCAAAACGATTCATAACTATTAGATGATGCTGCCATATTGAACGACGCGATTAATTCTGGGCCCAATTGAGCAGGACAAACCACTTAAGCCAAGGACTATTAAACTACAGGATGCGACCAACCGTAACGTGATTAGGTAATTATGTCTTATCGCCAAGAACTCATTAATGAAAGCATCGGATCAGGTCCAGAGGGCAGAGCAGTCTCTCCTCTTTTTTTAACCTCCTTAGTACAGCGCACTACCACACCAAAGGGTCACCCTTGTGTCGAAATTGTAATTACAATCACTGCACGATAGATTGTCAAATTAAGAGGCGTGATACGGCCGGCTTATAAAAAAACGTTTAAACTAGATGCTGGTTCAGTTATCGATTGGAGGACTGATAATTTTTGCACTCATCGACACTGAAGCATCATTTTCATTAATGGATTTTAACAGTTAAACTTAGATAGTTGTGAAACGTCCAAAACACCAGCATATAACACACAGACAAGCGGAAGTGTATGGACTTCCCCCAATTAAAACAGTGGGCTCTGCTGAAGTGGTTACATCCATCCAGGTACGTTTCCTTTTACAATTGTTAAACACATACGCCACCAAGCGATTTTGGGGGCTGATCTTTTACAACGTGGAGAATCTAAATTTGATTTTGCTACTGAAACTTTATGTTGGTAACTTGGAAGTAGTTCTAATCTACAACCATCTTTTAGGAAAACCATTATTTGCAACCGTCGTGAACAGTCTGGTACCGTTGCTGTTAATACAAGATTTGATGGTTATGTTTGTAAGACTACTCAGCCATTGCGCGATACACAATGTCATGTTAATAGATTAACTACACGGTTAAACATACTTGACATGATCGACATCTTGATCACATATGTCGCGATTATCTGTCAAGCTCTTACTTTTGGCTTCAAGACGTCCGAGTCTCGAATCTGGTGGACTCACAGAACAATTACTCCCCCGTAATGTGTTATGCAATGTACTGTCAAAGAACATACCTAATGGCGCTCAACCTATAGCGCCGAATTATTACATTATTTACTGCCCATTACCAGTCCAACCAGTGACTGTTCGAGCTACGTTAGTGTATAGTGTTTCTCTTCCCCTAGAGATTTGCATCCTTAAGCAAGAGTAGTAGTGAATCATTGCTTTATGTCACTTTTTGGCACAAATGGTCTTTTATTGTAATACGATAAAAACGCTGTAGTCAATTGATGAGATAAAATGATGTACAGATGATGATGTGAGGGTGGGGGCATGGTGGGTTATTGAGAGTGTTTTCCTTCGCTCGCCCGATAAGGGGTTCTGGGCATCTACCCCCAGACATGCCCAGATGGCAGGAGACTTGGGTTTCGCTGTGCAATTTAATGCTGAAACTCTGTGGCATTTCGCGCAGCTCCGCTATTCTCGTATATTTTGCACTTCTTGCTTGAGGGGGGTACTAGCAATCACCCCAGTACCCCCCTCAAGCAAGAAGTGCAAAATATACGAGAATGAATACGGATACACGGGTTACAACATTCATGGACAAAACGTCAGTGTCCTCAGTACCAAACGAGAAATATGTCAAGCAGCACTTCAATTTGTCCCAACAGATATAGAGTGCAATGTTGTTAAGTACCCTGTAAATGTGCAAGCGGACGGTAATTGGTTGCCACAATGTGGGAGTGTTTTTGCCTTTGGCACAGAACATAGTGCTGTGGAGGTTTGTGCACCCATATCAGTTGAACTTGCCATACACAAGGATACATACCTGGACCCGTAGTTCCTTGCACAGGATCTGCATCTTTCATGCAAGCAGGTATCCAATATATTGACGTCTTATGCAATGTACTCACGAGTTCTGCTCACCTGGCGTCAAGCTGATTGCAGCCAAAATCAATCAGGTGTATGAGAAGGAGGTCCTGGCAGTATGTGCAACAGGCACGTATATGGGTATGTGGCAAATATTCGCTCTTGCCAGTGTTCCCAAAGTGGATACGTTCTGGGCATGTCTAGGGGATCTACCCCCAGACATGCCCAGACGGCCAGAGATTTGGTTTTCGCTGTGCAATTTAATGCTGACACTCTGTGGCATTTCCATTTGTGCAAACATCAATCAGATTTCTATACATATATGCTATGCTAACAGCAAAGCATCTTCCTGTACCTCCTCACTGAAACGACTGAAACGACTGCAGTATTTGGTCTTCTATTGTTTTTGATGAACAATATGATGATCGTACATATATAGGACAAAATAAGAAACACTGCATTTACAAAATTATTTGACAAATTGTTTTTTCTTTTGCAGATCAATGATCTCTCATTGGAACTGCTCCAGCAAATATTTTGTCACGCTGGGGCATTTTCTGATTCTGCATTGTCAAATATAACGTCAGTGAGCACAACTTGGCAGTCACTGACTGAATCATTTGCATTTAGACACCAGTTGGCAAAGGTTTGGACAGACAGTAAGTGAAATAAATAACACAAGGATTGCAAATGTGATAAAAAGGCTGCAAAATATATTTTGCATATACACAAGATGATAAAAGTGCAAAGTTTCAAAAGAAAAATACAATGATCGAAAAAATAAATATTGTAGATCTGATAATATTCGTGAGGTTCTAATTTCGCAAATTTTGCGAGGAGGACAAATGGGTTTTATGTCTGTTTAGATATTTATTATTAACAAAAAAGAAACAATATATAGAGCAAGTTGTTTATTTTTTTATGGGCTTATTGAATAAATCAGATGCGCAACATATGGATGACATAATGCTCAATATATTAGCTGTCTTCTCAGTTCACACACTTGTCAGCACATTTATAATTTGTTGTGGTTGCGTAGTCACATTTGATAATTGTCAAAATTAAATTTAATTGCAGAACTCTGGCAGATGGGAATATTTATCCGGGAGTTAGTGCTTAAATACAGCCAAGACAGCACAAACAGCCTATGCCAATCACGTGGCACTCCATACATATCACAAGCTGGATTTGTTCAGGGAACAGACGGACAAGCCCAGTGTCATTCTTCTCAAACTGACTATTGTTCTGTCCAAAATAGGGCTTATATTTTAGATGTAATGACTCTGTGGTTTCATACACCTGCTAACCACGCATCTTCTAATCTATTGTATTTATATTTGAGACATAATGACTCTGTGGTTACATCATACATCTTCTAACAGCATCTTCTATAAGTATTGGACTTTTATTTTAGACGTAATGACCTCGTGGTTTCATACCACCAGTCTTGTATAAGTATTGGACTTATATTTTTGATGTTTCCAGCATGTAATGTGTGGTGTATGGTACGATAATCTGGATTATAATTAAGTAAAAGTGTTCTACATGTATGGAGATTGATTCTCGAAACCTTCCAACCATACATTAGGCCTATACTTGGGCTCTACCCAAATATATTAGTTTCTCTTTGGATCTTTAACCTTATTATTCTGTGCAGGTTTTTTGAGGCGCTATTTCTCCTTATTTCTCTAAGTAATCCATCATGTTCTTCCGGATTTATCCATCTAATCTTAATTGAGAAAGGAGAAAAAGTTCAAGATTACAATGAAACAATTTTTAGATGTTTCATGAACCAGGCCACTGCGACCAAAATGAGTGGTAACAAGTAAATTACTTTCGAACAAAATATTTCACGAATAATTTCACAGTCATTGTGAAGTAAGTAAGTAAGTAAGTAAGTAAAATATTTTCTTTACTTCACTTTTCGGCCAGTATGGCCATTTAAGTGAAAATTCCAGGTATTACAATATCCCATATTGTATAGTTAAAGTAGTAAAGGAAAGACAAAGCCAATAAAAGTATGATCGTACTAAAATATTCAGTTTAAAGTGTTTGATATGATAAGATGACGATGCTCATGGCACCTATATGTAACGAGTCTGATGACATGTTGTAGCGCCTGCACCATAACACAGTTTAATGAGATAAAAATATCAGTATAAATAATGTAAAATATGAAGTGAATATAAAATGAACGACTTATCAAGTCACTATATCTCCATGAAATTGGAGTGATTGTGTAAAAACTACAAGTCTGAGTCTAATAATTAAAACATAGAATATAGGTTACATTCCCGAAGGAACTGAATAATAAAACCTGCAGGGGTGTCCCTGAATAGCTCAAATAAGGAATTAAATGCAAAATACTTCCTTCTGATGTGCGCATATTTCGCACAACTGAGAAGGACATGTCTTACAGTGAGACGAGTATTGCAGCACATAGGTCGCAATTCTCCTCTCAATAAATAGCCGTTTGTGAAATAGGTATGGCCAATTCTGGCCCTGCATAAGACAATGTCATCTCTTCGGCGTTCCATTGGTGCAAAAGATCGCTTAATGATTGGTTGTACTTCGAACAATTTGCTGGTGACATTGATGTTACATTCACCTTGCAAAATGTCATTAAGGTAGACAGAGATGTTATACTTGAAATCCGTATATGGTATATAATAAAACTGTTTTGTCTTATCCAGGGCAGCCTTGGCCAAAACATCAGCCCGTTCATTACCCTGTATTCCAATATGGCTGGGTACCCAGCAGAAAACAATGTCCTTGTGCCCAGACAAGTAGTGACACATATGCAAAATATTGGAAACAATTGGGTTGTTGAGTTTTTTACTCTTAAGAGCCTGCAATGAAGATAGCGAGTCTGTGATGATCATGAACTCCTCGTCATTACTTTCCCATATGTATTCGATGGCAGCTTCAATAGCTAACAGCTCTGCTGTGCAAATTGAAGCCTCATCGTTGATACGACAACTAAATTCATGATCATCACAGACAAAGGACATAGCTGTCCTCTTGTCTTCCTTTGATCCGTCAGTATACACCTTCCGGTGCTTCGGAAATCTACAAAATAGCTCTAGCAACATGCTCTGGAAGACAAGGGGACAGGTGTCTCCTTTCCTGAGATCTGAGAGGTTAAACAGTATATTAGGCTGTTGGAGAAGCCAGGGTGGACATTCTGGTGGGCGCACAACGCTAATTGCGTCGAGCTCCACCTCCATGTCCTCCAGATGGGGTTGAAGCCTTATACCCAAAGTAGGTATAGTCCCTGGCTTGTTATTAAACAGTCTCTTGTACTCTGGGTTGACAACACACGAGTATGCCGGGTTCTCAGGATTTGCTTTCATCTTCATATAGTATTGCAGGCTCAGCTTCAACCGGCGAGTCTCTAAAGAGGGCTCACCGGTCTCCACCTGAAGACTTTCGATTGGTGATGTTCGAAATGCCCCGGAGCATAATCTCAAACCTTGGTTCGCGATTGGATCAAGTACTGCTAAGTACGATCGTCTCGCTGAACCATAAACAATACAACCATAATCCAGTTTGGATCTGATGTGAGACCGGTAAATCCTCAGTAAGGTTGTCCGGTCACCACCCCAATCCTTGCTGGATATAACTCGTAGTAATTGTAATGCTTTCCTACACTTATCTTTCATATATTTGATGTGTGGAATAAAACTGAGCTTCTTGTCGAAAAACAGACCAAGAAATTTGACCTGCTCTTCAACAGGAAGCTGTTGTCCATATAGTTTGAGATTAGGCTCAGGCTGTAAGCCATTTTTTTTGCAAAAATGTACACATAAGGTTTTTGTGGGAGAAAATTTAAAGCCGTTCTCATCCGCACAAGTCACCAACTTATCGAGGCAACCTTGCAGGCGCCGCTCAATTATTGCCATATTGCTTGACTGGCAGTAAACAGCCAGATCATCAACATATAATGATTTTTCAATATCTTGTGGTAAAGAATCAATTATACTGTTTATTTTAACGGTAAATAGAGTTGGTGAAAGGATACTACCTTGTGGGACACCCTCCTCCTGTGGATTTAGTGAAGAGTGGGTGTTGTCTAAGCGGACTTTAAATTTTCTCCCTTTTAAAAAATTATCAATGAATAAGGGTAATCTACCCTTCAGGCCCATTTCATGGAGATCTTTCATGATACCACCCTTCCATGTGGTATCATAGGCCTTTTCTAAATCAAAAAATACTCCAACTGTATGTTGATTTTTAACAAAACCTTGACGGATATAAGTCTCTAGTCTGACCAAATGGTCTGTGGTGCTTTTTCCTTTTTGAAAACCACATAGATATTTAGTTATTATGTTATTGTCTTGTAAAAACCATGTGAGACGATGATTGATCATGCGCTCCATGATTTTGCAAAGACAACTTGTCAATGCTATTGGCCTATAATTATTAGGATCTGTTCGATCTTTTCCAGGTTTAGGGATCGGGATCACTGTTGCTTCTCTCCATCCATCTGGGAAATCCTGAGATTGCCACAGATCATTCAAGAGTAGAAGCAACAGATCAAGTGATACATCAGGCAAATGTTTCAGAAACTGGTAGTGAATTTCATCAGGGCCAGTTGCCAAATCAGTTGCCTGAGCGATAGATTTAATTAGTTCTCGTTTAGAGAAATTAACATTGTACTTTTCGTCATTATCTGACTCAAAGTCCAATGTGTTCTCCTTCTCCTTGTCCCGAATCTTTCGAAATTTTTCCTGATAATGATCTGGCGATGATTTAGCAGCGAAGGATGTCGCCAGCGTTTCTGCAATATCCGTTTTATTGGTTATTGTGTCAGAATCAGTGACAAGGTACTTGATGGTTTTATCTTTCCTCTTGCCACTGATTCTGCGCAGCATTTGCCAAGTATGTTTTGCCGATGTATTATTATTTAGTGTGGAGACATATGCTCTCCAAGATTGCCGCTTGGCTTCACTGATTGTGCGGCGAGCTTTAGCGTAATCTTTCTTATATCCGTCAAGGTTTTGTCTAGTTGGATGTTTTTTAAATTTTTGCAAGGATTTTTTCCTTTTGTCTATTGCCTTTCGGCAACCTTCGTCAAACCAGGGTTTGTCGAGTTTTTTTAGGAACTGTCGAGGTTTTGGGTATGCTTTTATCTGCTATATTGTGTAACTTGGCTGTAAAAAGGGCTATAGGGTCATCAACCCCCTCTTCATTCTCAAATTGAGAGATTGTGAGGCTCTCCCCACAAGACTGTTGGAAGGCCTCCCAATCTGCTCTGTGCAGCCTCCAATGCTGCACTCTTTCTTCAACAATAGAGTTGTTGATCTCTATAAATATAGGATAATGATCACTGCTACAGAGATCCTCGTTGACCCTCCAAGTGTAATCCAAATATAAATCGGGATCACACAAGGATAGGTCAATGGCTGTTGCAGATCCTGAAGCAGGGTGCAAATAGGTGGTGGTATCATCATTAAAAATGCAGAGGTTTTCCTCTGCGAGGAAGTCTTCTATTATTCTGCCCCGTGGGTTGATGTCCCTACAGCCACAGTCATTGTGAAATGAATAAATATAATTTCACAAAATTAAAAAATTCTCACATTCTCATCATGCAAGAGGTGTCATATTTACCAAGACAAAATAGGAAAAAAATAAGAAACGACGTATTTACAAAATTGTTTTATTTTTTAAGATCAGTGATCTCCCATGCATTGGAACTGCTACAACAAACATTTTGTCACGCTGGGGCATTTTCTGATTCTGCAGTGTCAAATATAACGTCAGTGAGCACAGCTTGGCAGTCACTGACTGAATCATCTGCATGCAAACACTAGTTGTCAAAGGTTTGGTCAGACGGTAAGTGAAAAAATTACAGAAGGATTGCAAATGTAATAAAAAGCCTGCAAAATATGTTTTGCATATACACAAGATGATAAAAGTTCAAGTTTCAAAAGAAAAATACAATGATTAAAAAAAATGAATATTGTAGATCTGGTAATATTCGCGAGGTTCTAATTTCGCGAATTTCCCAAATAGGACAAATGGGTTTTATGGCTATTTCGATTTTTATTATTAACAAAAAAAAAATATAGAGCAAAGTTGTTTATATTTTTATGGGCTTATTGAATAAATCAGATGCGCAACATATGGATGACATAATGCTCAATATATTAGCTGTCTTCTCAGTTAACACACTTGTCAGCACATTTACAATTTGTTGTGGTTGCGTAATCACATTTGATAATTGTCAAAATTAAATTTAATTGCAGAACTCTGGCAGAGGGGGCTGTTTAGCCTGGAGTTAGTGCTGAAATACAGCCAAGACAGCACAAACAGCCTATGCCAATCATGTGGCACTCCGTACATATCACAAGCTGGATTTGTTCGTGGGACAGACGGACAACCCCATTTTTTATTCATCTAAAACTGACTATTGTTCTGTCCAGTATTGGGCTTATATTTAAACGTAATGACTCTGTGGTTTCATACACCTTCTAACCACGCATTTTCTAATCTATTGTATTTATATTTGAGACATAATGACTCTGTAACATACATCTTCTAACCGCAACTTCTATAAGTATTGGACTTATATTTTAGACGTAATGATCCTGTGGTTTCATACCACCAGTCTTGTATAAGTATTGGACTTAAATTTTTGCTATTTCCAGCATGTAATGTGTGGTGTATGGGACGATAATCTGGATTATAATTAAGTAAAAGTGTTCTACATGTATGGAGATTGATTCTCGAAACCTTCCAACAATACATTAGGCCTATACTTGGGCTCTGCCTAAATATATTAGATTCTCTTTGGATCTTTAACCTTATTATTCTGTGCAGGTTTTTTGAGGCGCTATTTCTCCTTATTTTTCTAAGTAATCCATCATGTTCTTCCGCATTTATCCATCTAATCTTAATTGAGAAAGGAGGAAAAGTTCAAGATTACAATGAACAATTTTTAGATGTTTCACGAACCAGGCCACTGCCACCAAAATGAGTTGTAACAAATAAATTACTTTCGAACAAAATATTTCACGAATAATTTCACAGTCATTGTGACATGAATAAATATGATTTCCAAAATTAAAAAATTCTCACATTCTCATCATACAAGAGGTGTCATATTTACCAAGACAAAATGGGAAAAAAATAAGAAACGACGTATTTACAAAATTGTTTTTTTTTTTGAAGATCAATGATCTCCCATGCATTGGAACTGCTACAGCAAACATTTTGTCACGCTGGGGCATTTTCTGATTATGCATTGTCAAATATAACGTCTGTGAGCACAGCTTGGCAGTCACTGACTGAATCATCTGCATGCAGACACCAGTTGTCAAAGGTTTGGTCAGACGGTAAGTGAAATAAATTACAGAAGGATTGCAAATGTAATAAAAAGCCTGCAAAATATGTTTTGCATATACACAAGATGATAAAAGTTCAAGTTTCAAAAGAAAAATACAATGATTAAAAAAAATGAATATTGTAGATCTGGTAATATTCGCGAGGTTCTAATTTCGCGAATTTCCCAAATAGGACAAATGGGTTTTATGGCTATTTCGATTTTTATTATTACCAAAAAAAAAAAATATATAGAGCAAAGTTGTTTATATTTTTATGGGCTTATTAAATAAATCAGATGCGCAACATATGGATGACATAATGCTCAATATATTAGCTGTCTTCTCAGTTAACACACTTGTCAGCACATTTACAATTTGTTGTGGTTGCGTAATCACATTTGATAAATGTCAAAATTAAATTTAATTGCAGAACTCTGGCAGAAGGGGCTGTTTAGCCTGGAGTTAGTGCTGAAATACAGCCAAGACAGCACAAACAGCCTATGCCAATCATGTGGCACTCCGTACATATCACAAGCTGGATTTGTTCGTGGGACAGACGGACAACCCCAATTTTTATTCATCTAAAACTGACTATTGTTCTGTCCAGTATTGGGCTTATATTTAAACGTATTGACTCTGTGGTTTCATACACCATCTAACCACGCATCTTCTAATCTATTGTATTTATATTTGAGACATAATGACTCTGTGGTTACATTATACATCTTCTAACCGCAACTTCTATAAGTATTGGACTTATATTTTAGACGTAATGATCCTGTGGTTTCATACCACCAGTCTTGTATAAGTATTGAACTTAAATTTTTGCTATTTCCAGCATGTAATGTGTGGTGTATGGGACGATAATCTGGATTATAATTAAGTAAAAGTGTTCTACATGTATGGAGATTGATTCTCGAAACCTTCCAACAATACATTAGGCCTATACTTGGGCTCTGCCTAAATATATTAGATTCTCTTTGGATCTTTAACCTTATTATTCTGTGCAGGTTTTTTGAGGCGCTATTTCTCCTTATTTTTCTAAGTAATCCATCATGTTCTTCCGCATTTATCCATCTAATCTTAATTGAGAAAGGAGGAAATGTTCAAAATTACAATGAACAATTTTTAGATGTTTCACGAACCAGGCCACTGCCACCAAAATGAGTTGTAACAAATAAATTACTTTCGAACAAAATATTTCACGAATAATTTCACAGTCATTGTGACATGAATAAATATGATTTCCAAAATTAAAAAATTCTCACATTCTCATCATACAAGAGGTGTCATATTTACCAAGACAAAATGGGAAAAAAATAAGAAACGACGTATTTACAAAATTGTTTTTTTTTTGAAGATCAATGATCTCCCATGCATTGGAACTGCTACAACAAACATTTTGTCACGCTGGGGCATTTTCTGATTATGCATTGTCAAATATAACGTCAGTGAGCACAGCTTGGCAGTCACTGACTGAATCATCTGCATGCAGACACCAGTTGTCAAAGGTTTGGTCAGACGGTAAGTGAAATAAATTACAGAAGGATTGCAAATGTAATAAAAAGCCTGCAAAATATGTTTTGCATATACACAAGATGATAAAAGTTCAAGTTTCAAAAGAAAAATACAATGATTAAAAAAAATGAATATTGTAGATCTGGTAATATTCGCGAGGTTCTAATTTCGCGAATTTCCCAAATAGGACAAATGGGTTTTATGACTATTTCGATTTTTATTATTAACAAAAAAAAAATATATAGAGCAAAGTTGTTTATATTTTTATGGGCTTATTGAATAAATCAGATGCGCAACATATGGATGGCATAATGCTCAATATATTAGCTGTCTTCTCAGTTAACACACTTGTCAGCACATTTATAATTTGTTGTGGTTGCGTAATCACATTTGATAATTGTCAAAATTAAATTTAATTGCAGAACTCTGGCAGAGGGGGCTGTTTAGCCTGGAGTTAGTGCTGAAATACAGCCAAGACAGCACAAACAGCCTATGCCAATCATGTGGCACTCCGTACATATCACAAGCTGGATTTGTTCGTGGGACAGACGGCCAACCCCATTTTTTATTCATCTAAAACTGACTATTGTTCTGTCCAGTATTGGGCTTATATTTAAACGTAATGACTCTGTGGTTTCATACACCTTCTAACCACGCATCTTCTAATCTATTGTATTTATATTTGAGACATAATGACTCTGTGGTTACATTATACATCTTCTAACCGCAACTTCTATAAGTATTGGACTTATATTTTAGACGTAATGATCCTGTGGTTTCATACCACCAGTCTTGTATAAGTATTGGACTTAAATTTTTGCTATTTCCAGCATGTAATGTGTGGTGTATGGGACGATAATCTGGATTATAATTAAGTAAAAGTGTTCTACATGTATGGAGATTGATTCTCGAAACCTTCCAACAATACATTAGGCCTATACTTGGGCTCTGCCTAAATATATTAGATTCTCTTTGGATCTTTAACCTTATTATTCTGTGCAGGTTTTTTGAGGCGCTATTTCTCCTTATTTTTCTAAGTAATCCATCATGTTCTTCCGCATTTATCCATCTAATCTTAATTGAGAAAGGAGGAAAAGTTCAAGATTACAATGAACAATTTTTAGATGTTTCACGAACCAGGCCACTGCCACCAAAATGAGTTGTAACAATTAAATTACTTTCGAACAAAATATTTCACGAATAATTTCACAGTCATTGTGACATGAATAAATATGATTTCCAAAATTAAAAAATTCTCACATTCTCATCATACAAGAGGTGTCATATTTACCAAGACAAAATGGGAAAAAAATAAGAAACGACGTATTTACAAAATTGTTTTTTTTTTGAAGATCAATGATCTCCCATGCATTGTAACTGCTACAACAAACATTTTGTCACGCTGGGGCATTTTCTGATTATGCATTGTCAAATATAACGTCAGTGAGCACAGCTTGGCAGTCACTGACTGAATCATCTGCATGCAGACACCAGTTGTCAAAGGTTTGGTCAGACGGTAAGTGAAATAAATTACAGAAGGATTGCAAATGTAATAAAAAGCCTGCAAAATATGTTTTGCATATACACAAGATGATAAAAGTTCAAGTTTCAAAAGAAAAATACAATGATTAAAAAAAATGAATATTGTAGATCTGGTAATATTCGCGAGGTTCTAATTTCGCGAATTTCCCAAATAGGACAAATGGGTTTTATGGCTATTTCGATTTTTATTATTAACAAAAAAAAAATATATAGAGCAAAGTTGTTTATATTTTTATGGGCTTATTGAATAAATCAGATGCGCAACATATGGATGACATAATGCTCAATATATTAGCTGTCTTCTCAGTTAACACACTTGTCAGCACATTTACAATTTGTTGTGGTTGCGTAATCACATTTGATAATTGTCAAAATTAAATTTAATTGCAGAACTCTGGCAGAGGGGGCTGTTTAGCCTGGAGTTAGTGCTGAAATACAGCCAAGACAGCACAAACAGCCTATGCCAATCATGTGGCACTCCGTACATATCACAAGCTGGATTTGTTCGTGGGACAGACGGACAACCCCATTTTTTATTCATCTAAAACTGACTATTGTTCTGTCCAGTATTGGGCTTATATTTAAACGTAATGACTCTGTGGTTTCATACACCTTCTAACCACGCATCTTCTAATCTATTGTATTTATATTTGAGACATAATGACTCTGTGGTTACATTATACACCTTCTAACCGCATCTTCTATAAGTACTGGACTTATATTTTAGATGTTTCCAGTGTGTGGTGTATGGGACGCAACATCTGGATTATAAATTAAGTAAAAGTGTTCTACATGTATGGAGATTGATTCTCGAAACCTTCCAACCAGGATACTAAAATATACTAAATTGTTTCCTGCATGTAGTATGTGGTGTATGGGACGAACATATAAATTATAATAAAGTTATTGAGTTTCATATGTATGGAGATTGATTCCTAAAACCTTCCAGCCAGGATACTAAAATGAACTAAATTGTTCCCAGCATGTAGTAAGGGGGCATTCAACAATTTTGTAACGCCTAGAGGGGGAGGGGAGGTTACGCGACGCGTTACGGACCGTAGTCAACACAACGCGGTGTGTGGGACGAAAATTTGAAACATAGTAAAGTAAATGTGTTTCCTATGTATAGAAATTGATTCTTGAAATCTCCCAGGAGTTCAAACTTTTGATTATCGGATCTTAAGAGCATGTGGATTCCATTAATCGGTGTAACATGTGTACTATGGGCATAATATGAGAAACGATTTTTTCTGACCGGAAGTCTATTGATTTCCTGGGTGCAAATAAATCTAATAAAATAATTGATTACGCTGCAAGTCATTTTATACAAATTTTTCTTTACTTCTTTTGATACGACAAGTATCATTACTTGCCTAGGTATTTTTTAGTTTGTTTGTTTCACACTGGAATTTTATTGTTAAGACTATTTACCAAAGTGGACATTGAATCGCACTGACTATCATTACTTAATGCTCCCCGTCTACACAACACTGTGGTGTGATCGTGCGACAAGAACCTGGTCGCCACTCTTACCTCCGCCAGGCTAGCTCTTTGGATATTAGAATTTAATTTTGTGCAATGGTCCCGAAGAACACATTTGACGACAGACCTACAGGCTCTCTTATTAGCTGAGGATGTGGACACGGTGTCCGTCTTGTCTACGTTACAAGAAGTAGACGTTGCCAAGTTTAAGCTGAGCATCGGTAAACACCGGCTAATGTGTGCCTGGCTGACTAAGCTAAAGGATAAAGCCAAGACTATGGAGGCTGAAGGTATTAACAAGCAGCCTGTGACCTATGGAGACATTCCGTCTGTATCGTAATTTAGAACATTTTATGAAGATTTGAGAAAGGGCTGTTTATTAAGAAAGAAAAACCATCAATAAATAGTGGCGAGCTAGCTGGCGGATTAAGGCTTTACGTGGGTGAGAGAAAATAACAACTTTGTAAATTAATAATATATAAGTATTATAAATTTAGACCAGCGAAATTTTCAAATAAATTCCAAATTCGAGAGAGAAGAGGATATCGCATGGACCGTCAGCTTTCTGACACACTTGGCATGGCAACCTGTCAGGAAGGATAACTCCAGGAGTGAGATGTGGCATGAGGGACGAAATGTGAGGCGGAGTAATACTGTTTTGTAACTTACGGAGAAGCCTCGACATGTATGTATTCATTGTTCACACTGTAAAAGACATTGGACACTCAGAGAGAAAAACAATAATAATTACGGAATTATATTGAATCTTCAGAACATTGCAGAACTGATTTATTTGAAGAAATTTATTGTGTGTGACCTGATAAGTAAAACATGGATGCTAAATCGGGAGAAGGTGCGAATAGCAAACCCTGACATGACATGGGAGTAACCCACGCCCAGAACAGGATCAACGCCGTCGCGCAGCTATTCCAGTTCAGCCACTATACAAAGTGACCAGACAATATTATGAACAATGTTTTAACACAGAAATTAAGAAGGCAGACTTTAATGATTAATCTATTGTTGGAACGGTGACAGTGTCAATTCCACATGTGAATGCATAGCGTAAAGTATCGGCCACCCTCGTCCGACCTCTTCAGTGAAGCCTGAGAAACATTTTATTATCATCTGGATGCCAGGCTTCACGCCTCTCAAACTGTAAGGGTACAGTGCTCTACCCAATGGAAATGTGACATTGTCTGTCACATGACGAGATCAGCTAATCAGCGCTGCCATTTATAGTGCAAGAGCATTAGTGAAAAAAACACAGGAACCTGGAATAAAATCACAGAAAGCTGATTTTTTTAGGAATGATACCTGGACATCTCCCCAGACGAATTCCGAAGAGGCCCCAAAAATCCCCCTTGTGCATTTTTTTTAATTCAAGATGGCCGCCACCATGTAACGCCATTTTCGAAAAACAGGGGTATACCCTAATTCCTCACTTTTGTAGTTGGAAAAAAAAATATTTTGGTATCTCTACTTATGTTTTAAGGCACAAAGAGTTGATCCAGAGGATCAGAAATGATATCAGCACTTTTCTCAATACCATAAATCCAAGATGGCCGCCATATTGTTCTGATTATGTTAAGCGATCTCTTAAAAAAACACGAAAATATGAGATATCTATGTCGTTGTTGAACCTAAAATGTATTTTTTGGCCAAACCCGTGGAATCTAGCACTTATTTAGATCACCATTATTTTATTATATTCATGAGTTTATCAACATAAATCCCACATAGTAGTTAATTCAAAATAACACCAGGTAACGCCATTTTTAAGGGGTATACACCAATTCCTCACTTTTGAAGTTAAAACAATGATTTTGGTGTCTCCACCTATGTTTTAAAGTACAAGGAGGTTATCCAGATGATTAGAAATAATATCAGTACTTTTCTTAATACCACAAATTCAAGATGGCCGCCATAATATTTTGTTAAGCGATCTCTTAAAAAACCCGAAAATATGCGATAACTATCTCGTTGTTGAAACTAAAATGTATTTTTTTAGCCGAACCCATGGAGTCTAGAACTTGTTTAGATGACCATATTTTATTATATTGAGTTTATCGACATGAATCCCACATGGTAGTTAATTTTACCATGGTGGGTGCCGCTTTGGAGTGTTTTCGAACCGCTTTCCCACTAGAAATGTAGATTGAGATTTGCCAAGTTAACAAATTAATCTCCGGTAAATAATGAAATTATTGCGTTTCAATCATCCGAGCTGTCAGTTTCTACATGTTTGGCCAATACAAAAAGAGCACATCGTTGTACAATATAGTTTAGATTTGTGAGATCCCCCCCCCCCTTTGAACAAACCTGCTCTTTCAGTTTGCGTTGGTGACAAACGACAATGAGATAAAATCCGTTCCCAGACTGTAGATTTCACACCCTCCTGTACAGAAAAATATGCTCTGTATCATAATGGAGCTTAAACACGAGGCATTCATTCAATGCTGTTTTAATATTGGCTGACCGTATTTGACGCTGGCCCAAAAATTAAACAGAATTGGATTAATGCCCCGTCTTGGCTGGGGCAGTAGGTGACGTTGAAGGGAGGCTTTCTAACAAAAATCAATAACAAGATAAGGACTTGCGCCTCACACGTTACATGTATATGTACATGACATCTTTGATAATCGTCCTGTAACAATGTTCTTTTAAATACTTACTTTTGTCCATGATCTGCGAATGTCAAAATGTTTAATATCATGAAATATATTATTTAAATATCAAGATATTACATTTTGAATATTAGGATATATATATTTCGTAATGAAGTTATTGCATTGTATGGAGTTGTAATGAGATGATTTTACATCAGAATATGACATTAAATTAATTGATGTCACAGTTTATCGTCAGGATAGGATCTTTTTATGTCACGATAATAGGAGGACAAGACACATTAACGCCATGATATGGTTTTGTAATGTCCAAATATTGCTCTTTATTATAGTAAAATGACGTTATGATGTCTGTATACAGTTTTATAAATGCAGGATATGGTGGTTAAGCATAACGGTATGGTATTAAAGTGACAGGATCTTTTAGTGCATTGTCACGATATTATTATAATATCATGATATAGCATATTAACATCACAATATTACATTTTAGTGTAAGAGGAAATGAAAGTAAGAGAGGACAAGGACACGTGTTTCCTAACCCTATCTTACTTTCCATTTTATTCCGAAATAATTTTGTTGTTGGCAGTTTGAATGTATTTAATCAATGTAGAGGCTTTTCTGAAGTATATTGCTATATTTATGTTGAACTGACATGTGATATTGGAATGTTCTGTGTCGATTTTGTATTACCATATGGTAACGTGGGTCTGTCAATATAATGTTATTGAAATGTTGTACCTTGACATTACAATATAATATCCTGACATTAAAATGTCATATCCAGACTTTATATTAAAGTGACATATCCTGACATTCTAAGGTCACATTAAAATATTATAATGTCATATTCTGTCTTTATAATGTCACATTAGAATGCCGCCATATCGTGATTTGATAATGTCATATCCTATCATAAAAAAATAGATTATCTTGACATTCTAACTTATTTTGTAATATTGAAGGACAATATTTGGACATTATAAGACTATATCATGACGTTAAAGTGTCATATTCTGATATTACAATCCAATATCCTGGCATACAAATGCTAGATCTTCACTTCAAACTGTTACGTAGGCCTATAGATGGCCAAACTCTGCCAGCAAAATTATGTGATTTAAAACATTTTCTTATTTAGTAGTAGATGTAAATAACCAATGTAGGACACGTGTTCAAACTGGTGTAATATTGTACTTAGCTCGTCATTGTGTACATTCACACAAAATTAGCCAATATTCATGTCCTAGAATAATCACAACTAAAACTTAACCAAAATCGAAAAGCATTTCATATAGGCCTACTATATGAAAGATCTAAATTGGAATTAGTCGCTGGGTTTGAAACCTGGAATTTCGTACACTATCTCAAGCTTCAAATGAATGAGAAATACCCTTATCTTTAAAAATTAGACCTGTTAGAATTTTAAAGGGAGGAGATGAAAGTAAGAGAGGGTAACGACACATGCTATTCAAAGAGCATGTGTCTTAACGCTATCTTACTTTCCATTTTATTGAATCTTCCGAAGTGCTTTTGTTGTTGGCAGTTTTGGAGTACCGGTATTTGAGCAATGTAGAGGCCTTTACTTACTGAATTATATTGCGATATATATGTTGAACTGACATGTGCCAGCCTGATATTGGAATGTTCTATGTCGATTCTGTATTACCATATGGTAACGTGCGTCTCTCAATATAATGTTATTGAAATGTTATACCTTGACATGACAATATAATATCCTGACATTAAAATGCCATATCCAGACTTTAAAGTGACATATCCTGACATTCTATGGTCATATTAAAATATTGTAGTGTCATATTCAGTCATTATAATGTCACATTAGAATGCCGCCAAGCCCGCCATATCTTGATTTGATAATGCCATATCCTATCATAAAAAATGGAATATCTTGACATGCAAATCTTATTGTGTGATATAAAAGGACAAAATTTGGACATTATAATAAATACCATCTCATGACGTTAAAGTGTTATATTCTGATAAATTACAATCCAATATCCTGTCATAAATATGCCAGATCCTGACTTCGAACTGTTTTTTATGTTTTTCCTGTTTTAATGTCATAATCCGACAAGTCTATCATACAATATTCGATATTAAATAGCATGATTGTCATTATAATGACACACCATCACATTACAATGCTATATTGTGACCTCAATGTGTCATTTCATCAATGTATAAAGTCATATCATAATATTCAAGTTCCATATCCTAATATTCAAATGTCATATCCTGACATTAAAATGTCATAGTGATGTTAAAATGATATATCACGAAATTGTAATGCATTTTGTGATACTATGATGCCATATCTTTTCATTTTAATACAGCAACGTGATGTTTAGCCACTATATACTGCCTTTAAAAAGCTGTATTGAGCCATCATAACGTGATTTTGCTATATTAAACACCAATATTTGGGCACTATATTACATATCATGATATTAAAGTGTCATATCCTGATATCATATTCATATATCCTGACATAAAAATTTCATATCATGACGTTAAACTGTCACCACATCCTCTAATTTGCTGTCATATTCTGACATTTAAATGTGATATCACATTGCAATATCATACAATGTCATATATTTATTACGTAATACACTAATATTCAAATAAAATATCTGAATATTCTAATCTATAATCCAAGGTATTTTTTTAAATTTTCAGGAAGTTGACCAAATTACGTAGGCCTATAAAAGGCCAAACTCTGCCAGTAAAATGATGTGATTTAAAACATTTTCTTATTTAGTAGTACATGTAAATAACCAACAGTCTCGTAGGACACGTGTTCAAGCTGGTGTAATATTGTACTTAGCTCTGTTATTATGTACATTCACACAAAATTAGCTAATATTCATATCCTAGAATAATCACAACTTATACCTCACCAAAATCGAAAAACATTTAATATAGGCCGACTATATAAAATACCTACATTGGAATTAGTCGCTGGGTTTGAAACTGGAATTTCTTACGCTCAAGCCTCAAATGAATGAAAAATACCCTTATATTGGAAAATGCGACATGTTAAAATTTTTAATCAATGATTTCTGACATATGATATTTTGTAAATTTGATAAATCTATATCTAAATTCCCATATGAAAAAGCAGTTGGACATCGCTTAATCGTGGCACCTGCGCTAAAAGAGCTTACCAACATGGCAGCCATGTTGGATTTTGTGCTGATAAGCACATTCTATTAAAAAAATTGGTGATGGAAATATATTCTAGATTCCATGGCTCTAAAAAAAAGGTTCAACAACATGATGATTATGGCATGTAAGTGATTCTCTGAGGGGGGGGGGACGCTTGACATAATGGTCGCCATCTTGGATTTGTGGAGATAAGAAAAGGAATGATATCATTTCTGATCCTGTTGATGAGCTTTCTGTGCCTTAAGACATGTGTAGAGGCACCAAAATATTTTTTTTAAACTGCAAAAGGAATTGGGGTATACTCCTGGATTTTTTTGGAAAAATGACGTTATATGGTGTTACATAACATTAAACTATGTGGGATTTATGTTGATAAATTCAATATAATAAAATATTGGTGATCTAAATAAGTGCTAGACCCCATGGGTTTAGAAAAAAATACATTTTAGGCTCAACAACGAGATATTTACTTCATATTTTCGTTTTTTTAAGAGATCGCCCAACATACTCAATATGGCGGTCATCTTGGATTTTTTGTATTGAGAAAAGTACTGATATCATTTCTGATCATCTGGATGAACTCTTTGTGTCCTCAAACATAAGTAGAAACACCTAAATATTTTTTTCTAACTGCAAAAGTGATGAATTATGGTATACCCCTGTTTTTTCGAAAATGGCGTTACATGGTGGCGGCCATCATAAATTAAAAAAAATGCACAAGGGTGATTTTTGGGGCCTCTTCGGAATTCGTATGGGGAGATGTCCATGTATCATTCCTGAAAAAATCAGCTTTCTGCAATTTTATTCCAGGTTCTACCCTAATGCTCTTGCACTACCAGTTGATATTTAAATTAGGAGGTTGGAATACCATACTTGAGCCAACATTGCCATGAACAAGCAGGGACCAATCACATCGCAAACCACTGGGATTGGCTGAAGGAAGGTGGAACGCCCAGGACCTCTGCCGAGCCATTGGACCAACGAGTGTGACAACGTGCTGGACACACCCTCTTGAATTGGAGGTGTGTAGTGAATAGTCAAAATTCGGACTGACTATAAGTAGCAGTGATAAGTCAAAATCGGACAAAAAGCTAGCTGAATGAGGTGTGGTTTATCGAGCTATGTTGATAAAGGTATACGAAATATTGTTGGTACTGCTATTAGTAATAACTTAAAGGGATTTCGTATCTAATTCAATATGAATTGTAACATATAAATTAAGAAAGTTTTTTAATGTAAATGGAAAAGTCGTAGTTGTAGTCAATTGGTTTGTTCTATGTCTGGGTTATAATAGAACACGAAAAAGGTGGTGAGATCCACAAGATGATACGGACACCCAAGGGAGGTGGCCCCGGACCAGTAGGCCTAACTGCTGGGTACAGGGCACGGCCACCATCCCTAAGCGTGCCGTTCTCATAGTGAACCCATGCATTCTCGGTAGGTGGCCCTTTGATATGACTGATAAAGAGATATGCATTGTCTCTGCTCAGAGCTATCGGAGTCACGATTCTGAGGTATGCTGCACTGGAACCAGGTACAGTAGGGATATGATGGTACCTGAGGTTGAAAAGTACTGTAGCGCACCGTTGGACGGGCGCCAGTACCCTGATGTGCTGGGACGCCAGCGCCGGATGGCACAGGACAAGGATTCTGTGCAGGAAAGCTCCCGGTAGAGCACGAGCTAAGCACCCGAGTTAGTGCGAGTCTTAAGCGCCAGAGGGAGCGCCATAGACTCACTGATAAGTCCATGGCTGTGGCCCTGCAGCATTATGCAATGCCGACATTAGGCATGGCAAATTCTGTGCACATTTACATTGTATTGAATGTCTATAATATTTGCTGAATCTCAATGCTTTTTCTCGGTAGTCGGTAGTCGTGATTGGATGGCCGAGAAAAAAAATGGTTCGCAACACGAGTACTAAAGCCGAAAAAGGTGCCCACATAGAGCCGTAGATTATAAACCAGACTTATTAATTTATCTATTAATTACGGGATTTGACTCTCAACTCTTCATCAGTAAACGACATATATAAATATATAATGGCAGGTGAGCAATTATCAAAAAAGATTGTTAATTTGTAGTGATATTTTGTACGTTGATACGTTTCAAAATTTGGTAAATTGTATTCACTTTGAGGTGTGACTTATTTGGACAATTCACAGCTCATCTGTGAATGAGACGAAATAAAAACAAATAAAAATAGGAGCAATAGTGATTAGGATGGATTCGATAATGAAAAGATTAGTGTTTTAATTGTCAACCAGGTATATGCCGAGCTGAGCCAGTCTATGGAGCAGGACGATTACTGTGTGCACGCAGTATTCTGAACGGTGACTCGAACCATTATCAAAGTTGTGCGGTAACGGTTACGGGATTGGAGAACCAGCTCGGGATCGTACAAGAAGTTACACCCACTATATTTGTGCTCCTCAGTTTTGGGGAGATGTACAGTGTCCACCGTCCCAAGAGACCTGAGAAAGCCAATTATCTCCCACTGGGGATATATACTTTGCGTGTAGCTGCTACTTGTCAGGTACACGGCAAAGATTGGCTTCTCTCAGGTACCGTACAGTATAATTCAAAATTAAAATATTTAAATCCATCTCTGTCTGTAGATAACCTAAATCTACCTGAACTTCTTCCTGGCGAACTTGTAAAACAGCAACTGGGACGGCCGGAGTGGAAACACTTACCTGCACTAACTGATATAACCATTGAAAAATAAAAGCTACCCTCTGAAATAACTCAACCGGAATTGAATATGTCTGTACACCAACTATTGTCTGTACATAGAGACAATAGAACTAGAGCCGCTGTCCTGCTTATGTAACGCTTGCTATGTGGATGCACAGAAACATCATGAAGACCTAACATATCAGAAGGAACCCCGATGGACTGCAATTCACCAGTCAAAACCAGCTCTCCAAAAGCACTGCCCATCATGCCATGCTGAGATGGGTAATACAGCCACGTCAAGTTGTGCATGTAGTGACGCATCCTGGTGGGTTACATCAGTTATTTGGGAGCAAGGAGAAGACCACAAGTTGTGGGGAGTTTACTTCCAGAAAACAAGAAATACAAAGGTACATCTGAAACATGCAAATATGTACAAGAAACACTACATGGAGCTGTATCGCATCAAGAACAATGGGAAATGCATTTGCTGAATAACACCCCATCGTTATACATGTACCATGATCCAGATGACAGGCTTGTACCGCTCTGACTATCAAACATGTACATCTGTACACCTCTTTTACAACACTTGTACACTGGATTACGCATAATTGGATTTATTTTTCATATGGCGCAGCCACTGACCACAGTCGATTTTTGTTTTGTGTATCCATAACCCCACCCCCAACCTCAACCCTCCGCGTCTCTTTGAATATACGTCATCTACGTCATGAGGTGAATGCTCAATATTGGAAGAACGTCGTATCATTGATTTTACGGACCTCTCCATAATCTGATAATGTTTGAAATATTGATACATTAGTAATTTTGAATGTGTTCACATATATGTAACGTCTAGTGATTATGATAATGAGATTGACACTATAGTGTATCCGGAACATTTGTCAAGAGACTTTAAATTTGTCAGCAGCCTTTTTGTTTTGACAAAGGCAATTATTATAACTGTTCTAGAGACTGCTTCGTCATGTGCTTAAGATATATCACCAGACTATATTATTCGCTCTTTAGCTTTAATCGCTGGTAATTTAACATTAACGAGTATACTTAAATGCTGACTGTTATTGCATGGCATGTTATACTGTTGAATGTAATGTATATTCTGACGAGCATTGAGCTGGCGCCAAGGTCCCTATTTTTTGATTTGCACCAAGGCCCATGTCTCTAGTCAGAGTAATCTGGATCTTCTTCTAAAAAATGTTGGCACCAAGGCCTAAATCCAGTGATAGTGGTCCAGATCTTTTTATATGTATGTCGTTAGTACTTTGTGGCACCAAGGCCAAACTACAAACACAGTTTCTGGAGCTTTTATATTTATGTCACGGTTTTTGCCCATATACCTTGTTATTGCTGACAATTTTTAGGATTTTTGGTTAATGTCCTGATTTAACATTGGCGACCGTCTCCATTATTATTTCTTTACTGTCATTATTTCTATGTAATTTTATGATCTAGTTGGTATATAAATGTAAAATATGTTACTAATTAAAAGTCCAATTTCGAGGTCGAAATTTTCTCGAATAGGTGGCATATATCGTCAGGATCGTGGAGCTGAATATAAAGCTTTGCCACCAGGTCGGGCTATGAGTCCTGCTTTGAGTCACCACGTTACTCACTGTACTCAAGTATCCCCTCCCTCTGTAGCAAATGTATCTGTGTTTCCTGGTGAGCTAAACTTGTCATTTTGACTTCACTACCGTATCTTTGGAGTTTCAAACTGATTTTTATATGCAGTTTTGTATCCTGGATTGTAGTTTATACATGTTAATTTTAAAGTCCAAGTGTTTTACGATTATTTGTCTATATTTAAAATTGTATATTTTGACATTCTCAGTTGCTGAATTTGACTAAACTTTCTCATGTTATTTTGTAATCTTGGCCAATGTGCCTTATTATTTCACATGTCCATCTGGGGCATCTTCTGATGAGAAAGTTCGTATTTTTGTTATATCTCAGTTCGCTATCGTTATTTCATAATTCCATAAATTCTAATCTAATCTTAGTATTCTCAAACTGTAGTTTCTCATTTTCTGGCCAAAATGTATTAGCAAAAACATTTAGGCAAAAACCCGCGTTTTTGCGCCAGTTAACTCAGTTCTCCTTGTTACACCAAGATGTAAGCTATACAGTTCAAGACAGCTTTATCGTCACCTCACTACCAGCTCACCCACACGGCCCACGAGACAACGTCACCTGCATCGCATCAATGTCCGTCAACGACCGTCAGAGCGATCGACGATAGTATTACGATGTCACTTAAAAGACTATTTGTGCCGAAAAGTGACGTAAAGCAATAATTTACTACTACTACTTCTCATACCAAAAAACTTTATGTTCTGCAAAGAACAACTCGATGGCATTTTCTGTTGTAGGAATTCATTACTTGTTTCCATAAGAACATCAACAGCGATTACGACTTTCAGAAAATTAATAAAAAAAACACATTTTATTTATTTTAGCTTTTCTACCCTAGCTCTTATACTGCCCGGCACCCTTTTGACGACCATGATTTGGACATTTCTTGAATATAGTTCTGGATTGTCGCGCCTCTGAGCTCGGCCCTCAGAGTAGTTCGGCGCTACAAAAGTATTTTAATTGAATTCAATGCTTAATATCGGGGTGGGTCGTTGCCAGGGACCAAGCTGGTTGCTTTTTCAATGCTGTTGACTCGAATATAAAGTGATCACCAAAACGACATAGGGTCATTTGGGTAACACTTACATTAGATAAGAGTAGGGCATAGTCCCGACTTCAGGCGTCCTTCCATTGCGATATCGCCAAGATTGTGCAGAAAACGACGCAAAACAATATTCACTCATTGATTGAGTCGGGCATACCTTAAAACCTGTTTGGTCGACACAAAATCATGAATCGGCCTATATTCTGTTAAAAAATATATCAATTTATAGTTTGACCTTGCACAGATGGCGGCTATCTTGGAGTTTACCCACAACGCATTGTCTAAAGTACCATCTTGTATCTTACCACCACTAAAAAAAAAAGAATTGACAACACACATTTTCCGAAAGCCCCATAATCAACTGAACAAAATAAGAAAAACATAATGTGCTTTCCACATATAATCTTTCAAATTTTATTGGACTCATTTAGTGGACTCAAAATATAGTTTTAGTACTTTTCTTTTATTATTAGTCATTGGAAATTGAGATATAAGCTAATTATTGGATTACCTCATAAATTATGCTAATTAGAAAAAATGTTTAACATATAAAATTTAGCATCCGGCATTTTCTAGTTTCTTGGACCCTATCTATTACATTTCCATCAAAACACCTTGCCGTAAAGAACATTTTGGGTTCACCTGCCTGGCAAGTAGACTATAAGGCTGGCATCTAACCCTCCCCCCCCGCCCTCATAACGTTTCGTAACGCATCTTGTCTACGCTCCCCCCCCCCCCCTCTCGGCGTTACGTAATCAGGGTTCCCAGAGATCTGGAGATGAATTTCCATGACTTTTCAATGACTTTCCATGACCACTTTTTAAGAATTTCATGATTTCATAACCGAATATAAAGTGTACATTTAAAATCGTACAATCTCTACCAACACAGCGGCCCGGTTTATGCCCAATTTATAAAGCACACCCGTACCTAACGGGTGTAGGGGAGTTTCTCACTTTTCACATGTAAAATATTTTACAGTTATATATAGGTGGAGTGTCAGTGTCATTGTGTGTCAAAAGTGCATGTAATAAACACATTTTTGTCAAAAGAAATGTGAGAGATATTTGCGAAAAATCTAAATTCCATGACTTTCCCATGACATTTTGCCAAAATATCATTTTTCATGACTTTTCCAGGCCTGGATTTTATTTTTTAATTTTCCATGGTTTTCCATGATTTTCCATGACCTTGGGAACCCTGGTGATTGTTGAAAGGCCCCATATGATAGAGAATCTGCCAAAACTGTATGTCTAACTGCATATTAAAGTGCTTTAAATCACCTTCCCGCGGGGTTACATTAATTACTTGGTCGGAAATTATCTCATCCGACCCAATGCTGTCTTGATGTCGGATTATATAGGCGTCCGGCGTTAAAGGGTTAAAATGAGAATAATTGTGTTGCTCTGCAGTAAGTAGATTAGCGATGTATAGGTTTGGGCCTAGCTGTTACCGCGACTGCTTGCATCATGGTGAAAATGTCCCGTTTTACCGCACATGACTGTGCCAGTGGCTCCCAGCAAAGAGCCTATATGATATATCCTCTCTCCTCCCAGTAAGCTGTGAATAGGGCACACTCACACACCCTCGCAGGGGCATGAAATGAATACCGTGATCTTATCTACAGCAGGACATATCAGTTACCGATTACAGCCTCAGACTGTTCGCTGTGTGTTTGTGCGCTACGCAAATATCACAAAATTACTCATATTCAAAATGGCCGCTAAACGGCCATTTTTAAATCGTTTGCTCACAAAAAATAATCAGGTCATTAGCTGACATTGATGTGCATAGTTGCCAAATAAAAAGATTTGCTGGAACAGAAATGCGCTAACGAGTATCTCTTTGCTAGTTGGTCCTAGTAATTAAAGGACTGATTCTATAGGAATCAAAATGTCACCGAAAATTCCCCGATGGTATGTGATTGCTATGTGAAGTATGAGGAAGAATAAGTTGATAGAACAGCTATCATGCAACATTTCCGAAATAATGGGAAAACAAAATTAAAAATGGCCGCACTGGCGGCAATTTTGGATTTTATTAGTGTAAAATTTGTCAAGGGTTATTCCTGCGTGAGACCTTACATTTTGTTTTATATTCATGGTCCAGCTATTTTGCTTTTTTTTGAATATCACAAAATTATTCAAATTCAAAATGGCCGCTAAACGGCCATTTTGGAATTGTTTTCTCTCAAAAGTTAATCAGGTGATTGGCTGATATAGCTGAGCATATTTGCCAAATTAAAAGAAGATCTGCTGGAAGCTGTTTTTTGAAACGCGCTAATGAGCACTTCCTCGTTAGCAACAGGTTAGTGGCCGTAGTAATTAAAGGGTTGATGATCTGGGGATCGAAATATCACCAAAATAATTCCCCAGTGGTATGTGATCAGGTGATGGCTATGTGAAGTATGAATTAAGAAGACTGAAGCAGAAGTTGATAGATTAGTAGCTATTTAGAAAAACAAATAACTGCGGACCGTGTGGAATACAGTCAGCAGCCCGTCTCGGCGAGGGCTGCTTAATTATTACCAAATATCCGAGAAAATAATGAGACGTTCGTCCAAGGTTGGTACACTGTTGACGACAAAGGCCAGCATTGAACCGACATTGGGTGAACGATGTGATGATCCTACTGTGACATAAAAAGTTATGTTCATGATAAATATTATCATGATCCGGTAACAGTGTTAACAGACAAAAAAAAGTTGTATGGGGGGACACAATTCAATCTCCGAGGGGGGGGGGATTATTTGTCGCGGACAAATTATTTGTTTCAATCCTTGAGATATATATTATTTAGAATCTGCCCGAAATTATTTATTTAAAAAAATATTCCAACACCCATCCCCCTGGGGATGAATGGTGACCCCCTATATACAAATATACAGATAGGTGGCCTATACCTGGGTGAAAGTCCATAACTTACTTGGTGGCTTCTTATTCTGAACCCTGGGCCATGGGAGTACGCCATGGCCGTAAGCTGGTAACGTTGGATCATGGATGAAGGACCAGTGCACGCACGTTGTCGTCTTGATCTGTTGATGCTCAACATATACTTGTTATTTGTCATCATTTAATCCTGTTAATATTATCTTGAAGCAGCATCTTCTGCAGACTTATTATATGATTAAGGTCACCTAACCTTAGTTTATTTCACACAATGTTTCGCTGTTTCCGCTTCTATTTCTCTCATCAGTAGCCATCTTCCCCGCCATCTTCAAGACCTGTTACTTGGTGCGTCCCCATGTACAAAAGAAAGCTAATCGCAGTATTCACACTAAATGCCGCGCCTGGTGACCTACATTCCGCTGTACATGCTATACACAGAGTGAACCCACTATCGAGGGGTGTATACTTTACACCCCTCCCCATCTCCCGCTCCACCCGGCATACCCCATCAGGCCTATCCCAGATAACGCTGGTATCGGGGTTGCCTAAGGATGCTGACGCAGCCATATACCCGTACTCACTATACTAGAATAGCATCTGTGACCACGGGTGACGGTGTATCAACCTATAGAAATATAAAAAGGGTGTGGGGGAGGAGGGTCGGGCTACCAGCGAACACGATCGAGGCTTACCTTTACCCAATGCTGATTTAACGCTGGTCCACCGTCTGCGACGCTTGCCGAACGGCAAATCAACATTGCCATGGATCACTGTTATTTAAACACAAAACGAATAATAACTCGACAATGTAGGCTACCAACGTCACATATCATGGCCCGGTATCATGAATCATTCCGTGATAACAGACTCTCGGTGTCTGTAGGCCCGGGTCATTCTCCACACATAGATGTCGCTCAGGTCACCCACCACTGCAGATAATCTCTGAGGTCATTATAGGGTATTATAGGCCTACTATACATGTAAGCCTCAATCATCTTCCTGGCAACAAGTCTTGACACAGCGAGGTCTGCGACCTCAGGAGTAGCCAGCCTGGGGAAGATTGTAAGCCTATGGATAATCGATACAGAGTAGGCCTAATCATTTCCATTCGAAAAGTTGTGCCAAAAAAAACGCATACGGCATCCTTGTTTGATTAATGATGTTTATTTTATTTCGTAATGACAGATTAACATCATATTGGAATAATGCCTTAACGTGAAGATTTAAACGCCAGTCTTTATCACTGTTTATAGGTGAATTTATCATTTGAATAGGGTTAGGCCATACCCTCAAATATTTCATGAATTTATTGGGTCTCAGCAAGGAAATTCAATAGATTCCTTGGTCTCAGCAAGGGAGGGGGCCCTAGGGTAGTGGTTAGCACCGCTGCCTTTCACGCCAGAGTCCGGGGTTCGGTTCCCGGTCTCGGCGGTTTGAAAGAAACAAAATTGTTTCTTCCCCATCCACGTGTGAAAGTTAGTATTGTGGGGAGCCTCCGTGACCGAGAGGTAGCGTGCTCGGCCTCAGACCGCCAGGGCTCGAATTTCGAATCCTGTGTCTGGAGGACAGTGTCATCTCAATCATCTCACCATCCTCAGGAGGTTCTCCTGGCCCAGTTTAGCCTATATGTGCACAAAGGTGGCCTAAAGCCCGATTCATTTCATTTTTTTGTCTCAGCAAGGATACTAGAATGTCCTTGGTCTCAGCGTACACTGACACCACCATAGAAAATCACAGGTTTTGCTGTCCAGCTCTGACTCTGACCATGCGGTTATATATAACCTCGGGCTAATCATGGATACACTTCCCATGAAATATGCAGGCATTGATCCAAGGATGGCGTAATGTTGGCCCGCCGTCTGCGACACTGGCCTAACATTACGTCAGCATTGGCTCAATGCTTGCATCTGATGTGTTAGAAACTAACCCATTAAAAAGACTGGCTCAGGCTAAAATCATCTAAAAATCCAATGCTGGATTGATGTTTAAGGCCAGCGTCGTAGATATTAAGGTGGCATTGGTTCAACGTCCATTTTCACTGAAAATGTTTAATGTCTGTTGACAGCGGGGTTGACAGCAACACTCAGCACTGTAGTGTAGGCCTAGATGAGGGGGTTGTGGATCCTGAAATCCTTTTACCCGCGAAATCATGGCGAAAATGCTCACAAATTTACTGACGTTACGAGCGGAGGATAACTGAATAGGTTTATCGGTGAAATATTGCTCCTCGTTGAAAAACAATGCTATATAAGTCCATCTCCAGTTCCTCGTACTTTATTGTATAAAATTGCTAGGTGAAGACATTGCAGGGCAAGGCTATTGAGTTTCACAGAATAATATCAAAGACAATATAATAAAATATTTATATAAACGACAACTAATTTTAAAATTGATCGTCGATTCACCAGGTGGCGAAGTTATTATACATGTAGTAGCAGTAGGGACACCTGGTGAATGGATGTTCCCGATTACTGATTTAATTTTTCCTAGTCTCCTGTCCTAACTTGTTGTATTATCTTTGAAACCATATGCGAAATGTTACTTCCTGAGATGTATGCTTATTACGACATCTTGGTTTATATTATGTGGTGTAGTGATTATGTCGATTACCTGTCACGCCAGAGTTTGCAATCTCATCCATCGCTCTGGTGAGAGGTAGCGTGTTCGCCCTCAGATTACCAGGGGTCAATGTCATCTGATTCATCTCACCTCCCTCAGGAGGTTAACCCCATCCTTTCATTCATTCATTCATTCATGCATGCATGCATGCATACATGCGTCGTTCGCTCATTCATTCATACATTCATTCATGCATACATGCGTCGTTCGTTCATTCGTTCATTCATTCTAGACATGCCCAGAACCCCTTATCTGGCGAGCAAAGGAAAACGCTCTCAATAACCCACCATGCCCTATCACCCCCACCCTCACATCATCATATGTACATCATTCATCTCATCAATTAATTATAACAACGTTTTTATAATGTCACTTAAAAGACCATTTGTGCCGAAAAGTGACGTAAAGCAATGCTTTACTACTACTACCCATTCATTCATTCATGCATGCGCTCGTTCATTCATTTATTCCATTCGTTATATTTAAAATGATATACTAGAGAATATTTAAGCGAGAAGGTCGTGAACAATGTCCTTCGTGTGATTTACTTGATAGCCTGTCGCTTACCTATTTTCGCTCCTCTACGGATGTGTGGAGAAAATGGTCTAGTGGAGAAGATTTGTGGGCTCTAATTAGTTGAAATCAATTAGGTTATTTAAAGTATAAGTGACCATTGGCCACCCTCTGAGTAAAGGCCTATACTTTTGCAAAATATTTAGTATCAATCAAAGTCACCAGTGGCGTGTCCAGGATTATTGGAACGGGGGGAACGTATTTTTTTTTGGGGGGGGGGGTTGGAGGAGTGGGGGATCCCTGCAATCTGAAGTATTTAGAAGGCACATTTGTCGGCTAATTTGCCAATATAGGCCTACTATGTAAAAACTAAGAGCCATCTAAAAAAATAACACATTTATTATAAACGAAAAGGTCCATAATATAATTTGAAATGAAAACGCCTAAAACGTTGATTGTTATATTATCTGAAGCAGTATATTAAGTATATTTAAAGTCTAGGACGGGGTAGGTGTGCATTTAATTTAATGTTAGTTGTCATTCTACGAATTATCAGAACACTGATCAGTATAATAATCAAACAAACATATGAGTTGTCACGTTATACATGTAGGACTATACCTCTTCAATTTTTTCACCTGTAAATAATAAATTATGGCACTTTTTAAATAACTCAGTTTCAGACAATAAAATCACACTCAATTTTACACACGATATATATTTCCAATTTAATAGTGTTTCTACTTAATAACTTTGTGCTTTTGTTCGTGTTACCTACTCTGCAATTTAGTTATTTTTTCAATCACTGTGAATTATGAATAGTTACCGCAATTCCTACTTCACAGTGAATGAAAATATTTTATATTGAAATGATGTTATTAAACATATAGGTCATTAAGAGGTAAAGGGTTAAAATGTTTCCTCTGCTTTCACAACAATAACATTGACATGGAAATTGACTCCTCTCCATAGATAATAATAATAGTATAATGACTTCTATAGCGCCAGTATCTCTCAACAATATTGAGACTCAATGGCGCTGTGGACTAAAATGACTATAAACTACATAACATATCTATTGTAGTAAACAATCCACAGGAGCCGGCGTATGACAGCAGGAGCATCCAATGCTGATTTAATGCTGGTCAGTGAGCCAACATTGAACCGGCATTGCTTCAACTTCCCCGCTCGACAATCAGTGATAATACCGGGGCAGTTTACCTGCATTCATGGTCTCGTGGTATCATCATAGTAGCTATGATAACAACAGCAGCAGCAGCAGCTGCAGCATTAGAACACTGCGTGGGCGGCAGTGATATCAGGAGGGGTACGCTTCCTATTACAAGGGTGAATTTGCTTTCAACCCCAGCAGGGGAGGGGATGTCTTATTATTAGTGATAACCAGTGATCTCTCTGTGATAACCGCCCCTTATGATAACGTACGGAGGCTACGCCGTGTGCTGGACGTGCACTTTGTCTTGTAATCATGGTAATGGCAATATAGAGGCATATGAATTTTTTTGGGAGCAGCTGAACGGGGGTGGGGGGGGGGGGGCGTACGCCGGCTACGCCCAGTGGTGGACACGCCACTGGTCACTCAAGATGATCTTGGTACATAGCACATGTCCCTTTCTTGTGGTAATGTGATATATTTTCCTCAGAATGATAGGGGCCTACTACATTTCTTCAATTTTTTCACCTGTAAATAATAAATTATGGCACTTTTTAAATAATTCAGTTTCAGACAATAAATATTTCTACTGAAACATCAGAATTTATTCTATTTATTATGACGACAATCCGTGAATCGGTATTTTTATTGTAAGTGCCTTCTTAGACCTTCCACACACCGCAAAGACTGTTTACTTGAAGACGATTGCTTAAAACGCGACCATCTTGGCAGGTTTTAGAAAATCGCAGACAAACTGGTTTTACGATGAAAGATTACGAACATGTGCATGTCTTGACGATAGCTTCCGACGCGACTGAAATCGAAGTTGTGGGAGTGGTCACACCGCACCGATTGTGCAAGATTTTTGTCGCGTCTTAAGCAATCGGGGACAGTCTTTGTGGTGTGTGGGAGGCCTTATTTGAATTTTCCTGAAAAAAAGCCTTACGTCCTTCTGGTTAAAAAAGCCTTCCTCTTTATACGACCTTGTGGCTTATAAAAAAATAATTAGAATTTACAGTGGTCACCAAAGTCACATTCTTTTTCAAGGTAGTACGAGTTACTCTTTAGAAGAACAAGCCATCATAGAATTCCCATGAATTTGTGAAGCCTATCATGCTTGGTGAAATTTTGTGCACAACTTATATGTACTCCGAACCACATGGCAACGTTGTGAAAAAACATGTGAAATGGTAGTTTTATCGTGCTATCTGATGCATATTACAATCCAGTACCTACCATACAACAATACCAATGTTATTGAAATCAGCAATTTAAAGATACACGATCGTTCTTTCTGATGACACCAGAACCAAGTTTATAGGTGAAATAGACCATTATTGGCATGTATCTCATGTAGAAATTTTATCTACGTTGTCGTCAATATGTAGATATAAATAATGTCACTTTTCTTGCAGAAATAATTGATCTTGAATAGCGTCCACTTGGTAAATTAAATAATAATCAGGTAGATATTGTTCCTTGGTGACCACAGTAAATTCGAATTATTTTCGATAAGCCACAAGAGGGTGAAAAATGTAATTCTTTAGGCTAGCGCTATAAGGGTTAATGGTTTACAGAAGAAATATGACAATTTCAGTGGTTGTTTGTTCCCAGCAAACACGAGACGTTGGCCCAATGCTGTTTTAAAATTGGGCCACTGTCCGCGATACTGGCTCAACATTGACCCAACACTGTATTCATGTCCAGTGGTTGCTGGGTTGCAAGAATAAAGAACAAAAACTCATTATACATAAGTTATTTTATTTTGTACAGCATAATCACCGTAAAAGACAGGGAATGGTTGACAATTCCTCGATTCATTTCATTACCCACACATCATGGCAGAGCACATTAGGAAAATTGTTATATATTAATTTTCTCTCTCAGTTCCATCGAAATGGGACTTTTTACAACAGATAAAACCAAGATTGACGTGTGATCAGACATGAATAAAAAGCTAATGTCAATTTCTTTCCATAGGAAACCATAGTTGGCTAAGCTTAAAATAATCAAGAATCAAAATGATTGATACACAAAAACTATTTCCATTGAATACCTAAAACCGCTTGAGCAAAACAGTAGCAAGTAAAGTAACATCTAACATGATGTAAGCCAAAGTCTAAGTTCTGACGGCCATGAGCAATTTTTTTCAGCAGAGTCATTCCCCCGGAAAACACAAGACACAGAGCAAATGTTGCTTTGATTAATGTTGGGCCAGCGTCGTAGACAGTGGACCAACATTAATAATGAATCGGTGAGTGTCTTTTGTATGCTGGGTCAGATTAGGTTCTTTCAGAACAAAATGCTGTATTTGACAAGTGTAGTAAAGATACGTGAATAATTACACACGACATGAAAATTTGCACCACACCTTCAGTCGCGAGACACAATTTAAGGTAAGTGAAAATTTTCATCACATATCTTGAGGCTTCACAGTCAACCCTTGACCTGTATATACAGCATTATGAAAGAAACAAATGGACTATTCACGTTAGGAATTATCACTAGTCAAATCAAAGGTAATGGAATTTTAAAAGAAAATAGGTATAAAAGACTATGAAAATTTGTAAAACATTATTTTATGTTTTTATCATTTAAAAAAAATCGCATGAAGTCAGAATAAACTTATGTGATTGATTATTAGCAGATTGGTATCCCATGTCAAACATTGATATCAAAATTATATTTTTGCCATCTTGAAAATATTTGTTATAATTTTCTAAAACATTTTGAAATGGTAAAGTCTTTTGATATGAAAATGGGCATATGCCAGGATTTAAATACATGTATCACATATTAGGTATGTGTAGAACTTATTCCTAAGAGTATTTTCTCAAAGTTATAGAAAGATTAGGTAAGTAATTTTAAGCAGGTAACTGATTGTAATAAAGATGTTTGCATCTTTCAAAAAAATGTCATTGTTACAGTACCTGCATCTCAAAGTCAACAAACAGTGGCGAATCCAGGATTTGACAGACGGAGGGGGGGGGGTCGGCGATTTTTTCAATATGCTCTGTATGCGCCACTGACAAAAATGACAATATCAATGAAAAAATTGTTCATGCGTCAGAAGTACGTATACCATTGAATATGATAACTTTCAGCTGGATGTACAATAAATAAAAATAATAATAACAGAGTGGCTGCAGTCGATTGCTTTTGAGCAATCTTAATCACCGGACTTTACAGAAAGAAGTCACTCATAGGGCAGGATGGATATTTCAAGTCAACTCAAGAGAAAATAAAGAGAGAGAAGTCCCAACAAAGAGCAATATAGATGATTTATCCTTGTCCACACAGAAAATGCTAAACATTTACCTAATGTTGGTTTAATGTTGGATCAGCGTCGCAGACGGTGGACCGACATCAAACCAGCATTGGTTTAACGTTAGGTTTCATGTTTGTTGAATTGTCACTTGAGTAGTTTTCATTCATTTTAAGCTGGAATTGCTTTAATTTAAAGCTTAAAATGATGAAACATCTAAATATAGTTAGTTGCCACATTTTTTAACGCTTCATTCACCGAATTAAATAATTAAAATTTTCACCCACTTTAGGTTGTTTCTCGCTACAGCGACCCGCGACTTTATGTGAGTGAAAATTACTCATATTTATTCAATTTAATATTTTAATTCTAATATATATTGATGTGTAAATACTCATTTTATTCCCAATAACTGTGATTTAATTGCGTAAATAAAACAAATTTAAAACGACTATACCCAACAAACACAACATTTTTATAACATTTATAGACAGTGGACCAACATTAATAATGAATTGGTGAGTGTCTCTTGTACGCTGGGTCAGATTAGGTTCTTTCAGAACAAAATGCTGTATTTGACAAGTGTAGTGAAGATAAGTGAACAATTACACACGACATGAAATTTTGCACCACACCGTCAGTCGTGAGACACAATTTTAGGTAAGTGAAAAATTTCATCACATAACTTGAGTCTTCACAGTCAACCCTGGACCTGTATATACAGCACTATGAAAGAAACAAATGGACTATTCACGTTAGGAATTATCACTAGTCAAATCAAAGGTAATGGAATTTTAAAGGAATAAAAGACTATGAAAATTTGTTAAACATTATTTTATGTTTTTATCATTTAAAAAAAATCGCATGAAGTCAGAATAAACTTATGTGATTGATTATTAGCAGATTGGTATCCCATGTCAAACATTGATATCAAAATTATCTTGAAAATATTTGTTATAATTTTCTAAAACATTTTGAAATGGTAAAGTCTTTTGATATGAAAATGGGCATATGCCAGGATTTAAATACATGTATCACATATTAGGTATGTGTAGAACTTATTCCTAAGAGTATTTTCTCAAAGTTATAGAAAGATTAGGTAAGTAATTTTAAGCAGGTAACTGATTGTAATAAAGATATTTGCATCTTTCAAAAAAATGTCATTGTTACAGTACCTGCATCTCAAAGTCAACAAACAGTGGCGAATCCAGGATTTGACAGACGGAGGGGGGGGGGGTCGGCGATTTTTTCAATATGCTCTGTATGCGCCACTGACAAAAATGACAATATCAATGAAAAAATTGTTCATGCGTCAGAAGTACGTATACCATTGAATATGATAACTTTCAGCTGGATGTACAATAAATAAAAATAATAATAACAGAGTGGCTGCAGTCGATTGCTTTTGAGCAATCTTAATCACCGGACTTTACAGAAAGAAGTCACTCATAGGGCAGGATGGATATTTCAAGTCAACTCAAGAGAAAATAAAGAGAGAGAAGTCCCAACAAAGAGCAATATAGATGATTTATCCTTGTCCACACAGAAAATGCTAAACATTTACCTAATGTTGGTTTAATGTTGGATCAGCGTCGCAGACGGTGGACCGACATCAAACCAGCATTGGTTTAACGTTAGGTTTCATGTTTGTTGAATTGTCACTTGAGTAGTTTTCATTCATTTTAAGCTGGAATTGCTTTAATTTAAAGCTTAAAATGATGAAACATCTAAATATAGTTAGTTGCCACATTTTTTAACGCTTCATTCACCGAATTAAATAATTAAAATTTTCACCCACTTTAGGTTGTTTCTCGCTACAGCGACCCGCGACTTTATGTGAGTGAAAATTACTCATATTTATTCAATTTAATATTTTAATTCTAATATATATTGATGTGTAAATACTCATTTTATTCCCAATAACTGTGATTTAATTGCGTAAATAAAACAAATTTAAAACGACTATACCCAACAAACACAACATTTTTATAACATTTATAGAATGTTGGACCAGCGTCAAAGACGCTGGTCAATGTTGTATAAATGTTATACAAATGCTTTGTGTTTGCTGGGTAGTCATGCTTAGCAGGCAAAGGGTTAACTAAGCATCTCCCACAATCTGTTTTCACACTTTCAGGAGGAAATTTTAAGTTTATATAAAGGCTATAGGCCTAATGGGACAAGGAATAATTCTAAATCACAGAATACTTGGTCACCGTGAGATACAATGTGGTTTCCTCTTGACTTGTAGTTATTCATTCTTAGATTGCTTCTTGTGAATAATCTAAAATACAAAATACAGATTCAAAATTCAATCAGTTCCAAAAATGGCATGATATCCTCACAAAATTAATCTGTTCTGCAGATCATGCCCATAAATGCAATTTTAATGAGGTTTGAAGTCCTTTAGTCAAAAACTTTTTACATCAGCGTCCGTAAACCATCAATTTTGGCTGATTTTCGTGAAAAACTAATCAGGTCTATAGTGCCAGGTTAGAAGTTGATTGGTCGAGAAACTTTGACTATAAACGAAAAACTGGAAACGAAGTGTTAAAGACGACAGACAGACAGACAACGGCGTTTGTAGAGCTGCTAGATCGCAGCTAAAAATTGAACAATAAGTTAAGAACAATAATACTGCAGGTTTAAATAAAAGAAAACAAAAGAGTATAGTTTCTCTTAAAGAGTTATTGAGTGAAAATCATTTTGCCAAATATATGTACAAGCAATTTATTATACTCAACTGAATTCTAAAACTATCAAAGTCTACATTTTTTTATCTCAGGGTCCAGACTTGCAGTTACATAGCTAAATTGTGTTAGCATTTTTCATTCATTTGAAACTGGCATACACAATTTCCAGCTTCAAATTACTATTTACATAGTTGATTTTCTTACCTCAGTGACCAGGCCTGCAGCGATTGTGGCTCCACCGTACCGCAGCATGAACCGGCCCAGATCTTTATACTCCTTATATAACTCCACACAGACGGGTCTTGTCAATTCAACTTCTATCACAGCACTCATATTCTTTGTCAAACATCTATGATGGAAATAAGATCAGCAAATCTTTAAAACTACCCATCTCCTGTTAGGTTCCTATATATATACATGTATATGTATATACTACGCATTTTGCAATATCATCAGGGTAGTGTAGAGCTAGAGTCCACATTGAAAAACACTGCAGTCACATTTTTGAAAAAATAATTGAAAAAAATATTATATAACTTTCAGTATGCTATTTTGCTAAAAATTTGAATATGAAAAAGTAAGAATACAAATTCTAAGACTGTAAAAATAAATTGTCATTTTAAGCATGAATGAATAAATGAAGTTAGCATGACAATGCTTAAACTTGTCAAGGGCAGCTTTAAACAGATCAGATTTAGACAAATCAGATCAACATGGTCTTCAGAAAGTATAGAAGAACCGGGCATAACCGGGCTGCGTAACACACTTCACAGCAGACCTGGTCACAATGACCACCATTTATTTACACAACAAGCTGTGTAAAAACAAAAATCATGCCGTCTACTGAAAAACTAATGCCATAAAATTTAGGAAAATAATTCAAGTGCCTATTAAAAACTAGGCAATTTTCAGCTGGCGAAATCTATAACACTCAGAGTGTTATTTTGCTCAAAATTCTTATATGAAAAAATAAGAATACAAATTCCTAAACTAAAAATAAATTTTAATTGAGGGTTTACATAAACTAATAATCCTGTGCACACCATGTACATGCCAAGTGTATCACATAGTGCAGAGTTATTTTCTCAACAAATTGATAATTATGTCTCTACTCTAAAGACAATAACAGCCCCTAAGCCCACCTATGACTCCACCGAAAAAAATTGCCCTGAGAATTTCCTATCTAGATAAACTTGCATAAACACAGATGCATTGATAAATACATCTATGAATATACATGTAGTTATGATGTTGGAAAAATATACATGTACACATACACAGGGTTCCCACTCGAAACTAAAAACGAAATTCCATGATTTTTCCATGATTTTTCCATGATACCAGGTTATTTTTCCAGGTTGCTCAATTCTGTTTTGGCTGCATGTGTAATTTGCCTAAATTGGTATTATCCGCCTAAATTGTTTTACATCAAAAGATTTGGGCACATGCAACCACCAGTAGTCAAATATCAGGCTGGGAAAGAAATACAAGTGACAAGAATAAATTCTTCAAAATGTATTCTAATTTTGAAAAACAAGGATAGGCCTAACTGAAACAAAATTCCATAATTTTTCCATGAAAATGTCCTTTTTTTGCAATTCCATGATTTTTTTAAGGCCAACTTCCAGGTTTTCCAGGTGAGTGGGAACCCTGATACATAGAAATCACATAGACATAAGCATATTGTGCAAAATGTACCTGGGTTTGTTTTTAACGACTTCTCCTGTACTCTTGTGAAGTTGACTTATAAGTCGTTTGACTTGACCAGGTTCACTCATTGACTGGTAATGCAGAACAATCTGTCAATTAAACAATATTATATTGTACAGTACAACCTGTTCACTCATTGACTGGTAATGCAGAACAATCTGTCAATTAAACAATATTATATTATACAGTACAACCTGTTCACTCATTGACTGGTAATGCAGAACAATCTGTCAATTAAACAATATTATATTATATTATACAGTACAACCTGTTCACTTATTGACTGGTAATGCAGAACAATCTGTCAATTAAACAATATTAGATTATATTATACAGTACAACCTGTTCACTTATTGACTGGTAATGCAGAACAATCTGTCAATTAAACAATATTATATTATACAGTACAACCTGTTCACTCATTGACTGGTAATGCAGAACAATCTGTCAATTAAACAATATTATATTATATTATACAGTACAACCTGTTCACTCATTGACTGGTAATGCAGAACAATCTGTCAATTAAACAATATTATACAAGACTACATAAGTCCAGGAGCTCCCGCGACGAATTAGAATTTGATTTAAGCAATTTTGTGTAGGGTTTGTAATGTAGTCCTAGGCTAGGTCTAAAATCAAGACGCAAGACAACTAGGTCTAAGAAGCTCAGTCTAAGAGTAAGATAAGAACTAGACAGTCTGTCAGAGATTGCAAACCTCCATTTAAATTAATGATCCTAATCGGTATCCCAGTAATGGTCTACCTATCTGGCACGGTTTACCCGATATCAGGCCAATCAAGGTAACAAATAGCTGATTTACGGTCATTTTGAATTTGATATAAACTAGTTAAAAACTTAGGGTGCATCCTCCCCCGAAACCTCAAATTTTGTTTTATAGTAATGGACTAACATCTAGCACGGTTTACCAAATATCGGCCATGTGAAAGTGAATAATGGCCTAAAGGCGGCCATTTTGAATTTGATCAAGTCGAAATTTTCCAAGATGCATCCTCAGCTGAAATCTCGCATTTCATTCTATAGTAATGGTCTAGCCATCTAGCACGGTTTACCAAATATCGCCCCTGTGAAAGTGAATAATGGCCGATAGGAGGCCATTTTGAATTTGATCAAGTCAAAATTTTTCAAGATGCATCCTCTCCTGAAATCTCACAATTTGTTTTATAGTAATGGTCTAGCCATCTAGTACGGTTACCAAATAACAGCTATGTGAAAGTGAATAATGGCCGATAGGCGGCCATTTTTAATTTGATTGAGTCAATTTTTTTCAAGATGCATCCTCTCTTGTAATCTCACATTTTGTTTTATAGTAATGGTCCAGCTATCTAACACGGTTTACCAAATATCAGCAATGTGAAAGTAAATAGTGGCCGATAGGCGGCCATTTTGAATTCGATTGAGTCGAAAGTTTTTAAAAGGCATACTCTCCCGAAACGTCACATTTTGTTTTATAGTAATGGTCTAGCTATCTAGCACGGTTTACCTGATATCAGGCCTATCGAGGTAAATAATGCTGATTGTCGGCCATTTTGAATTCGTAAGTTAAAAATTTTCAGGGTGCATCCTCCCCAGAAAACTCACACTTTGTTTTATAGTAATCAGGCAATGGTCTAGCCATCTAGCACGGTTTACCAAATATCAGCCATGTGAAAATGAATAATGGCCGAAAAGGCGGCCATTTTATATTTGATCAAGTCAAATTTTTTCAAGATGCATCCTCATCTGAAATCTCACATTTTGTTTTACAGTAATGGTCTAGCCATCTAGCACGGTTGACCAAATAACGGCCATGTGAAAGTGAATAATGGCCGATAAGCGGCCATTTTGAATTTTATCGAGTCAAATTTTTTCAAGATGCATCCTCTCCTGAAATCACACATTTTGTTTTATAGTAATGGTCTAGCCATCTAGCACGGTTTACCAAATAACGGCCATGTGAATGTGAATAATGGCCGATTGGCGGCCATTTTGAACTTGGACGAGTTGAATTTTTTCAAAATGCATCCTCTCCTGAAGCCTTACAATTTGTTTTATAGTAATGGTGTAGATATCTTGTACGGTTTTCATGATATTCCACAATATCAGGCCTGTCGAGGTGAATAATGGCTGATAGGCGGCCATTTTGAATTTTATCAACTTCAAATTTTTCAAGATGCATCCTCTCCTGAAACCTTACAATTTATTTGATATTAATGGTGTAGCTATCTTGAGCGGTTTTCATGATATTCCGCAATATCAGGCCTGTCGAGGTGAATAATGGCCGATAGGCGGCCATTTTTAATTTTATCGACTTGAAATTTTTCAAGATGCATCCTCTCCTGAAACCTCACAATTTGTTTTATAGTAATGGTGTAGCTATCTTGAGCGGTTTTCATGATATTCCGCAAAATCTTTCAGTCGGATTTACCGATGTTATAAATTAGGTCAAAGTGCTGGGTCAACTTCAAGGTCAAGGTCCAAAAACCTGAAAAGGCACAACTAGGGACCTTAGAGAACATGTATGTGCAATATGACTGTCATCGGCCCAGTACTTTTCGAGATCTGCTCCGGAAACGAAGTGCGCGTCAAAACGTCTAAATAGGTCATAGTTCTGAACCAGAAGTAGGTCAAAGTTCAAATACCCCAAAAGGCACAACTAGACCCCCTAGGGGTGTTGTGTGTAAAATTTGAAGACAATTGGACAAGTACTTTCAGAGATATGCTCCGGAAACGAATTGTTTACGGACGGCCCAACGGCCCAACGGCCCAACGCCGTCACATCATCATTTTCCCCTCTGCAACCGTGCGTATTGAATTCAGATTAAAAATATTTTAACCCGTCCATTAGCCACCTGGAAGTAACCCACATACCAAAAATTGTTATCCTAGCTTATTTTCTCACAAAGTTATAGGCAAAAGAAGAGGCCAAAAAAAAACGGAGGTAGAATCCATAGCTCCCTTCGCTCACCTACGGTGACGGCGGGAGCTAATTATACAGTACAACCTGTTCACTCATTGACTGGTAATGCAGAACAATCTGTCAATTAAACAATATTATATTATACAGTACAACCTGTTCACTCATTGACTGGTAATGCAGAACAATCTGTCAATTAAACAATATTATATTGTACAGTACAATCTGTACACTCATTGACTGGTAATGCAGAACAATCTGTCAATAAAACAATATTATATTGTACAGTACAACCTGTACACTCATTGACTGGTAATGCAGAACAATCTGTCAATTAAACAATATTATATTATACAGTACAACCTGTTCACTCATTGACTGGTAATGCAGAACAATCTGTCAATAAAACAATATTATATTGTACAGTACAACCTGTACACTCATTGACTGGTAATGCAGAACAATCTGTCAATTAAACAATATTATATTATACAGTACAACCTGTTCACTCATTGACTGGTAATGCGGAACAATCTGTCAATAAAACAATATTATATTGTACAGTACAACCTGTTCACTCATTGACTGGTAATGCGGAACAATCTGTCAATAAAACAATATTATATTGTACAGTACAACCTGTTCACTCATTGACTGGTAATGCAGAACAATCTGTCAATTAAACAATATTATATTATACAGTACAACCTGTTCACTCATTGACTGGTAATGCAGAACAATCTGTCAATTAAACAATATTATATTATACAGTAAAACCTGTTCACTCATTGACTGGTAATGCAGAACAATCTGTCAATTAAACAATATTATATTGTACAGTACAACCTGTTCACTCATTAACTGGTAATGCAGAACAATCTGTCAATTAAACAATATTATATTATACAGTACAAACTGTTCACTCATTAACTGGTAATGCAGAACAATCTGTCAATTAAACAATATTATATTATACAGTACAACCTGTACATAGCGGAATGCTTTGGGGACAAAGTTTTATTCCAGTTTGGACAGGCTCCGGTTTGGACAGGGTTTTTGCTTTTGTTTAGGAACAACCAATGATAACTTGTACAATTGACATGAGGGTTATAATTCAGGGTGCATCGTCAGGGGGGATGGGGGGAGGGCTACAAATGATAGGTGGATGTATGCAAATAAATTAATATAAAAAGACACATTTAAAAATATGTTTTATTAAATTAAAATATTATATATATATATATATATATATATATATATATATATATATATATATTATTAAAAGTGCTAAGCTCGACTATCATCGTTTGTAATCTGTTTCATCAGCCGATTACATCACTGCTGTTGTGAATGAAATGTGTTTAAAAATATGTTTAGAAATATTCATGAAGATTTGCCAAAGTTTGGTCTCAAATTAGACAAATATGAGTAATTTTGAGCCATTGGGTCATGCTAGCGAGACATAACTTAAATTAATAAAATTATAACTTAACATATTGGTACTCAATTGATACTCACTGGAAAGCCTTTTGTGATTGGGATTTCTATATTGAATATGACAACTCGCGCCCTAAATCGTGATGTAGAAGGAATTGGACTTGAAGGATCACACAAGACACTTCCTGCAAACAATATGTATTATCTGTACATTAGCAAATTCAAATTATGCTGTGATCCACAATTTTATGGAATTCAATATTTTAAACTTCTCACAAATGTGATTATATATGGGCAATCTTTGGAACAACCTTAACTAGATTTTAGAGTGCATGTAATATCTGTGCTCAACTCACCAAGAGCGGATTGTTAGAGAGAAATATTATAAAATATATTACAATGTATAACTGTAGAATAGTAGCTTCACTTGTTGAAATAATTTTCGAATTGAATTAAATAAAATATATTTTAGCATGCATATTGTGGTCCATCCCACTAATTAGGAAAAAAAATCTTACCGATTGATATATTATTCATCTCAACTCCTGTAATATTAAGTATAACATGGTCTCCAGCAAATGCATGCGGAGATGAAGCTTCATCTAATTGAATACCTGAAATAGAACAGATTATATTATATTCACAAGATAGATTATATTCACAATTAGCCAACAATTTATATTGTTCATGTATCATTTTTTTTTAAATACAACAGAGTCAAAGAGACCGGATAAAACACAACACAACTCATGATCAGTACCTACACCTTTTATTTGTATGTTTGTTTGTTTGCTTGAAAGTGGATTTGCTAAATATACATTATTGTGTTTAATGCAACAAAAATATTGTATGACAATGTTTTTGTCAGCAGTTGCGTCACTAAAAGGTAAAGGAATAATATTAACTTTTGACAGTGGCTATCTCTCTTTGAGGCATGACAATCAGTTTTTCTCCTGCTTGTAACACACCAGCTTGTATCGTGCCCGCCGCACAGAACCCAGCACCCATACCCTTGAAAGTGTCTGACACACACATTCTCAAAGGTTTGTGGATCTCCCGTTCTGGTGGTTTGAATTTATCTGCAAATAAAAGAAGATTATTTTTAACACTTATTTAATATCGAGACTAAAGGGGTTTTTTAATTTGAAATAGTCATAAATGCCTTAGTCAGTTCTTTTCGGTTCATTTGAATACCTATGTTATGTGTCTACGACCATTATAAATATTTTAATTTTTTAGTGAAGTTGTAGGTTGTGCCAGAGAGAAAACATTTCAAATAGAACAGCAAAAATGTAAGGTACAAAAGAGCTAGCTTTTGCTAGAGTGGGGCACAGATATATCTAATGTTGAATAACTGGATCAAAGAAGAATTGAAATTAACAAATACTGTTTCGTATTTGTTTGTTTCATATTGTATTTTACTAAGCATCACTAGTATTTATTTGAAAGCTTTTCAGCAAATTTAAAGGCAATTTTTCATGGTTTGGCTGATATTTATGGGCAAATCAAGGATAGTGGCTGAAATTAGTATGGCGTACCTATCTGATCTACAAGATGAGGTCCTTCATACCACGACGACAGCTCAGGAACTGTGGGAGGCTTCGTTAAATTCTCTCCACTCAAGCCGCTACATGGCACAAAAACAACATCCTTTTCTCTGAATCCTGTTTGTTTGAGGAAATGACTCATTTTCTTCGTTATCTCATCATATCGATCTTTAGAAAACTCAACAGTGTCCATTTTGTTGATGGCCACAATAAGTTGATATACACCTACAACACAAAGAAATAGAATTAAAACAAATTTGTGGGTAGGAGAAACATCAGAAGTTGGTACAAGCATGTCGCACAGACTATTTTATCAATTTCAATAGCATTTTATAAAGTTAGGAACTTGCTATATTATATTTACTGAGTACTGACCCAGTGAGCGAATCAACATGGCATGTTCCCTTGTCTGTCCTCCCGTTTCAAAACCTGTTTCAAACTCTCCTCTTGTGGCGTTCACAACCATCACAGCAACATCAGCTTGAGCAGCACCTGTGACAATAACAGATTTCCAGAATTAAACTTTGAAATTGATTTGCAAGGCAATAAATTTTATAGGAGCTGTACCAGAGTCAAAATATTGAAGGTGAAGAAAGATATAATACTGCAAAACTAAACTAAACTTTTTGTAGAAAAGCATCGCAGTATGAGTTCCATGTTCTTTTTCTACAGCTAATAATATAGTATGAAACAGATTTTGTATTTCAATATTTTTCTCAATTTCAACATTTTGTCATCTAAGACATACTGGAAAATGAATGCAATCATTCACATCCCAGTCTCCCAGTGCAGCATACAGAGGTGAGTTTTTCAGTTCTTTAAATAGACAGACAAAAAACCCCTGACCGATTCACCCTTTCATTAGAAACAAATACTTCACTTGACATTCCCATACCATGAAGCAGAACATTCTGATTCACAACTTATGCTTAACCCTCAAAGCACTGCAATGGGTTCATAATAACCAAAACACCAAAGAGTTTTTTTCAATTTGATATCATAAATGTGTTTTTTTAGCTATTTTCGCTTCATTTGAATACCTATGGGTCTTTGGCCATTACAAATGTTTTACTCTTTAAGTGCGGGGACTGACTTTAGAATCTAACGTATGCTGTCTAAAGTCGATCCCCGCGTTGAAAGGGTTAATGTTCATGCTTAAACCTCAGTCTGCTAGATTTTATGTTACCTTTTTCATTCATTTGAAACTGGAATTGCTGACACAATTTCCAGCTTCAATAATAGGAAAAAATTCTACATCGATTTTCTGATTAACTGGGTATACAATGTATACCACAACATATATCTATTTCAACAGCACTTCCATTGGCTTAAAACTTATCTGAAACAGTATATATACACAATGAGATAGAAAGGTAGAAAATATATATCAGGGAGTTAACATTAGACAGTTATCAGGCTTCAAAGTCCATTTAGGTCAAAATATAGGTTTTTTTATAGGTTTATTTCACAAAAATATAGGCTTTTATAGGTTTATTTGACATAAAATTAAAGGTTTTTATAGGTTTTCCAGTGACAATAATGTACCCGACATGTGAAAATATATACTTTTTTACTTTTCCAAAGTCATATCTACCGTATTTCACGGAGTCTACCGTATTGGTATAGTACACACCCCTGAATATACCTTCTAATATGTAGTGCCAAAAATGCATATTTTTTATACATGTCTGTCCATCGTCATTTACCGGGTAATCAGCTTATAGTTATATACCAGTACATGTGTAGTATGGTCTTTCAAACTTACATAGGCAACAAGACGAAATGCTCGCCGTAAGGGAGCCATGTTCATCCAGAGGAGGGCTGGACTGTTTAAATTGGACAAATTATTTATTGCACTTAATAAATTCTTCACAGAAGTTTAGCTATGGAGGTGAATATACAGTACTGTGCAATTGAAACTTGTCGTGAAAACGAAATTCCCTTTCATTTCCCTCACCTGTTTCACACAAATTCCCATTGTGTAAACACAATTCCCCAATTTTCCCCCAATTTCCTCCAAATTCCCCCTGAATTTCCCCCAAATTCCCCCGATTTCCCAATGATTCCCCATTTTCCTGTGCAGTTTTCAATACAACTTCACAAGTGTACATTGTCTCCGAGAATTAAGCCTATTTTATGCATATCACATGTATCTTTGAGAATGAGGATTCTACATTATGCGAGACAAAGAATTATAAATCCGGGGAATTCTGGGGAAATTCAGGGGAGTTCCGGGGAAATCAGATGAAAAGCTTTTCACTTGTTTACCCAGGTGTGAAATACATTTCCCTCTTGGGGAAATCTAATTCCCCTGATTTCTCCAGTGGCTACTGTAAAAACTCCTGTGAAAAAAAAAGAAAATTCTGTCCACATAGTTTGACCCAATATCAGACAAGGTGTAGTAAAAATTATGCCGAGCAAAGCAAGACAGGAAATATTTTAAGGGATTATGTAGCTGATAAACTTAAATTTAATTAAATATAGTTCAACATAATGTTTTTGTTCAAGCAAAATCAAAATGTAGGTTTTTATAGGTTATATAGGCTATTTTCAGAAAAATATAGGTTACTTTTTCAAATATAGGTTTTTAAAGGTTTTTATAGGCTTATAGGTTTTACTTTGATGCCTGCAGTTATACTTGTCAGATACTCTCACACTTACTATCAGACTAGTTGGACAAGTGCATTTGAGAAGGGATCCAGCAATGTTTTTGGCAACTTGAATGTTGTTTGACATCAGAAATCTTGTAAGAGTTTTGTATATTATTGACAGGCTAAGTGCAAAACATTGTGGCTTAGTGCAGGCTGTAAAACATTTGTCTGTGTAACTAATGCTATAATATAATAATAAGGATGTAACCCAATAACATACGTTTTTAACAATTTCCAACCGTCAGATCTATTTGTGACGTTGAGCAGCTACAGTCTAATTCAAGATGGTATGGTGGAAAATATTCAGAAAATCTGATGATTTGGTATGGAATGACCCATAAGGATGTAACCCAATTACATATGTTTTTAACAATTTCGAACCATCAGATCTATTTGTGACGTAGAGCAGCTTCAGTCAAACATACCTGTTATCATATTAGGAATGAAATCTTTATGTCCAGGTGCATCCAGCAACGTAACTACTTTGGAATCTGTTTCAAACTTGGTTTCCGCTATATCCATAGTCACTCCCCTTGCCCTGCAAATAAAAAAAACATGTTGACATCCTGTTGCACTAAAATAACTAAATATTTATATTAGTCATAGGCAAGTATTCAAAAGAAGCGGAAAGAGATAACTAAGCCATTTATGATTTTTTTCAAATTGAAAAACCTCAGATCTCAATATTAAAATAAACATTTCAGATCTGTGAGGTGTGATACAAGAATATTTTCCTCTTAATTCACTGAATAATGATACACTGTAGAAATTATGCTATACATTTATCAATATTATACAAACTCAACACCAGAAACGCAGAATTAAAAATAAAATTATTCTACAAAATACAACAAATCAGCAAAAAAATTTAATCAATTGTCATGGTTTTCACAAAAAAAATTTACTTCTGAGCATCGTTGTAACACTCTAACATGGTTTTTTGCATTTTTCATGCCAACATTCATTTATGTAGTACACTTTTATTTTGGGTATGGTCATTAAAGAGAGGGACAACAGATATGGGATAGTTAATTATCACCATTTTATAAAGCTATAATTTAGTTTACTACTATTAAATTTTATAATAAATATTAGAGATTCAATATTTTTCAGACAGCAAAGATACACAGAAAAAACAAACAGGAAAATGTAGATCACCTTTCTTCTTCTGTCTCATCAAGAACCCATGCGTAAGCGAAAGATGCTTTCCCAAGTTTCTTTGATTCCTGTTCATATTTGTGCATTAGCCTTTTATTGACAAATCCCAGCTGATAAAGCACGTGTCCCATCAGAGTGCTTTTACCAGCATCAACATGACCTGCGCAAAAGGAATACAACAAAAATCATACATGTATTAGTAAAAAATTCTCTGCTTGCAATACTGCAACTACAAAAGCCCGATTTTGTGTTGAGTGCAAAAGTATAATATATTGAATGAAGATCAGAACAATCTTTGTGATGGATTAAATTATTTTGATTAAATTAATTTGACTCAAAAGATAGCATGTGGTGCATAAATGTGACGAAGAGAATAAACAGTTAAACTAATTTAATTAAAAATGAGATTTGTCTTCTTGTAGTCACCCACATCAAGCCGTTACCTTTTTCAGTCAAGAATACTTTTTATACTTTTGATTAAATCTGACTGCTTGGTCAAAATACTTGTCAGTTTTAGTGGATTTTTTGTGACGCACAGAGCCCTCCCCCTAAAAATTTTTAAAAAGATTTGTAAAGGTGGTGGTTACACTAACTATGCACTGAATAACATACCTATAACAACCAGGTTGATGCCAGCTTTCCCCATTTCAGTTTGTCTTTTCTCGAATTCCTTGGCTAACTCATCTCTATCAACTAACTTTACCCTGTCAAAATTAGAAAACTTTTCAAAAGAAGGAATGCTAATCTATTGTTTCAAAGTGCTTGAATTATCACCTTGAATGTCAGATTATGGTCAGTAACAGCGTGAAATGCAATCTTCATGACTAAATTTTTCTAAAACTATCATCAATTCGCTACAATTATTAAGACGTCAGAATCTGACGTCTTAATGTCAGTCCCCACTCTAAAAGGGTTAAAATATAAAATGACACACACAGATCTTTGATAGCAAACAATAAAAAACTTCACAAGTAGATAATAACTTAACAAACTCTTTTTTTTTGTACAATATAAAGCAAAAGGCATGTCAAATTTGTTGCTCACTTCTCTTTCACATTTTTTTGCTTTAGGGACATATAGGCTACTAGATGGCATCAGAGGTGATTAGCAGTATAAGCATCCTAACCTTGATCTTATCTTAACTCTCACTTCTATCATAAAAAAGTTTTTCCAATGGTTAAGATGCTTATTAATATGTGCACTGGATTTAACGTTTGTGCTGCCGGAACCTTATATCTATGGCTTAAAGCATGTTTTGGATCAATATAATTATCATGAAATCTGATAAAATAGTTTTTGGTGGATGCTCAAATAATCCAATATATTTTTCCTCATATGAAGCTGGACATTGTGTCAGCACTTCCAGTTTCAAATGAATGATGAATGAAAAATAAAAGCAAACAATTCAGCAGCAGAAGCAGAAGATATTATTTACCTGGAGGCGACTCAATGTAGAGACGCTTATGATGTCAATTGACATGATTAGGGGTTTAAGGGGTAAATTTTAAGTTCATTTAAAGTCGGAATTGCTGCCGTGATTTCCAGCTTCAAATGAGAAAAAAATATAACTATTTATGGAACATAGACACCTCCTAAATTGAAAAAAAATGTAGAACAGAGCATCTCGCACAAACCATTTTATCAATTTCAGTGGTGTTTTATTCGGATTGAAATTTGCTTGAAAATGTATATATTTATGAATGGTTCAAGCAGCACAAGTGTTAACTATTTAAACCCTCATGATGCATCATATTGCATCTCTGACACAATTCTCTACACCTACAGAACAACAATTTTCATGGAACTGTTTTAATGATAACGATATATTTCTCATTTGTCAACCACTTCGAGTCATCTTTACTCACTACAAGTCGAGAATTGTAGTGGGTGAAGATTACAATGGTAAATTCAGTCTTCAAAGGGTTAAGCTATTATTTACCTTGAGGCCACTCGATGTAGAGATGCTGAGGAAGGAGTCTTTGGCAAAGCATTAGCTCCGGCATCCTTTTTAGGTGATGCCACCACCTCTGACTTGAACGCAGCTGGCAAATTTAGGGATTCTTTCACTCCATTCTTATTTTGTAGTTCCCCATCAGTGAACTCTTTCTCAGATTTCACAGCAGTTATTTTGATTTCCTTCTCTTCCGACTGATTCTGTATTACTGGTGTGAAGTTCTGCTTGCCGGGGTCATGCTTAAAAGTCATTCTTGTGACAACAGGAGCAGGGTCTGTTTCTATGGCTACAGTTGGTGCTGAGGTTGTATTTTTCTCCAGATTAGATTTACCTATGTATGACATACACAATAAACAGTAACATGCATCACAGAACAGATTTTATCCCTTATAGTTGAATCTATCTGCAACGTTTTTGTTTATGTGAATATAAACGTTTTTCATATTTTTCTGTCTCTGTAGCTAAACAAATTGAAAAAAAAAATTAAAACAAAACAGGATCACAAAGTTAATATAACTAAGAAAAAGCAATCTGTTAATGTTTCCAAGGCTGCGAAGTCTTTTAATCACCACATAATATGAGTGTCACAGATAAGCAATGTATGATGTCACATAGACTGAATTATTCATTTAAAGAAAATAAATGACTTTTGATAATTTTTTTATTTCCACATGTATATTTTTCAAATCAATGTTAGATCTGAGATGTAAAAATAGATGATGCAAACCTTGGATGCAACAATACATGATGCAAAAAAAAGAGAAAACATGGTTGGGGCAATACATGTACAGTACAAACCAGAAAAGCATTAAAAGAAACAGACTCTAAGAATTGATTACCAGCAAAAAATACCTATCAAGACAATGTTGGTTTGTTAGACATTGGCCAAACATCATACCAATATTGGGTCAACGGTTTATGTTTGATTGGTTTGGATTGGAAAAAGCACCAAAAAACTAATACAATAATTGAAATACATAAAAAATACATTAAATCATTAAAACCTGATCTAGTACATGCTAGGTAGTTTCAAAGAGACACAGATCCGAGGCATGTGATTGGTCGAGTTGGCCATCTCGTCCAATCACACGGCTAGGCTGAATCAGTCGCATTGAGAATACAGTAGAGAATTTAATTTGTAGATCACTACATATCAGGTGATAAAATGTTTTTATTTGCATTGCCACAGTATTCAGAAGTTTCATTTAGCCAATGACATGGCTAAATTATAAATAGGATCCACCGCCCTTGACCTGTGATATTGTTGGCCAATTTTTTATTTAATTTTTGGGGTACTGCCACCCGGGTCAGTTGATCCCAAAAATGTTGCCTCAAAATAGCAAATTTCACACAATACAAGTTCTATTCTGCTTACAGATTTCTAAAATTATCAATAATACAACTGTCTGTAAACCACAAAAAACTGTTATTAATTTCAACCTTTCAAGCCTGAATTTAAAATTGTCATCTTCATCCACTACAAGCTGCCAATTGCTGTCACAATTCTCGACTTGTAGTGGATAAAGATGACTGGAAGTGGGTGATAAATTGAAGAAAATTACCATGTTTTCGTAGAACAGTTTATCGAAATTTGCCTTCTAAAACCCTTAGTTATGAAAAAATAAAGTCTGTTTTAAATGATGTAAAATGATGCTTTAACCCTTTCAAGCCTGACTTTACATTGTAATCTTCATCCACTACAAGTCGGGAATTGCGGCATTGTATTGGATGAAGATGATTTGAGATGGGTAAGAAATTAAAAAAATTGTTACATAATGGTAAACCAGTCTCATGGAAATATTCATTCTAAAACCTTTTGTTGTACTAAAATTAAGTCTGTTTTCAGGGATGTAACATGATGCTTTAATGCATCGTCAGGGCTTAAAGGGTTAAAAGCTGTGATTTTTCAAGAAAGGCCGGGTTATACATTATATTATGTTATCACGGCATAAACCGGGTTATGCAAGATTGCAAAATCACAAGGTTACCCGGTTGATCATAGTTACCCGGGTCAGGGGTTGTAGATCATATCTAAACAATGAACATTCAAACAATTGTAACCATAATTATGGATATATGGATTATTCACAGTAGCTTACCTTCATTTTCAAACCTCCTAAATGCCCACTTTTGCCTACTCTTGACTAAATCGTCAGGAGAAGCAGTGGAAAAATCAAATGCCTTGATTGAATGCAGAGATATTTTATGTGTAACTTTCTTTACATTTTGTTTCTCAAAGGAAAATCTTGGTTGCGTCAAATATTCAGTGTTCTCACATGGTTGCTGTAAACAGTGTGAGAAAGATGTACAAAAGGTTTTAGCAAATGTGGATGGACCTGCTTTTACCACATCATGGTATTTGATAGTCGCAGGGTAAGTTTTTTCAGACAATTTGTAAACGTGGGGTGTACTCTTCGCTGTTGGGACGTGATGGTGAGCAGCAATTTGTGATAGATCCACAACTTTTAAAGCGGAGAAACCAGGTGGAGCTCTACCGGGCGAGCTACTATCTGAATCAGAAAGTGAATCCTTATGTTTCCGCACAGAATCTAGAAAGTCAATTTTATGGCATTCAATATCAGATGAGATGTTAGAGAATCCGGGAGGTGGGTCACATTTCATAGGCACTGATTCCATGAGGCTACTTCCCACATTTGATATCTTCAGGGAATTCAATTTTTTATCTCTTGAAGCAGAAGTTGTACCAATGGAAGAACAATCTTCACGTCTCATGTCTGCAAGATTGGGGTGGGATAATTTTTCAGGTGCAGTTATCAGGTTATTACGAGAACGGCTTTCTTTCATTTTTATTTCTAAATCATCATGAATACCAGAAATTGTTGGTTTCTGTATAGGCAATGCTTGGGAATGTTTGGTGGGTAGATCCTGTAGTTCCATTATATCCTGTGGCTTCATGCCTCTGCCTACATGCAGATGTGCCAGATTGGCTAAACTCAGCATTGTCGCAGAGGTACCTGAGAGTGAAAGCCCTTTGTCAGGTTCTCCTGAAAATGTTTCCTGAATCGCTTCAGAACTGGTGTCAGTTTGAGCATGCTGATTAGCTAAATCTGCAAGAGACAAGCCGCTGCCATGAGATGAATGCTTTGGCAAAGCATCACTGACATCTCTGTGTCGTTTAGAAAAACCTGATAATGAAATGCTGCTTTTAAGTGTGTTGTCTGATAAGGTATTACTGTTCATAGCATGACTGTTAGCTATATCAGCCAAAGACACGCTGCTACCTTGGGGTGCATTTTTTAACAATAAACTACGATCCTTGTTGTGTTGTCTGGCTATATCAGCCAAAGACAAGTTGTTGCCTTGTGGTGAGTTCTTTAACAATAAATTACTATCCTGATTGTGTTGTTTAGCCAGATTTGCCAATGACATGCTGCTGCTTTGCGGTGAATTTTTAAACAGTATATTACTATCCTTATTGTGTTGTTTAGCCATATCTGCCAATGACATGCTGCCGCTTTGCGGTGAATTTTTACACAGTATATTACTATCGTTTTTGTGTTGTTCAGCCATATCAGCTAATGACAACCTGCTGCTGTGAGGTGAATTATTTAATGAGCTACTGTTCTTGCTTTGGTGTTTTGCCAGTTCGGCTAAGGATACACTTCCACTTGGTGAGTTGCTGGTCTGTTCAATAGCCATCTCGGCCAAAGACATACCACTAGTTTGGGATGAAAAGTTTAAAAACGTACTACTTTGAGAGGCTGACTGAGCGACAGATAAGGGTTTGAAAGTAGAAACATCAGAGTGAGTGCCAGAAACAAGGCATTTGCTACTGTCTACATGCAGTGAATTAAAAGGTGGGTAGTCTGGTGAATTTCCAGAGCTGCATTTAACGGTGGGTGATTTAAAAACACAGTTTTGTGCCAACTCATGGCACAGTTGGTCTTCATTTTGATGACTCTGCGCCAAAGCTGCCAATGAAGGTGAATTGTATTCCTGACACTTTGTCATGCAAGTTGAAGGTATAATTGGTGGGCTGTCCTTAGAAGTGCAACTTTGATTTAACCTTTTTTCTGAATCTTTATCTTTCCTTGTAGTTAATGCTGCCAGAGAAGATGTATTACCAGAATAATTAGTCTCCTGAAATGGTGTTGAATTCCTTTTGATTCCAATGAACGTGTCTAAATTCCCAGAAATCATTACTGGTGCCAGGTTTTCTTTGCTTTTCTTACAGTTCACACTTTTATCATCACACTTACTTACTATATGATCCTCACACCTCAAACTGTCCGGGACATTTTCATTAAAAATTGCATGATTAATTTTTTTTAATTTATTAGAATTCTCATCTGAAAAGTCATGAGACCCATCACTATCACTATCTTCTTACCTTACCAGAGCCAATTTAGACAACATGGAAGAATAGCAGCCGAGTCAGAAGATACACCAGAAAATAAAGCAGAAAAAATGGCAATCAATTAGTTGTCATAATCTTAAAACAATTTCATTACAAGGACAAAAATAATATTATTTTTATGCAATATTTTTTGGTTCTACGCATCTTAAGAAAGCTGAGAAACTTTTCAAAATCTCAAGTGAAATGGTGGACATGTTTTTAAAAATCTCTGTACATAGTAACAAGAAGAAAATGGTCGAATTCTACTCAATTTGTCACTTTTGTGACGTTTCGACCCGATTTCAGTGTATCTTCATCACACAATGCTTATGGGGATGATTCGGCTGATGGTGATTGCGGAATGATCGGATCATATATATGGCAGCTGGTCGCCTTGGTCTCTGTTCATGGAAGAGGCTATATGCTTCATGTGGATGACCTCCTTCATCTCACACTTCATCATCTATGTTCAGATCATAACGCGATCACCATGTGAGCCCTTGATCATTACATGAGGAGGGATCATGATAAAGATCTGCTGTCAAAGGCAGGTCTAAATGTCACAGCCGTGCCACACAAGTTCCAAAGTGACTAAAATTTAACCACTTTCTACAAGAATCTTGGAACCATGAATAACATATTTTCTACTATGTAGCAACAACATTAGACTCAGTTAAATATCTGATGTAAAAATCAACTGATTAAAGCCTAAAATGCCAGTCCACCTGCTATGCTACATTTAAAATACATAAGAGTTTATTAGACCCACAGCTGACAAACATATAAAGCTCTAGCAACATACGACAGCCAAAACATAGGGCCAATTTGATAAGCTTGAAAAAAAAAATGTGTTATTGCATACTGATAAAAAAATGAAAACAATTTAAATCAGTAGCTAAAAATATAAGCAGAAGGAGCAAAACATAAGGTAAATTGAATATTATCATATATATATCATGTATATGCAGTATATAGATGTAGAAAAATAATTATTTATAATTACCTCTTTCTCTTCTTTCCCTTGGCTTTCTCTGGGGCTTTGGGGCAGATTCATCTGAAAAAAAAAAGGTTCAATATATAAATATGATTACACCCAACCAAATCACATAGCTGTATATATACAAAATACAGCATACAGAATACAGCGTTAGCTCGATCACTGAAGTTATGCAACGCTGGGCCCGGTCCATAATTGTATGGGTGACCGCCTGGGACTACCAGTGCTGTATACACTAGGACATGCATGCAGCGATGTCGCGGGGCTCAGAGAAGCATGTAAATCAGATGGCTCGTCTGACTGACATAGAGTTGGACGTAAAAGAACATCAATGAATGTAGGCGCAGTTTCCATCCGACGAGACCCCAGAGAATCCACAATGTGGATAACCCATGTGCGATAGCACCATGGCGTGATAGCTCTTCCTGAGCAGTTAGCCTTCCAAACTAGGAGGTTGTGCTCAGTATTCAAAGAAAGGAAGAAAGATGTTGCAGGCAGGATGTGAGGAACTTCTGAATATAAAGGTAGAGAAAAGAAGGGCCCCAAGACCACATTGGCAACTACCCCATGCCACCACTTCCTTTCAGAATTCATTTTCGTGCAAACAGTTCAAATCTGCAAGGCCAGGAATGTCAGGAGGATGTTTGCCCAAATGTTGGAACACCATCTGCGAATTTAATTTTTAAAAGGCACTAATTTGGCAATTGCATCAGCATCCAACCTAAATGAATGAAATATATTAAGTGCAGCAGTTAAAATATTAAGCAAATTAACTATACCAGGCTACCTGTTGGTTTGTCCAAAATTGAATTCACCGCCTTCTCAGGGTCAAAGCTGCAAGCAACTGCTGCCTGAACTAAAACACACTCTGGACTAGACTCCCCTAAGATATTTCTCATTTCTTCCAGACATGAATTCAGTTGTGCTGCAAAATATGACATTTATTAGTGCTAAATATTCAACAACAAGTTATTTTAATCATATTCATAAGTGAAGTGTTTTTAAAATAATTTTAAAAATTTACTAGAACTCCCCAACATCAATTAATCATCATATTTATGCACTCATATAATTCAGTTTAAGCAATCATTCAAATTTAATGCAAACTCAATTATATCTCATGATTTGTAAGGATGTACTTTGACTCTTTTATATAAAAATAATAAAAAAATAATAAAAAAAATAATTAAAATAGGCCATCAGAGATAGGGATAGCTCTCAGCGCCAATGAACTGATTTATTTATTGAAAATTTTAAGAGAAACCACAACTCAATCCACAAGAAGCAGCGGCCATTTTAGATTTGATTCATGTTTGTATGTTGAACACTTTGGCAAAGTTTCAAAACAAACGAATAAAAACATGTAAGTGAATCACGCTTATAAGGGGACACAGACAGATGTCATGGGAATGACAATAGCCTTCAGCCAAATAGACAAAATGATAAAAAGAACCTCTCCTGTGAAGTGAAAGAATCACTTTTTCGCTTCAAAAAACTAAATCTTCTTTACAAATAAATTTTCTGTGGAAATTGAATGAATTTAACAATATCAGAACAAAATATTGTCTCTCATTGCCAAAACATCTATTTTTAAGACGGAAAGCAATCACTCGACAACAGGAGACATGGCAGGTGCTATTTATCGCTCACCAGAAGTGAAAATAATGGTTGAAATTATTGAAATCAAATACATAATCAAATGAGACAAGCAGGAATGATAGGAAAATTACTGTATTATCCTTATTAAACGTGCCAGGCACCAAGGGACAGTTGAGGTAAATTTAGTTTGTGCCTTGAAATCATTGATTATTTTCTGGTAGTCTGACTTCACAGAAAACAGGTGACATTACACTAACACTCGCTCAGGCAGTACCATGGAACCCATGTTAGATACATTCTACATATAAAAGTGTCATTCCATATTTCAGCCTTTTTTATTGTTCACAGCAAAAACTAATCATTGTCACTACATTTTATATATAATTTTTTTTTAAATCTATTGTAGCAAAAAACAGGTAAAGCCTTATTCACATATCCAGGAAAACTTTTTAGTCAATCAGCAGTCTCCATTGATTTGTTTCGAGAATGATAAAATCAGTAAGAGGCTGATAAAACGTGACAAAAGCAGACAAACCTTTCACTAATACAAATCTCCCAATTATCCATTGGCATACAGAGGGGACAGAGTTGACCCCCTCGATATTTTAAAATTTAAGGGGCAAGCTACCAGACCTCCTAAAAAAAGACAGAACCGCACTATTTATTACTAATCTAGAGCTCCTCCCTTCAGTTCACTTTCTTATCTGTGTCGTTTCTGTTATCATTTCAGGCTATACATGTACAGTACCAATCACTAATTAATTATTTTAAATATTAAGTGTTCGAATGAGCATGGCATATGATATAGAATATCCACAATTACCTTCTTCCAAATCGCTTAATTTTGGCCGGGTAAACTGGGAAGAATCGTTGAGCTGTGGTGATTCTTCTTCTTCCTCTTCCCGAATATCATCTTCTTCCAGAAATGATCCCAGTTGTGGTTGTTGAGATCGATCGTACATAAAAGATGCTAGTATAATAATAAATACAGGATTATTAATTATATGAATTACATAATATAATATGAATATAATATAAATATAAACTATTTAAATTCAAGAACAAATATATAAGTAACAAATAAGTAAGACAGCTAATAATGCCATAAGTAATGTTTTTGCAGCAGGCTAAGTTTTTACAGGATATAGCAAATAGGCTACTTTAAAATGGTGATCAGATGTTCAACATGTAAATTCAAAACCTCCTATAACAGTTTTCTTGGATGTGTGATAGGAGGTAAACATGGTAAGAGGTAACATTTACCTGCTAGTGACACTTATATACAAACAAAAATATTTAACATTAGCAAATACAGCAAAATCTGTTATGAGCGGCCAGCTTTGAATCAGCTTCATATGGCATTGGAAGGACACTGCAACATTGCCAAAATAAAATACAACTGAATCTCCTATGTGCAACCACCTTCCACATGTCCCAGAGGTAACAATTTAACCCTTTCAGTGCGTGGACTGAGTTTAGACGTCAGAATCTGATGCCTATACTCTAAAGTTGATCCCCGTACAGAAAGAATAACAAATTTATAATGGTCGTAGATCCATAGTATCTATATAAATATGTCTCAATTTAAAATTTGTGTCATCGATATTTCTTACAATATAATTCAGTAAAGTATTTTTCAGCCACTTTATGTAAATAAAAAATGTGTAGCTCAGAACTCTAAGGATTAATATGATAAGTGATATTGATTTCATTGGCCCAGACGTCTCATGTGAAGTGAAGCTGTATAATAACATTAGCACTTTCTGCATGGGGACCGTCTGTAAACGTCACATTGTGATGTATGGAGACGGTCCCCGCACTGAAAGCTAAGTAGGTTGTACGTTCTCACCTGTGCCTGGTGATACACAGTAATCGTCTTCTACTGAATGGCCATAGACATCATCATAACCATCATATTCTAAAAAGAAACATGACAAATATTAATGCTAAGATGTTTTGAAAATCATTGGGACAGAGGTTAAGATTTCCCAACATTACAATATGATCTCACAAATATAGAATGGAGTTAGCAAGGCTCGAAATAAGGATTGTGGGCACTGACTTAGCTAGGATTACACAGCTGCCCGTGTGGTTTTCCCAATTTTTGCATAACTGCCCGAGCATTTCCTCCTTTATAGTGTAATTTGAACAATTTTTGCCAGTCATTTTGACTTTATACCTCAGTGTTTCATCTAGCCATTTCTAACATGGCGCAGCGCCATGTTGCCTTTTGTGAGCGCCATGTTGCCCTTCATGTGCGCCATGTTGCCCTTTATGTGCGCCATGTTGCCCTTCAGGTGGGCCATGTCGCCCTTCTAATATTCAGACAGTGAAGTGCCTCATTGAAATATTGTTACGAAACCTGTTTCAGCCACTGGGGCTGATGTCAGCGGTAAAAATTCCACAAAATTATATTAAATATTTCAAAATTTAGATAGTCTAACGTTAAACCCTCTAAATGTCAAATGGATTAACTTTTGAAATACGCCAGGTTGGTTACTGGTACATCCGAAGAAGTCATTTTGATGGGGTTTTTCGTGTTGTTTCAGGATTTATTTGAATTTGTGATCCACTGCAATAAAACACATATTTTTCTTTGTTTGTTGGTTCTTTTCGCTCACTAGGGATCTAGATCTATTACTAGTAGAAATGAAGACATCGAAAAGAGTTTCCATTGTACCCCTACGTCAGGCGGCTATCACAAAATGTATCGCCCATACTGAATGACGGAAACCTGACGGGTCTTTGCGTTTATTTACGTGTTTTAGATAGCACGAAATGCGAACCAAGTCCCGAGTTGCTGAGAAAGACTGGTTTAACTTTGCCTAAAAAAATATTAACCTTCCTCATATTTCATAGTTCTGACATTCCTGTGTCTCGCCATCTTTTATGGTTTTGTTATTCTCACATAAATATAAAGCATTATCAGAAACTAATGTTTTTTAACGTTTCGCAGCTTGCATGTTTTGGTGACATCCATGTAGATTTCCGCCATTTTCGTGGTGGTATCTCTATTTATTGTACACTGTAGAAACGTAATTATTGAGTCGGAATTATGTATAGGCCTATAGGAGAGGACGAGAAGAACTGGGACACCATTTCTTTCGACCCAACTTTGTGTTTTATTGTTATGCCTTTTATAAGTTTGTATTTGTACCTATCATGTAGCCTAGTCAGGGAATATTATTACATAATATAATTTACCATATGTAATGAGAAACACTTTTTCCCATCTGCTGAAAAAAAAGTTTAAAACGTGGTGAACTGGGACATCCAAGGAGAAGTTGGACAGCTGATGGGGTGAAGTGGCATCGTTTCATGTATCTCTTGACATCCATCGATACCAGAAACATGCGTAGATGGGTATAGGCCTTCAAACAGTTTATGAACACGTAACACAATTAATATCCAATATATAAAGAAATGGGACACTTATTTTTTGTGGAGAAGTGGGACACTCACGAGGATAAGTGGGACATCATGTTTCAGTTCTCTCCATATAGGCATACATGCCCTTATGTATAGTCCCAGTCACTACCGGTATCTTAGCTAGGATTAGACAACTACCCGTGTTTTTTCCCCCAATTTTTGTATAACTGCCCGTGCATTTCCTTCTTTATAGTGTAATTCTAACCATATTCGCCCTTCATTTTGACTTTATAGGCTACCCGTCCCTTGTCCCAGATGTCCTCCCCTAATGGTAGATGTCATGTCATGTGTGATTTGATCGTGTGAGAAAAAATTTTGTTTATTTTTTGTGCGATATGTGAAAATACAGCATATATGTTCAATGAATACGGTGTTTATCTGAAGGCTCTCACATTATTCGTTCAATGAGTGCCCCCCCCCCCCGGACGTGACTTTAACCTGGCTGGAATGGACTGGGAAAATAACACTGTAGGCCCCTACTACAAAATTGTGCTCATAAACCAGCTGCAAACTCCCTTATTACAAGTATGACCACTCACTCACTGAGCCAACTACAGACAGAACCAACAAGAGGTGATAATGTATTAGACCTTTTCATCACAAACAAACCTTCCATCACCAAGTCATGTGTCAGTGTGTCTGGCATATCTGATCACTCTACTGTCTTCCCGGAAACGGTAATAAATCTTCCGTATAATCGCCGTCCTGCACGTACCATCCGTCAGTACAAAAGAGCTAACTGGGAAAACATCAAGTGCGACATTAAAAATCATCGGCCAGACTTTAACAACCCCAGTGAAGATAAGTCAGTGGAAGAAAACTGGCAGTAATTCCAGAACATCATAAATGACTGTGTTGAGGATTATATACCCCTGAAGAAACTTTCTTCTCGCTACAACCTCCCATGGTTGAACAGATCTCTACAATCTGGGATGAAGAGGAAAGCCAGGCTGTTCAAAAGAGCTAAAAACAGCAATAAACCACATCATTGGGCTAAATATAAACACCTGAAGAGGTCAATCTAACGCGGCCTACGTGAAGCCCATTGGGGATATATTGATAACACCCTCACAGAAGCTCTAGAAAAGAAAGACAGTAAACCGTTCTGGCGCAATGTAAAGGCTCAACGCCAAGAACAGTGTAGTGTTTCTCCACTTAAACAGGGAGGTCAATTGATTTCGGACAGTAAAGATAAAGCAGAGATATTGAATGACCAATTCTGTTCTGTCTTCTCCTCTGAAGACCAGGACCAGCTTCCCGAGATTCCAGGCGATCCAGCTCATTTAATTCCTAGCCTAGAAATCTCCCTAGATGGTGTTACAAAACTATTGACTAACCTTAATAGCTCTAAAGCTGTTGGATCACGAACCAAGATCACGAACCAAGTCCTAAAGTATGCAGCTAACGAGATTGCGCCTTATTTACATGCCATCTTCACAGTCATTAACCAACGGCGAACTACCAGATGACTAAGGTTAAGGTTAAGGCCAACATTGCTCCTGCTTTTGAGAAAGGCAACCGCCATCTGCCTGCTAACTATAAACCTATTTCGCTCACCTGTGTGTGCGCGAAACTGCTGGAGCATATTATCTGCAAGCATATGTTAAACCACTTCGATAGACACAGCATATTAACACCTTTACAGCACGGCTTCCGTGCGCGACATTCTTGTGAAACCCAGCTCCTACTTGCCAGCACGGATCTGGTCCAAAATTTTGAAAATAAACTACAGACTGATGTAATCGTCCTTGAATTCAGCAAGGCTTTCGACGTTGTGGCCCATCAGAGACTAATACATTTAAAACTTAACCACTATGGTGTAAGGCGAGACCCTAGTCACATCTACTCACATACCATATCTCGGAGTTACCATCAGTGATAACTTGGAGTGGGAAAATCATATCAACAGAATCATGGCCAAAGCCAGTAGCACCTTAGGCTTTATACGCCGTAACCTGAAAAAGTGCCCTCCTAAACTGAAAGAAACTGCATACATATATATGGTAAGATTTCCACTGGAATACAGCTGCGCCATATGGGATCCCTTCCGGAAGAAAGACATTGATAAAATTAGCCAAATCCACAGAAATGTGCCAGATTTGTAACGTCAAAACACAGCAGGAAAGCTAGTGTTTCTACTATGCTCAAATCACTGGGCTGGGAGGACCTTCAAACCAGACGGAGAAACGCCAGATTAACTTTATTTTACAAAATTTTGAACGGCTGTGTCAATATTCCAGTGAGTGATGACTTAGTTCCTGCCGGCAAGCGTACTCGTGGTGCAAACAACAAAAACTATAAACATATCCGGTCAGCTACATCAGTAGCAGCTGCTAGTTATTACAGCAGAACGATTTCAGACTGGAATAAACTGCCAGAGGAGACTGTAATAGATCCCTCTGTAGATGCCTTTAAAGCACGCCTAACTGCCTAAAGACTACGCCTAACAGCATCACCCGTTAGCCTGATACTCCACTAGGAGGACTGCTGACTAAAGATACAGATACAGATACAGATACAGATACAGATACAGATACAGATACAGAAACAGATACAGATACAGATACAGATACAGATACAGATACATATGGAGTCTAATAGGTCTAATAGTGAGAACCACAGCAAAGAGTGTGAGAAACTGGCTCATAGACTTCACGACTACATTTTTTTGTAAATATGATCAAAGTGTTGTAAAAAATTACAACGTTCAGCTGTAGCTACTACTCAGCAAACATGAGACGTTGGGCCAACGTTGGTTTATTGTTGGCTCACCGTCTACGACGTTGTCCCAACACTAAACCAACGTTGGCCCAATGTCTCATGTTTGCTGGGATATGTTCGTTTTCAGATAATGTCGTCGACGGGATAGTTTAATACATCAATAGGTCTAGAAAAATTAAGAAGGTGATTTTTGTGATTTTTTTATAATTTGTTAGAATTACCCCGGTACTATAAAATCTTCTGGAAGAATTAGGGATGGTGTAGCAATCCAAAACTATATATGTTCAGATGGAAATAAAAAGGTTGTTTAATGCTACCTGTAATTAGGTGTATTCTTGGTTCAATCTAACGTATGCTAACGTGACCATACAAAGAAGTTATCCTACCTGTAGCCTGAACGTGCATTTAGGAGGAGTAGACAGATTCGTGAAGTGAGGAAATTGGCTCGGGCAGCGACGAACACTCAACGGTCCTGAGTGATACATTCGATACTTGCTGGGAGTTGGATAGCCTAGTTCCTGGCTTGCGAGCGAGGGCCTAGAATCCAACCATAACGGAAGTCCACATTTTCATATCGTGACTTGCATTATACACATACTGATCAAAGGCACCAGCGCACAAACAAACAGCGATTCAGACGCTGTTTTGACAGTAAAAATCTATTTATGTTACAAACAAATAAGTTGCACAGAAGTTAAAAGCCTTCGTTTCATAGACAAATCTTGCGTATTTTTTGTGTAATGAGCAGATTGGAAAATGTTGCTTTTGAGTATGAATGGGCATGTAACCCTAATTTGCTCTAGCCTGCCCAGAATGCAATGGGTCACGGATTGGACTAGGAGTTGGAGAGCGAACAACGAAGTTGTAAGGCCCAGACAGCCGGTATTCGGGGCTTGCTATCCCAAACAAAAATAACGGAGATCAAACTAATCTACGGATGGACTGTAAATATATTATTCTCATTTTATTACATATAATAATTATGGGCTAAAAAGCACATTGTGAACTTTTTATTTTAATATTTCATTTAAGATAAATATTTATTATAGTTTTACTATTCATAAAAGTGTGATGCAAAACAAACTTATTATACTTGGTTTCTAGATGGTGAATATTACTTATTTACCTCTATTATCGCTCCAGGCGGTCTGGTTTATCGGGTATATCTAAAACACATTGGAACAAGCATTACTTCTAGTCCATGAACATAGTCCCAGAGCTAGGGGGGGGGGGGGGGGGTTTGTGTTGAAAGTTCCATACGATCCAAGAGTTCCACCTATAGTGAAATTTCCGAATTTGATATCAATAGAAAGCTACTGGCACAGGTCACGGATGTATAATATTTTGTGTCTAATCTTTGACAAATGCACAAGAGAGCTTGAAGTTGGTACTTTAACCTTTAATTTCTTAACTTTTGTAGTGGCTGAGATAACTTTAAAAATTGCTGTGATCACTTTTTCAGTCGTCAAGATAACTTTTGAAAAGTGGCTCCAGAGAATGTAAAAGTAATAACAAACATTTATACCATATAAAGTTAACATGAGCGAGAAGTATTGCTGGTATTGACCAAGAAAAAGTTGGAAATTGTTCAAATAGAGGGATAAAATACAAAGTTAGCGCCTAATTGTTGTACATTTCGTATTTAACATAAATAAAATATTATGTATCCACGTTAAAGCCCTTGATAGTTACTTTTACCTGATATTAAAGATGTTTGTACATTTTTTAAATTTTGGTAACCAGTACTCATTGGGCAAAAATGTGAAACACTGGCAATTTCCCCGGGGGGGGGGGGGGGGGTGGAAAAAACCCAAATTTTACATCCAACCCAAAAAAGTGTGTAATATGTTCAAATAGCTCATCAATTTTTATTCCAAATGGGTTTATTTTAAGTCAATAATAATTCTAGAACATGTTTGTATCAAAACTAAATATTTATTATACACAAAAACCAGTTGAGAGAAAAGTATTTTGACTATGTACCGAAAAAGTATGAAAAATAGGTGAAATTAAGTGTTAAATTACCAACTTCAAGCTCTCTTGTGCATTTGTCAAAGATTAGCCACAACATATTTTACATCCGTGGCCTGTGCCAGTAGCTTTCTATTGATATCAAATATATTGATATAGCTCAAAATTTGACTACTCATTGGGCAAAACTGTGAGATACATACAATTTTCCTGAGCCGATAGAAAAGCGCGCAAATTTTACGTGTAAACAAAAAAGCATGTAATATGTTTACATAACTCACTATTTTTATTCCAAATGGGTTTATTTTAAGTCAACAACAGTTCTAGAACATGTTTGAATCAAAACTAGTTATTTATTATACACAAAAATTAGTTGAGAAAAAAGTATTTTGACTATTTACTGTAAAAAGTATGAAAAAAGGTCAAATTAAGGGTTAAAATACCAACTTAAAGCTTTCTTGTGCATCAATCAATGATCATATACAAAATATTTTACATCCATGTGACGGCCTGTGCCAGTAGCTTTCTATTCATATCAAATATATTGATATAGCTTAAAATTTGACTACTCAGTGGGCAAAAATGTGAGATATGGTTGTTTTTCCCGAGCCTGAAGAAAAGCGAGCTAATTTTACGTCTAACGAAAAAAGCGAGTAATATGTTCACATTACTCATTATTTTTATTCCAAATGGGTTAATTTTAAGTCAACAATAGTTCTAGAACATGTTTGAATCAAAACTAAACATTTATACTATACAAAAATCGGCTGAGAGAAAAGTATTTTGTCTATTTAGTGAAAAAAGTATGAAAAATGAGTAAAATTACGTGTTAAAATACCAACTTAAAGCTATATTGTGTATTTGTCACTGATCAGACACAAAATATTTTACATCCTGTGAAAGCCTGTGTCATATGTGAGGATAATAAATAATTAAAAAATTATTTAAATAGAAAAATACCAAATCACAAATAGCAAACAATCACTTCATACGCGATATTTCGGTTTGCGATTTTAACGGTACTAGTGTTTAAATGGTTTTTACGGTACTTTTGGACAGGATGATTTTTGTAAGACGCGCAGATTCGGATTCCTGAGAAAATTTCACTATAGGTGGAACTCTTGGATCGTATGGACCTTTCAACACAAATAAAACCCCCCTAGCTCTGAGACTAATAGGCCTATATATGCACTCTGCAAAGCTTGAAGCAAGAAGGTGCTGTCACAGAAAAGTCTTGCTTTTAGGCAGACAATACCAATTAATACTCTAATAACTACTATCTGTATCTGTATGTTACGTGGCAGTAGAAACTGCGCCTAGACCTACATCCACTGAGGTTCTTTTACGCTCAACTCTAGTTCAGTCAGACGAGTCATCTGATTTACGTGGTTCTCTGAGCCCCACGACATGACATCGCTGCACTCATGTCCTAGTGTATACAGCACCTGCATGATAGTCCCAGGCGATCACCCATCCAATTATGAACCGGGCGCGATGCTGCTTAACTTCAGTGATTGAGCCGACACCAATGAGCTAACGTCGTATTCTGTATTAGGCTACAACTATTACTTCATTTAACTACTAGGCCTATAGACCTTTTTGAAATTTTTAATTTCAACAGGCGTCCGAGGTGGAGCTAAGTCATAAATTAAAAGAATATTATTTAAGGCAGAGTCTTAATCATCCTGTCCCTCCTTCGGAGCTGATTGAAACTCCTAGATAGGCCTATTTTGTGTTCAGCCCTTTTAATTATCGTGTAATAGGCCTAAGTCTTTTTTCATTCAATAACGAAGCCAATGCATATATCGTATCAGTAGCCTAGTAGGGGCCTAACTGATGGGGCCATGAATATACATAGATTGGTCCATAGCTGGGTTTAGCTCTCATTGCAACTATATATTGGCGAGTTACCTGGTTACACATCACTATTTTTGCCGAATGCAGGAATATGTAGTGTTGATATTGTGCAGCTATAGCATATCTCACAGGACATGAATCTTGACATAGGTAGGGGATGGAATATAGGCATTACTGGTAATGGACATGGATATACTGACTGGCAGGCAGAGTTGAGAATTGTTTGGATTATGCGTGTGGTAATACTACTAGCCTCATGCAATGTGAACCATTAACAATAGCTCTTATATTATTATATCTTTGATTATAATTTCCCAGCAAAATCATAACCTGGGTTAAGTAGACATGCAAGTATCAAGCAATCAGAGTGATTCATTATTTCAATAGATTCAATGTAGCCAGCTAGGGCCCAAAGGATAATATATTACTAGCCTTTATGTCCCCGTGTAGGCATAGTCTGAGAGTTTTTACCAGCAAACACTGATAACGAGTGATTGTACCGTAGTCCCCTTAGTTGTTTCACTGTAAATGTATACACAATTCTGCACATGAGAGTTTCTCGTTTTGTGTATGCTCTATTTGGTCAATTCAAAAATAAGTTTTCAAACAAATATTGTCCCTTTTTTATGTCGGAGATCAAGTTTCAACACCAAAAATCGTTATGTTAAGTTCCAGTACAGTCTATAGAAAACACCTCGAAATTGAATTATTGCAAACCATGTCGTTAGTCACTATCTTTATGTTGACGAAACACAGATTTAAATAACATAATATCTAGCCCAAAAGATCGGCGGGACAGATTTTCTACTGTGGCATATTTATTTGTTGGATCATGACCAACCAAATAAATCAGTCAGAAATGTATAGATGTCATATTTGAATGTGACTTGAATTTCTGTCGGCTTTAATACTGTCCGATGTTTTACACGTGATCTGTGCTACATAGGCAGACTTTCAGTAATACTGATGTTGTATTGACTGGCAATATACTTGGCTATAACAAGTTTCTCTTCTAGAATATTATTGAACGGGACATTACACAATTGCAGAGTGTAATAAATGTTTTGCTTCATATAATCAGTAGCAATCCCGTTTTAGTAAATCAGCTTCTCTCCTGAAATCGGTGTACTGGTTTCCAGTGTCACACAGAAGAAGGTGTTAGAGAAGGACTAAGGTTATATATAGTCTACCATCTCATTAGGTGCACATTACAATTCACGAACCCTTAGTTAGGCTACAACTTAGTGATATCCTATACTGCTATCGGTTACACTTCTAGCCAGCTTCGTTCAACTGGCAAAACTATTGACCTTTAATTCATCGAATAATACAAACAAGGGATGCTTCAATAGTCTTCTCTGCTGCAGCATCTACACTATGGTATTTGGGACCTTTCACAATCAGGACGGCTAAAACCACGACATCTTTCTAAAAAACACATCTATTCGGTATCGCCTTTCTGCCATAGCTCCCAAGTGAACCGATCACTTGATGTTTGACTCTGGACATCACATTGATCATGAATTGGTCTAAACGATCCTTAACCTTTAATCCCAGTTCTTCAGATGAGTTAGGCACATTATGAGCTATATATTTGATTAATTGATGGATTGATATATTGACATGTATCTACTAACAAAACTCCCTCACAAATCTATACAGATTGTCTAAAGGCCTACTATACATAACATGATTAGTCGTTTCTGATATACTTGTCTTTGTGGACAAAAAGCACTACAAACAGTCTCTGATCCTGTCAATGCATTGACTAACCGACTGTTATGATTTTTGAATCACACACTAACCTAATCATATGTATATTTTGGAATGCATCACTTATTGTGCTGTCAAATATATTATAGGTGATGGAAGTGTTCCCACACGTATTGTTGTGCTGAGCAATTTGTAAAATATCACGCATCTAAAGTCAATGTACTCCAGTTCCGAAATTACTAATCATTTTGAAAACATTTGTACCCCATTTCAAATACTGGTGTATCTAAGGTATGTATCTAAACCTAAATTATCTTATTTGCATGTAATATATTTAACTTCTAACCTTCATTCCCCCCAGCAGAGATCAAGCAGTGATGGCAGACATTCCAGCAATACAGTCGTCTTTCAATTATCGAAGTGGAGAAAGTCTGGATTTTCAGAGCTGTAACGCTCTAGATGTTCTGGCAATCACTGTTCATGATCATGAATTAAATCTAGATGATCTTCACAGAGCCAATCCACGATGTTTTGAGAAATATTTTCTGAAGACGGATAGTCTCGCATCTCGTGCAAGCATACAGTTTGGTGAATATTTGCACACTGTTGGGTTTAACATTGAAATGGTGAAAGTTAACTCTGATCAACTAGAATATTTGGCTGAAAACCACCACCATAAAGACATTAATTTACCCGATGCCCATAAAGAAATATATGATGCAATAAAGTTTCGTTCCCATTTGCCACATGGGGCATATCCATCTCTTGTTTTGACTGAGGGGGGTGATGGCGCGTACAACACATTTTTAAATCTGAAAGCAGATTATGATCATTTACTGAAACATTTTGAAGAATACCGCGATAGAGGAACTGAAAATACTGATACTATCAGTCTACTGCAACATTCGACAATACACCTGCAAGGCATACCCTGGCAAGCTATTTTTATTCTATCTCTGCTATTTTTTTCTTAACACTTAAAGCGCTTAAATATTTGTATATAAACCAAGAGACCGAATATGTTTTTTTAGTAGAGCTTTAGCTCTACCGTTAGCATGGTGTTGGTCTGAGTGGTTTTCTGTATGATTTATTTCGCAACAATAACTTTAAATTTATCGAATTGAGAACATATCTATCTCTATGTGTGTGTTAGGAATAACTTTTTCCATTGCACCATGAAGCCACATTTTGAGATTTCAGCGTAGATGGTCCAATGAACACTGATACAAATGACGCCTTATTTCCACATCTCTAATACCATGTCAGTCATGCGAGGTTGTGCATCTGGCTATATTAGGTGACGTCACGCGTGGCACGTGACCTTAGCAATACACCAGCAATACCAACCAGACAGTGTAGGCCTCAGTTGATACACTGTGCTATCCCATGAACGTATGCAGTATGCATATACCTACCCCTGTGTGTACATATCTGTATAGACACATGACCTCTGTAAGGAACATCAACCCTGCAAACACGATACTATGATCCAAGTGAATGTGGTCTGAATGTTGGCCCGCTGTCTCCGACTTCGGCCCGACATTAAAACAACATTGGGTCAACGTCTCGTGTTTGCTAGGAAGTCTATTTATTTTGTTTACGATTTTCAATAAAAGAATTGTGGAATTATGGACCGATCAATTTATACTCTTAGTGCACTATATTTTGATTTTGTTAAATTGTCAAGCCAAATGAGAATTGGGCTATGTATTTTTTATTTAATTTAGACATATAGCCTACACATTACATAAATTTTAATCACTTATGCCTTGATAAGTTTAATACTTTAATAAGTGGAATGTATCGGGACAAATACTGTAGATCTGGTAATATTAGCGAGGTTTTAATTTTCGCGGATTTCGCGAGGAGGACAAATTCGCGAATTTAATAATCTCGCGAAAATTATTATTGTAATAGCGCTACATATCATCGAAATCGATAATTCACGAATTCTAGACTTCGCAAAAAGTCCCAAAATCACAAATTCGCGAAAATTTAAACAAGCGAAAATTACCAGATCTACAGCATTAATTTATTTTTGATGTTTGATTTATAATCAGAGCTAGAAACAAGCCTTGTTTTTATGATAAAATAAATTAATGAGTTTTTCACAATCCCTCTAAATATTACTTTTTTGCAGCATTGACAGATTGGTAGCATTGAAAAATTTTCTGCGTCATGTTTACCAGTACTTGCTATTGCAAGCAAAACTCGGAGATGAACAATTCGTTGATCTCTTTAAGTCATTTGCAGCTGTGGCGGGCTTTGAGTTTGTGTAAGTTGTTCTCATCATATAATGGTTTGAGTAGGCTCGTGAACAATTAAAATAGACGCAGTATACATGGTATATGAAATGATAATATCTTACACCCCTTTCAATGCTACAAATTTATACAGCGCCAGAAAAAATGTTACAAGTGTAATGTGAAAATACTAAACATATTTCTTGCTTTGATTGTGTTACCTTTCAACCCTTTAACCGCTACATTATACAAGATATGTTTTACCCACTTGAAGTTGTGTCTCGCTACCCTGATGACATGGCAAGGCTCTGACACAGTGACCTCCATTTAACATGTTTAATAGTTCTAATACGCTCAAAAGTTTGCACCTGCTGAAAACGACCCAAGACGAATATTTCATATTTCGTCTCCATTTCATGGCATCCGAGTTTGGAGTGTCGTTTTTACACAACTGGCTGTGGAAAATGGCGGTCAGTGTGACTGGGCCTACCGCGAAGTAAATGAGTTAGGCGGTCCAGTTATACTGGGAGTGTCTTGCCACCGCGACCCAAAACTTTAAGTGGGTAAAACTTATATTTGTAAAATTTTAATAAAAATATATGGCAATTTTGTAAATTTAATGCAAATTTCTCTTACAAATTTTCATTTTCTGAAAGACAAAACAAAAGATAAAAAACGGCTGTAGACGCGATTAGCACTTTAATCCTTAAAGGGCTGAATTATTTTATAAAAACATCGCAACCAAAGGGGTTTTTTCAGTTTGAAATCATAATAAATGTCTCAGTTAGGTCTTTCTGATTCATTTGAATACCTATGTTATGGGTTTCCAGCCATTAGAAATATTTTAATTCTTACAGTGCGGAGATGGACTTTAGTCGTCAGAATCTGACGTCTGCAGACGTCAGATTCTGACGTCTAAATAGGATCCCCGCGCTGTAAGATTGATAGTTAAAGATGGCCACCATTTTTTTTTTGTTTCAGATGTGGGAAAAACCTTAGAAAATCTGGATCCTATATTCTGGGACAGTGGATGACGGGTACACCCAAACTGAGATGTTACAACACAGATACATCACCAGAGACTTTACAGAATTCAAAAGAATTGCGAGTTTTAGCAATTGCAGAGGTAACCTGATAGCATTACAATTCTATTGGTATATGCTTAGTTTTCTAAGTGTGCAGGTGTGTGTATGACGTCTTGGAGTATATATTATAGGTCACTCCGGTTCACCATTTGACCCAGAGAAGGGGACTTGGCGCCAGTCAAGCAAGCGTCCCGAGTTCGAACCCCGCTGATCATGCGTGGTTTTTTTCCCTTGCTTCTCACTAAATTGACCCGCGAAAATTGTAATTCCGGATTGTGTTATTGATATGAAGTGGAAAATAAAAATTAAACTGTCTATGCAATTAAATAATGCCCGTGATAGACACAGATCCCTTTTAAACAAGCGTTTCTGTATATAATAAAACTTTTGCACCATACTCAGCAGTACTTATTTTTTTCTTCACAAATAATCATGTACATGAATGTTAATCTCCAGGTAGGCCTACATGTGACATGATTTGTAGGGGTCATCACTTATTTTATTTGCGAAAACATATAACGTTAGACACTCACATTGGAGACATTGATTGATTTCGTGTGAATCATGCACGAGAGAGTTCAGTCACTCACTTTTAAAATAATCGCTATATGATGTGGATTAATAGCCCTTTCAGCACGGGGACGACAATAGACGTCAGATTCTGACGTCTATTGTCGGTCACGCGCTGAAAAAGAAAAAGGCCCATAATATAGTAGACCAATAACATAGGTATTCAAATGATGCAGAAATAGCTGACTAAGACATTTAGATGAAAATAAAAATAAACACCTTTGGTCTCCATGGTTATTAAACAAATATTTCAGCGTTGTAAGATTTAATAACGTTTTTGATCTAGGAATGAATTTCGGCCTACTGAATATGGTTGCACCAATTCACTGATGTTGGCTGATCGAAGAAATGGTAGTCAATGTCATTCAATCTACTAAAACAAAATTGCTGACATTTTAATGCATTTGTTTCAGGTGAAGGCTAAATTGTGCTACAACAAATATATTAACGAAACCTTCCAGATTAATACCAGCCTTTTGGGCCAGAGCGTTGTAGAAATGCTTCTTGATTTGAAAGCTACAGCTCTTGTCAACCTTACCTCTGTTGGAATGATGTGCTTTCTGGTTGAGTGTACACAGGTCAGTAATTTATTTTTTTACTTTGTAATGTAAGTGACTAATAAGCCCTGGGATGTCGAGTATTTATTATTAGTTTTTGTGTGGGATTTATGTGTGTAATTGTTACTTAAATGAATAAGTAACTACATACTTACTTACTTTCATAGAAAATGGTCATAAATTCCAACTGTGAATTACAACATAGTTCTTGATATTCAAATGTCAAATGCTTTATACTATAGGCAACAACTATATACCGCAGCTAAATCGTTTTAAAGATCAAGCCTATTCTCGGGAGTTTTCCGGGGGTTTTAACATGATAAAGTTCACAAAAAATACCTACTTTACGCGAAGCATGCACTACTCACAGCTGGTCTAAAACTGTACGTGGAAGTACACACATAAGTATTAACGCGTCACGGGAGAGTGTGGATGGCATTCGCGGGTTTACCTTTATGACACTGATGTCGACTACAGTTGACATTCTGTGTTTTTCTAACACCTGTATAATCAGTTGGTAAAAGTAAAATTTGCTTCTAATCTTGAAACACTGATATATGTTGGGACTTGAATTAAGCAAATCACACAAATTTTCAGTCACTTGAAGTTGTGGATCGCTGTTGATCTAAGAGTTTAGGTGGGACGTTGTAGCCTGTCATTGAAAGCTGTAGTAGAAGGTGCTGTCTTTACGTTCTCGGGTAGCTTATTCCAGTCCCTGATGATTCTGGCGGAAAGCAACCTTGATAGCATGTGTCAATAATCATAATGCGATTCCCTGTGAGGCAGAAACTTCCGTGTTGTTGGCTGATCCTACCTGAGTCTTTCAGAGAAATATCATTGTTTCTCCCCTCTCAATGTCACTAGACGATCACGTTGATGGTGGCCTCGTCGAGATAAAGTTTATACCAGTGTAGGCCCATCTACGTTGCTGCGCGTACGGACCTATGGGTAGTTACCCCTGTGTTGTCATGCGTACGGGTCTATGGGTGGTTACCCCCCTGTATTGCCATTAGTACGGACCTATGGGTAGTCACCCCCTGTGTTGCCATGAGTACGGACCTACGGGTAGTTACCCCCTGTGTTGCCATGAGTACGGACCTATGGGTAGTTACCCCCCCCCCCTGTGTTGCCATGAGTACGAACCTATGGGTAGTTACCCCATGTATTGCCATGAGTACGGACCTAAGGGTAGTTACCCCCCCTGTGTTGCCATGAGTACGGACTTATGGACAGTTACCCCCATGCGTTGCCATGAGTACGGACCTATGGGTAGTTACCCCTCTGTGTTGCCATGAGTACGGACCTATGGGTAGTTACCCCCATGTGTTGCCATGAGTACGGACCTATGTGTAGTTACCCCCCTGTGTTGCCATGAGTGCGGACCTATGGGTAGTTACCCCCATGTGTTGCCATGAGTGCGGACCTATGGGTAGTCACCCCCTGTGTTGCCATGAGTGCGGACCTATGGGTAGTTACCCCCCCCCCCCCTGTGTTGCCATGAGTACCAACCTATGGGTAGTTACCCCATGTATTGCCATGAGTACGGACCTAAGGGTAGTTACCCCCATGTGTTGCCATGAGTGCGGACCTATGGGTAGCTCCCCCCCTGTGTTGCCATGAGTACAGACCTATGGGAAGCTACCCCCTGTGTTGCCATTAGTACGGACCCAAGGGCAGTTTGTGTCCCGCTACTGCGACCCACAACTTCAAGGGGGTGACTATAACTCATATTTGTTTAATTCGAGACCAAACATTTCCAAATCTTGATGTTTTAATGCTCACTTCGTTCCACTAGCAGTGATTTGATCGGCTAATAAAATCGCAGACAGTGGATCAACATTACGTCTAGCTTTGGAGTTTTATGGCATACCCCGGTATGTTTTTGTTTTTAAAATAGTTATTGGTACTTTGATCATAACAAGAGTAACTGTTGATAAGGTTGCAACAAGAGGCCGTTTAACTAATTCGACGATATCTACTTTTGCATCAAAATTTAATAATTTTAACGACTACGCAAATGTTACGTTATTTAATTTATATTTTGACCAGGTAAGAATTGCCTTTCTTGGAATACCGGACACATTGAGAGATTTCATATTTAGAAATAATATGCCGCATTCTGGATTCACAAGATATTCTTGCGCGTACGGACCTATGGGTAGTTACCCCTGTGTTGTCATGCGTACGGGTCTATGGGTGGTTACCCCCCTGTATTGCCATTAGTACGGACCTATGGGTAGTCACCCCCTGTGTTGCCATGAGTACGGACCTACGGGTAGTTACCCCCTGTGTTGCCATGAGTACGGACCTATGGGTAGTTACTCCCCCCCCTGTGTTGCCATGAGTACGAACCTATGGGTAGTTACCCCATGTATTGCCATGAGTACGGACCTATGGGTAGTTACCCCCCTGTGTTGCCATGAGTACGGACCTATGGGTAGTTACCCCCATGTGTTGCCATGAGTACGGACCTATGTGTAGTTACCCCCCTGTTATGCCATGAGTGCGGACCTATGGGTAGTTACCCCCATGTGTTGCCATGAGTGCGGACCTATGGGTAGTCACCCCCTGTGTTGCCATGAGTGCGGACCTATGGGTAGTTACCCCCCCCCCCTGTGTTGCCATGAGTACCAACCTATGGGTAGTTACCCCATGTATTGCCATGAGTACGGACCTAAGGGTAGTTACCCCCATGTGTTGCCATGAGTGCGGACCTATGGGTAGGCACCCCCTGTGTTGCCATGAGTGCGGACCTATGGGTAGCTCCCCCCCCTGTGTTGCCATGAATACAGACCTATGGGAAGCTACCCCCTGTGTTGCCATTAGTACAGACCCAAGGGCAGTTTGTGTCCCGCTACTGCGACCCACAACTTCAAGTGGGTGACAATAACTCATATTTGTTTAATTCGAGACCAAACATTTCCAAATCTTGATGTTTTAATGCTCACTTCGTTCCACTAGCAGTGATTTGATCGGCTAATAAAATCGCAGACAGTGGATCAACATTACGTCTAGCTTGGGAGTTTTATGGCATACCCCGGTATGTTTTTGTTTTTAAAATAGTTATTGGTACTTTGATCATAACAAGAGTAACTGTTGATAAGGTTGCAACAAGAGGCCGTTTAACTAATTCGACGATATCTACTTTTGCATCAAAATTTAATAATTTTAACGATTACGCAAATGTTACGTTATTTAATTTATATTTTGACCAGGTAAGAATTGCCTTTCTTGGAATACCGGACACATTGAGAGATTTCATATTTAGAAATGATATGCCGCATTCTGGATTCACAAGATATTCTCTCGGGAAAAAGGGAGAGTTGTTTGTATCTCGTCCCTTGGACATAATGATAAAACAGGAAAGAGAAGAACTTTGGGATTTTATGCTGCAGTTGAACACATCTGTGGGGTAGACATGGTAGACGAGATTGAACGGGCTCTGGAACACAGCCGAAGCCTACGGTACAGCCTTATCGATATATTGGGGGCTTTATATTCATAACACGATTGTGATTAAAATGTGCAGATACTTATAACGTAGATACTCAACTCATTATCAATTTGTACTACACTTTGTATTTTTTTAAATAAATATAAACCCATAATAAGTCAATACCGTTATCTGTTTATCGATATTAAGAAAATGTGGGCCTGTCGTGTTCTTGGAAACATAATTGTTCTTATTCTGTTTTTCAATAATTTCAATAATCACCTTGTTTTTTCTGATGCCGCATAACGATAGAAGCTACAATATTTACCCTTTGTACAACTGTCAACACGAGATAAAATACTAAGTGATGCAGCCAGAGGGCTCTCCCCGTCAGTCTCCCCTAGTTCCCCGGCGCCGCCATACGCCGATTTCGTCAGATTATGAATTCATAAAGAAATTTACCATAACGGTTGGACGTGTATGAAGCCAACAAGTGTCACATTAAAATAAATTAATCTGCACAGGCGTGCAAACTCGAACGATCACAGCATATACAGGCATGTTATAGTAATGCACAATTGCTAGAAAGTAGAGCTACTGATCTTAAAAACCCAGCGCAAATCGATCTTTCTCGTATGATATGTATTTTAATACCTGGATATACGGATAACAAAAAAAATATGGTGACAAATTAGTAATAACCCCCCCCCCCCTCCTCCTGTGTTGCCATGAATACGGACCCAAGGGGAGTTTGTGTTTGGACGTTTAGCATGTTTAACTACCCCTCCAAACAAATCCGGCTCAATCTCAGGTCTTATGCATGATGGCACAGTCAAATTACCTGTTATCAGAGTAGACTGAAGTAAAAAAAACATTGTTTGATTAAGTTTGATTTGGCACCGAGTGGTTTACATCACTGTTATATTTTTTGTAATAGTTTGTCGTTTGCTTTATAGTAGGCGGTAGTCCTCACCTCTTTCTGTCACGATCATGTCCAACTTCATATTAGTTATAAAGTGATATTCGAGCACGTATATTGTTAGAGAAACTAGTTGTCATAATTATATTGTCACTTTGTATTCAATGTCAATTTTTCAGGCTGATGGATATACGATGTAGTCTTGTTTTGTGTAATGGCCAATACATCGGCCTTGCCAGGTGATAAAAAGAGTACCACTATAGGGTTGATACCAGAACGAGTGCATAATTTCGCTCGCTTTCAGTCGAAAGGTGCATTTTTCAAATGTATTAGCATACAGCATATACAAATAAGGCCTTTGGCGTTAGGGTCCCCTGTCTGTCATGTCACTAAATAAGAAAAGGACATGTATCGACGTTAATTTCGCGTGGGGCCCCGCGCTGCGCGCTTTTAATATGTCTTCTCATATAATGCATCATTTGACTCAGCATTGTCCAGCTAAACGAACCTAAACGGCAATCACAGGTAGCAAACATAGGGCCAATGAATCAATGTTACCCCACCATCTACGACGCTGGCCCAACATTAAAACAGCATTAGGTCAATGTATTGTGTTCGCCTGGGAAACTCAATGTCATTGAATCAGATATACTGCGTGAGTACTAGCCTAGTACCATAGTTTTTCACGAGAAAAAGTTCAACCAATTTTCTCTGTGATACATGTGTAGGACTTACAGCTCAATTGTGCTTATTTAATTTTTATATTTATGCATAATATAATATTCGAAGGAAATTATCTGTTCAGTTTTTCCTATTTATTTTTGGTATTATGGTTCAGCCCAGGCCACTAATGTGTGGTATTTTATGCAATAGGCATAACTGTAAAAGGGGGCCTCTCAAGGGGGCCCCGGGCCTCCCACATGCTTGATCCGGCGCTGAGCAAACTTCGAAAAGTGCAGGTACCTGCAGTATGATTGGTATGGGCCTACATACAGGGGTGTATTGTCAAAGCGACTGGTTTTAGGAATATTATTGATCAAGACCTGGAAAGTAAGCAGTGGTTTCTGCCTGCTTTCTTAGACCTCGATACTACTAACTATTATATGAATTCTTAAGATGTGAGATACATTAATATTATATTTGATTTAAGATATAGGGTGGGGAGTCTGGAGTATATCTTAACGCATCAAGTCATACGTAACAATATATGATTTGTAAACAAGAACAATTTCAAAGTAGTTTGCGAGTTTATTCGAGTAATGGTAATCAGCCTGTACCTTGAATTACATACCAGATATAGGATCACCTAAATCTCACTCATTTGCGAGTTTATTCGAGTACTGTTAATCATCAGCCTGTATCTTGAAAAAGGTACCAGATATGGCGTCCCCTAAATCCCACTTTTTTGCAAATTCCAGCACGTTACGTCTGGGCCTGCCCTCTTCCAAAACCCCTTCAAAACTTTGTTTTCCGTTTTTCTGTTTAAATACATTGAAGACATATCTATGGACACCATGCGGAGGGCTAGGTGGTGCATATGATGCCAATGTATCCCCAGCAGCCACATCTTGTCCGGGTATGTTGACCACCAACCATTGGCGATAGTCTGCCAATCTAGGGTTCGCAGGATTAGGTGCATCAGGATCTGTGAAATTATAAAAAAACATTTGTATTGTGTTACTTAATCAGTTAATTTAAACATCATTCAGCTGCGAAACAGGCATGCGTGTGACGCTCACATGTAGGCCTACAGTAGCCTATAGAGTACAGGTTGACGGCATTAATAGCAGCAACTTAACTGATTACAAGATACTACTTAAACGAGACATTGACTCAATGCTGTTTAATGTTAGATCAACGTCTGCGACGCCACCCCAACATGGCAAAAAATTTAAATTTTTTGTGTTGAGCATATGCCAGTTAAGCGAGATATAAATTCACGTATTTACTCATTTTGGACATGCATGTCCGAAATATGAAATCGGGAATTTCGTCTTTATATCTCACTTAACTGGTAAATGTGCAACACAAAATTAAAAAATTTATGCAATTCTAGTCTATGGACATGCTCACATCATATGGCCATATTAAAACGCGAAAATAAAAAATACTGATTTTTTGATGTTTTTAACCTGATTGTGTTGCTTTAAGCTTTGGTGTGATTATTAACTCATACATGTTGCTCAACTGTATATGTACTTGCTATAATTTGGGAACTTGCTCTTAATGCGGCCGTGGGTATGAAATGAATATTTTAGTATCATTACGATATCGAGCCTAGGCCTACCAACGGGTAATATTACATTCTGGTGGACCCATGTCCTGCAAATTTTGGCAGTTGACTAGACCTTTAACCCTTACAACGCTGAAATATTTTTTTATGAACCATGGAGGTTTTTTCAATTTGAAATCATCATTAATGTCTCAACTAGCTCTTTCCATTTTTTGAATACCTATATTATAGGTCTACGACTAGTAGAAATATTCTACTCTTTCTTTTCTGGGATCGAATTTATACGTCAGAATCTGACATCCACAGACGTCAGATTTTATATTCGGTACGCTGCAAAATGATCAGACAAACTGAGCATTTGTTTTGTGTCTGTGGGTGTAGGAATGGGGCTAGGAGGTAATGACGTTTATTTGCACTTCACTTACTTAATCGAAGACTTTAATAATGCTAATTAAAGGCCGTCCGTAATGATGCGCTGACGCAGAATATCAGAACAATCAGGGTCCCCAGCCAAACAGTGTCACCATAGATACACAATACACCCAGCATAAAGTGAGATAAAATGTGAGGAAGAATGTCTGTTCAAATTTTTAAGTGAGTGACCTGCGCACGGTCTTCTTTGGTGTAGGTGGCGCTGGTCTAACAGGTGTGGGAGACGCCGAACTGTTGTGATAACACCCCCTCCTCCCAACTATATAGAGAGCTGTCGCCGCTATTCACCATTACAAAACAAGAGGACGAAGAACAAGAACAAGAAGAGGAGGAGGAGGAGGAGGAGGAGAAGGAGGAGGAGATGGAGGAGGAGGAGGAGAAAGAGGAGGAGGAGAAGATGAGGAGGTGAAGGAGGAGGGGTCGGAAGAAGATGAGGAAGAGTAAAAGGAGCAGAAGGGGGAGAAGGAGGAGGTGGAGAAGAAGGAAGAGGAGGAGGAGAAGGATGAGGAGAAAAAGGAAGAGGAGAAGATGAGGAGGTGAAGGAGGAGGGGTCGGGGGAAGATGAGGAAGAGTAAAAGGAGAAGAAGGGGGAGAAGGAGGAGGTGGAGAAGAAGGAAGAGGAGGAGGAGAAGGATGAGGAGAAAGAGGAAGAGGAGAAGATGAGAAGGTGAAGGAGGAGGGGTCGGAGGAAGATGAGGAAGAGTAAAAGGTGAAGAAGGGGGAGAAGGAGGAGATGGAGAAGAAGGAGGAGAAGGATGAGGAGAAGGAGGAAGAAGAAGAGGAGGAAGAAGAGGAGAAGGAGGAAGGGAGAAGGAAGGAGGAAGAGGGGAAGAAAAGGAAGAGGAGAGGGAGAAGGAAGAGAAAGAGGAGAATGATGAGGAGGAGCAGAATGTTCGTAACAAATTAAATTCTTCAATTCATATCGTTCTGATACAGATACTACGAAGAAGGAGAAGGAGAAGAAGAAGAAGGAGAAAAAAGAGGAAGGAGAATGAGGATGAGATGGACGAGGAGAAGGGGGATGAGGAGAAGGAGGAGGATAATTCAACTTTTCTATTGTATATGTAAATTCCGTGTGTGAGGGTTGGTAAGATATACTATTGTTCCGTGCACATCTTTATTTGAGATAAATTTAACAGTTTGACCTATTTTCCGTCGCTATTGTGAAATATTCCTGTAAAAATTGGTAATTTGGCGCCGAGAAGCGTTGCCCTTCGCCAATAGGCGTGGCTTTTTAATATGCCGTGTGATTACTGTACATACCATGCATGCTCAATGTGTAGTAAGCGTCATGTTCATAGAACGGCCAAGTCACTGTAGGCTTCTTCTCGACCTGCAAACAAAGTATAGATCAATCACAGGTGTCATTCAGTTACTTTACCTTTACCTTCAGAACGCTGATGTCCACTACACTAGACATTCTGTGTTTTTATTGGCACCTGTATAACCAGTTGTTAAAAGTAAAATATGCGTGAAATTTTGAAAAAATGATATATGTTGGGACCTAAATTTCACAAATAACACTAATTTTCAGTCACCTGAAGTTGTGGATCGCTGTAGCGAGACACAACTTCAAGTGACTGAAAATTTAGTTTGAATAGGGCAGTTCTCTAGGGGCTAACTCTTTCAGCGCGATTTGACAGGAACGTGCAGGCTATAGAATTGTTCTGTTTATTCAATATGTGTGTGAGATAAAGAGAATAACTCAGGTAAAAATCATAAAAAAATCGGTGATTTTATTTACCTTCTTATTATGACCATATGATGTAAACATGTCCATAGACTAGAACTGCAAAAGTTTATTTTTATTTTTTGTATTGCGCATTTACCAGTTAGGCTAAATATTGAGACTAAATTGGCGTAAAACTTATTTTTGACATGGTTGTCCAAAATAAGAAATCAGGAATTTCGTATCTATATCTAGCCTAACTGGTAAATGCGCAGCACAAAAATTAGAAAAACTTTTGCAGTTCTAGTCTATGGTAATGTTTACATCATATGGTCATATTAAGAAGCCATAATATAATCACTGATTTTTTTATGATTTTAGCTTGGGTATGGGCCTTTAGCAGGTACATAAGATACGTGGATAGGAGTTTTTTTGTAAAATACGGCACGTTATCATGATCACACACGACGCAAATTATATATTGCAAATTAGGATATATCAAGGGTAAATAATGTATAAATACCTGTTCTTTCAACAATAATTCTCCGTGTATTACAAAGACATTCTCGTACTTGACCTTGTAAAAATGTAATAAATATACATTATTATTTCAAAGAAGCACAATATTATTTCAACTGCTTAGGCCTAACTCAACCTGTAACTTTTGTATTGCTGTATTGTTGAAGTTGAAGTTATTAGTATTGCTAAATCACAGTTTGATACAGCAACTGACACAGTTTAACCATCAATGTTGTAGGCCTACTGGTAAAATATTGATTATGAATAAAAAGCCAAAATAAACCGGCCATTTTTTAATTCTTAAAGATAGGTATTTTGGCCTCGTTTTTGTCGTCAATTAACCGTTTGTCTGCTAAGTATCCTTATTTTAACCTTTGAAGCGCTGAATTATTTTTGTGTATGACATGGGGACCAAAGGGTTTTTCAATTTGAAACCATCATAAATGTCTCAGTTGGCTCTTTCCGCTTTATTTGAATACCTATGTTATGGGTCTACAGACGTCAGAATCTGACGTCTAAAGTCGATCCCCGCGTTGTACATAAGGGTTAACCTTCCACACATTTGAAGTTGTGTCTCTCTACCACTTCTATGACAAATACTCCAATTTGTTTAATTTGATACCGAATATTTGCAAATCTTGGTGTTTGAATACATATTTCGTTCCCAACAATAATGATTTAATCGGCTAATAGAACGGGTTGACAAACTACTATAATCATGTTTAGCGCCTAAATGGTTACCTTCAGTGGATAATATGACCACCACTTGCAGTACGATGGCTCATACCCGCCAATTTTCGTTCCAGAGAAACCCCATATTATTAAGGCGTAATATCGCCTTAATAAGGCGTTATAACGCCTTATTAAGGCGTTATAACAGAGAAACCCCATATTATTAAGGCGTAATAACGCCTTAATGAGGCATACTAACGCCACGCCCTAATAATATGGGGTTTCTCTCATAATAACGCACAAATAAGGCGTTATAACGCCTTATGACGCCTTATTAAGGCGTTATTACGCCTTATTAAGGCGTTATTACGCCTTAATAATATGGGGTTTCTCTGGAACAAAATTACGGGTATGAGATACCGTATGCATATGTCTTGTTCGACGAGCAGCATTGCCAAAACAGCATACAATTGTTTTAGAATGATTGACCCTTTCAACTCTAATCACGGTTGTAGTCGTTTATATTTCGTCTTATGAGCCTGGTAAATCACTGTTATTGGGAATAGATGTCGTGTTCAAACATCAAAATGTACAAATGTTTGATCTGAAGTTAAACGATGTGAGTAATTTTCACCTGTTCAAAGTTTTTTTCTGTGAACATGATTTATTTTTTAAGGATTGCAAACGGCAATATTGCCACAAGTTGCTTTCCTATTTCATACATACAGGCATACATACATACATGGTCATAGATACACATGATACATACAGAAAAATATTATAAATAATTGCAAATACAATAGGAAACCACAGAAAAAATACAGAATATGATACAGAATATGATAAGTAAGAATGAGGTAATTAATGATACAATGAAAAGCAAATTTAGGTGGAATAGCGTTTTGAGCTACTTATGTACGCTGCTCAAAGTTGTGGGTCTCGCTCATTGCTCAAGAAATTTTCATCCGATTTTCATGAAATTTGACAAGCTTTAGTTTCTAGTCTTACGGCACCTGCCCTGAAAATTTCAGGGAAAAAGATCATTAGTTTAAAAGTTAGACCATTTGACATGTAGTTTTTGCGAATTATGACGCTCCTCTATAAACCCATTGCACGCTATCAGCTACACTCACGAAACTCCACTACTTGTCAAATGGTCTAACTTTTGAAATACCCATTCAAATTTCACGAAATTTTCAAGGTAGTCACCGGAATAGTTGAAAAGAGTGCATGCAAAATTTCAAGAAAATTGAAATCAGCGAAAAACACTCACCGCTGGTGGAAGTTGACTGCAACTATTGATGCAAATTTAAATATGATAACTTAGCAAACAAAGGGATAATCGGAAATGTATGTGTATTATTTTACATTACGTCTAAACTTCCGTGTCCAGCACAGACATCCAAATAGCAATGCAAGAGCAGAATGGCAATCCCAATAGTACGCAGCATCTCGACTCTTGGTCCACAGGCTAACTGGCTGCAGTTGTACCGTCTCATATCTCTGATATCAAAGCAAAGATCAATAATTGTGAGGCAAACAAAGTAATTTGCACTTGGATTAATCAATCATACTCCCATAACAATAACTGAAATGTAACAGCCGTTGGCAGCATCATACATGTTAGGCCTATATGGCAGAAAGTCATCAGCCCTTTCAAACCAGTATTTACCACTGAGATCGTCATCCGTACCGCTTTATGTTCCTGATACATGTATAAATAAACCATCAATGATTAGGCCTACGTAAAAATTATTACATTTTTTGTGTTGCGCATATACCAGTTAAGCAAGATATAAATCCACGTATTTCTTATTTTAGACATGGTTGTCCAAAATAAGAAATCAGGAATTTCGTCTCTATATCTAGCCTAACTGCTAAGTGCGCAGCACACAAATTAAAACACTTTTGCAGTTCTAGTCTATGGACATGTAATTTACATCATATGGTCATATTAATAAGCCAAAATAAAATCACCGATTTTTTATGATTTCATCCTGAGCCAGTCCCTTTAACAGTAAAATAAAGTGAAGTCTGCTTGAATATGTTAAGGATGAAAAGGTTATATTAATAAAATGAAAAGTCGTCGAATAGTTCATGAAAATTAATATTGAAATATTCCTGCATTATATATAAAGTATGATACAGATTTTACTGGTAATAATCTATAGTACTAGAATAAAAGTGTGCAAGATATTGGCAAGTTATAACAATGAAGTTTGCGTGTATGGAAGGAAGATTATATACTGTGGATCAGATGTTACTGGTAATAATCTATAGTACTAGAATAAAAGATGCAAGATATTGGCAAGTTATAACAATGAAGTGAAGTAGTTCATAAACAATTCACATCGAAGTTTTAAAGTATTTATGATAACTAAGTTCACAAGGATGACTAAATCTAAAATATCAGCATGCTATCTATGTATTGCGTGTATGGAAGGAAGATTATATACTGTGGATCTTTTTTAATAGCGCTACTGAAGAAAAATGAAAATTCGCGAATTTTAAACTTTGTGAAAAGTTCCAAAATGAAAAATTCGCAAAAATTTAAACACGCGAAAATTACCAGATTTTCAGTAGGCCTATAGGCCTATAGGCTACATTTAAAATTGGTTTAAAGACGGGGAATGCGCACCATTAATTAGCCAGTTTGCTATAACGCTTTTAAAGGGGATTGATACTCGGTTTTCCAACATACAATTGTCAGGGGGGGGGGGGGGTAGGCATAGCACATGTATATTTGTACACAAACACCCAGAGTGTTACTGGTATTCCGACGCATGACAGAAACACGTTAATTATCAGTATTATTGTCCTAAAGCCAGATATTGCATGTAGGTCCATTGTGAGAATTGTTACGGCATCAAAATGAATTACTTATAATAATCAATAATTTTACAATGTATTGTTATTTCATGAAATTGTAGGTCATTAACTCTTCAGCTGCAATACCATCTTATGATCAAGTTTCGTTGATATATAGCTGAAAATAGGTACAAAATATAATATATGTTCAATTGTATGCCCTATTCACATAAACAGTTATTAGAGAGGGTGATTTAGAACACCCTAAAAAAACATCCTGTGGTCGATGCAGCGTCACTTCAATAATGATACACATATCTTATGTTTGTTAATATATCAGCGTATACATGTTGTTTAAATCCATATATTTATTTACAAGCAGTGTACCAACTTTGTTATTGACAAACATCAAGTGCAGATGAATGTGATTTGTTTATAGTTTCTCAGAAGAAGAATTTCTCATTAATTTTAGCATCAATTATGATGTCACACAAACTAAATATAGATAATTAACGTTTCTGTAATCTCCACGTTTCCAAAATTGATACAGTCGCCTAGAAATAATATAGGCCTATTATATAACTTTGCTGTTCAGCAACATGATGAAACACTTGTGTAGCTGAAAATACGCAAAATGACGTCGTGATCGTATTAAAGGGACTGGCCCATGCTAAAATCATCAAAAAATCGGTGAATTTATTTCGGGTTCTTAGTTCTAGTCTATTGTATTATGCAGTTCTAGTCTATGTACATGTTTACATCATATGGTCATATTAAGAACCCGAAATAAAATCACCGATTTTTTTATGATTTTAGCATGGGCCAGTCCCTTTAAGTGTCCCAAATAATTTGCACAGCACTAGGCCTATATATGGCAATGTTGGCCTATAATTATGTGCTTAAAGACTTATATTAAACAGTAAGTTTTTACCGATGTGTACACTCTGCATAGTGTCTTTTATGCTACTATTTATAAGAAAAGTTGAAATATTACTTATTTTATCTCCGGTTATGGTGCTGGAAAAATGCATGTATCATGTATTTAACGCATTCAGCGCAGGAATCGTCTTCATACACGTCTTTATACGTCAGATTCTGACGTATAAAGATGATCCCTGTACTGAAAGAATTTAAATATTTATATCCATTCATTCATTCATTCATTCATTTATTCATTCATTCATTCATTCATTCATTCATTCATTCATGCATTTATTCATGCATTCATTCGTTCATTCATTCATTCATTCATCCATCCATTCATTTATTCATCCATACATTTATCCATCCATTCAGCAAAAGCTTATGAACCTTATAATTTCACACAAAGGAATTTGAAAAACCCTATTTCAAACTGTAAGGGTTCATTCAAAATCTCAAAATGATAGCCATACCATGGTCTTAAAACGTCACCCATTGTTAAATGCTTCGAAGCATCAAAGACAGTATAAATGTCTAGGCAAATCATTACTCTTCCTAATGACGGCAAAATAGACAACACATAATTACACCACAGCAAGAGTCCGAAAAGAGTCCGGAACATCTATCGTTTCATAAATAATTTACATTATGTTCCTTATTGTAGTTTGAAGTTCTCGAGCTGCTATGCCGCTCTGTGCCGACTGCGTCCAATCTTGTTTGGACAAGTCCGGTGTCCCATATGGTAGCGAGTGATTTCACATTGCTAAGACCTACCTAGTATGTGTTTAAATAATTAAAAAAAACTTAAATTGGTCCAAATTTAAACCAAACTCATGGAGGAAAACCCCTTTAGCCGGCGATCCTGCTCTTTTTTCTACCCTGGCGCATCTAGTGGATATTTGAGGCATATTTTCCTGGATTCCGTAAATTTAGCGATTCACAGGAGAATTTAATTTTATTTGTGGGTCTATTTCGCCTAATAAAAAGGCAGTTTTAGATTAATATTGAATCTTTACGAGTGAGGGGGGAGGAACATTTTGTTTCTTTGACACTTGAATACCAGAGCGGGCCTCAAACCCGCGATCTCCAACTTTCCAAGCAGGCAGTTTAACCACTTCACCAGGGCCCTGCCCAAAAATGCAACATGACAGCTATTTATGCTATTGCTTCGTAATATCAAATTTATTCATTAACATGGTGATAACAATTTTATATATTCGTGACTTGGCACGCGAAAATGACCGTTAAGTCAAAATTTTCAAAATTGATTTTTATAGTTGAGCTGATAGTGATAGTGCTGCGCATTTACCAGTTAGGCTAGATATAGAGACGAAATTCCTGATTTTTTATTTTGGACAACCATGTCAAAAATAAGAAAAACGGGAATTTCGTTTCTATATCTAGCCTAACTGGTAAATGTGCAGCATAAAAAAACAAAAAACTTATGCAGTTGTATTCTATGGACATGTTTACATCATATATGGTCATATTAAAAAACCAAAATAAAATCACCGATTTTTGATCCCTTCAAGGTATAATAGGGTTGTGACATGGACTGTGGGTGTGTAACGCTACACCTAAACTTTAGGCCTACGTAGAATAGGATAGTGACATAGACTTTAGGCGTGTCACCTTGAACCTCTGTGCATCTTTCCTAATTGATAATGATCAGTTGAATGATTTCTTAAGACGGTTAATAAATAGGCCTATTAAAATGTTTTCCAATATTTACATCTATAGCTCATGTGCCAACTAAACTAAAATGAATGAAATGGGACAATGTAATCTTGGCAAACATGTCGTAAATATCCAATGTACGTACTTTATATTCCCACGGTGAATGCTGTTCACGGTCTCTCATAATGTTATATAAACACGCCTAGATCAATACATGTTCGAGGTCACACGAACAATTTGTAAAGACTGTTTCATTAAAGAGGAATTTAATTCATTTAGCGTCATACTCTAACAGGCCGTGTCGTTTTAAATTCATTTGAAACTAGAAATAATATATATAATTATGCCAAATAATATCTGAAATGTGTTTAATTTTGATTTGAGTTTTTTTTAATTTGACTCGCAATTTATTAATAATATGTGTATAATCTCGTTAGTGATATGGCTAAAGTACTTTACATTCACAGTCACTGTAAGGATAACAGAATGCTGGGTTGTCAGTAATATATAGTTGTTGGTGTATACTTGTCATTAGTTTAGGTTATTACACGAACGTTACACTGTGTTAACGTCCATGATGTTGACGAAGCCGGCGCTAATTGGAGTTTATTTGACCATAAACTAATAGCTCGCGACCGGGAAGTTTGAAGTCCTGACCAGGACGCTAACGTAGCCTACCTGTCACCCATATAGAACAGTACAACATAATACAATAAACAATATGTTAGACATACTCTGATGATAGATGATTGGTGACTAGCAGCTGATAACAGCTGGGAAAGGGGAGCAAATCTTTAACTATGCCATGACTTTTTCGATCCTTGCAATCCTGGGTAATAGCTTAGGTTTAAACAAAACAAATACCTTAAATAATGAGTTCAGAGCTTTGAATTAATCAAACCAAATGAATAAATAAATGGGAATGAATAAATAAATGGGAATAAATGAATGTATAAATGAATTAATGAATGCATGGATGAATGTGAGTGCGTGAGTGAGTGAGTGAGTGAGTGAGTGAGTGAGTGAGTGAGTGAGTGAGTGAGTGAGTGAGTGAGTGAGTGAGTGAGTGAGTGAGTGAGTGAGTGAGTGAGTGGGTGGGTGGGTGGGTGAGTGGGTGAGTGAGTGAGTGAGTGAGTGAGTGAGTGAGTGAGTGAGTGAGTGAGTGAGTGAGTGAGTGAGTGAGTGAGTGAGTGAGTGAGTGAGTGAGTGAGTGAGTGAGTGAGTGAGTGAGTGAGTGAGTGAGTGAGTGAGTGAGTGAGTGAGTGAGTGAGTGAGTGAGTGAGTGAGTGAGTGGGTGAGTGAGTGAGTGATTTGGTGGGTGAGTGATTTGGTGGGTGAGTGGGTGGGTGGGTTTATTGCAACAATAATATTGGAAAAGCAGGAAACTATAGAGTATATATGTACATTACTCAAGTCTTTCAAATTGACAAAAACCTTTGTTCTCTCTATTTATATAAAATTGTTTCAGCGTTGTAAGGTTTCATTTCAGGAGAGATTAATTAAATTCATCCAGCTATGCTATTTTCTACATGCTTTTTTACAGAATGTAAAATATTGTATTGAGTGGAACGCTTGAAAAAAATATAATATTCACTTATATAATGTAACAGACACTTCGGAAAAGCGTGGATTTAAATCAAATAAAATCTTTGTAAATTTTCTATACATAGTCATACTCTAACCTAGGCCCACCACTGCAGCCGGACCACGACGGGGCGGCTTACTGTCTTTGACGATTTTCTAAATAAAAGTTAACGCTATGATATGCAGGGTTAGTAGTGGGGAAATATAAAACATTCCTGTGCTGCAATTTGTTTAAGCTTATCTGAATGCCATGGACGGGATTTTATAGGAAGTGATACCTCCCATTTCTAAAGATGCACTTTGCACGATTGAAACTTTCATGCTCTGTTTTTAACGTATTTTTATTATTTGTTCGTAGTAGTATCTTTTCCCAACCTTTACTTACTTTTAAATGGTTTTTTAATACTTTGAATACGTCAAACAGCGGTAATAAATATTATAACTAACATTCAAACAGTGTTCTCAATGTAAACTCGCGAACTTGGAAATAAACAATACACACGTTTTTACTTTGTAAAAGATCAGAAATGCAGGCTCTTACCTGGTTTCTACTTAATTAACAGAATACAAGTGACGTGTCGTCAGCCGATTTCGCTGCGTCAGGTTGAAAGAGATTCTGTGAACTTCAAATCTAATCAGAATGTATTTATAAGATAGGTTTGCCACCCTGCCACTATCATATGCAAGTCACGTGACACGATATTATCCCAAATAAGGGTTTGTGGCGAGCTGTGGCCCGTCACGAGGCTACCAGCGAACACGAGTCATTGAGGCAATGTTTGTTTGATGCTGGGCCAACGTCGCAGAAGATGGGCCAACATTAAATCATAGTTGGTTCATCGTCTTGTCTTTGTTGTGAGCTACGGAAACAACTTATCCCAGTAAACACGGCGTTCAACCGGTGTTGTTTTAATGCTGGCCCATTGTCTACGACGCTGGATTAACGATTATGTCCAGGCTCAAATACATAGCGAGCTAGTGAGTGAGTGAGTGAGTGAGTGAGTGAGTGAGTGAGTGAGTGAGTGAGTGAGTGAGTGAGTGAGTGAGTGAGTGAGTGAGTGAGTGAGTGAGTGAGTGAGTGAGTGAGTGAGTGAGTGAGTGAGTGAGTGAATGTGTGAGTGTGTGAGTGAGTGAATGGGTGAGCTAGTGAGTGAAATATTGGGTGGGAGGGTGGGTGTTTGGGTCGATGGGTGGGTGGGTAGCTGGGTGGGTAGCTGGATGGGTGGGTAGCTGGGAGGGTGGGTAGCTGGGTGGGTAGTTGGGTGGGTTGGTGAGTGAGTCGGTGCGTAGCATGGTCGGTGGGTAGGTGGGTGGGTGGGTGAGTGGGTGGGTAACCGGTGGGTGGGTAGGTAGCCGGGTGGGTGGAATAGGATAGTTGGGTGGGTGGGCGCGTGTGTGAGTTTTGGGTGGGTGGGTGGCTGGGTGGGTTGGTGGGTCTATAAGTGGGTAGGTGGGTGGGGGTGAGTGAAGTAATTACCGCCTTATGGCTTTTTCTGAACATTGCAACAATAATATTGGAACAGCAAGAATCCATGGACTATAGTATGTACATTACTCAAGTCAAGTCAGAATACTCCCGACCAATCAAAGAGTGGCTTAGCCTGCCACATGACGAGATTATCCTTATCACCGCTGTCATTCAGTTGTCATTTTAATTAAAGTTATTATACCATACTTGGGCCCATTATACTCGTATCTATTGAATTCAATAACATAATATATAGCCTATGACACGGAACTTAATACTACTGTAGGCCTGATATCTGCATATGAACAACTATGACACATATCGCCCTATTAACCAGGGAATGTGGGACAAATAAGATAATAAATTACTTATCAAAAAATTGTTCGATCCATGTCATTTTATAGGTGTCAAGTAACATGTTTCAAAGTGATCTCCATTTGGCCAATGTCAAACACTAAATTGATATAATATTAATTTTGACAGAATAAAATCGGATCAATTATTTCGTTGTCAGATTTATGATTTATCACGTATTCCCGATCAGGGATGGGGTCAAATACGTATTTGCATGAATTTGCGTATTTGTATTTGAAAATATATTTGCTAATATAACAATGATAATGAAAACAAATATATAAGAGGGCCTACATTTTTCACAACATAACATCATATATATACAATTTATTTTTCTTCACCCTCCATGCATGTTGAGACACATATGTGACATATGTCCATTGATTATTGACATGCCAATGCGACCAATCCACCATTTGAGTACAAAAAATCACAATTAGCGTTTATATTAGGTACAAGTAGAAATGCTTAACAAGAAATGTATAACTCCGGCCTGTTGATTTTAGACAGTACGTTCGCCAAATTGCATATAACTAAAAAACTATTTGACCTATAAACTTTTACGCGCATATATTTGCATATACGACAGTAAATATGTATTTGTTATCATAGACTTTACATTAAAATAGTTCCGTGATCATCACCATTCGCTGAATACAGGTTGTAGGCTAGGCCCTTGCACCCGCATCCATATGCACAGCATGGTCAACGTTCTAATGGGTGGGGTCTGTCAGAGGTAAAAAAAATAGAATCTACGAGGCAAAACGACTGAGCAGCTTTATCAGAAGGTATCAGTATTCTAACGATTCAAATAAATGCATAGGGTCAAAGATATTCCCTTTTATACTACGGTACGTCATATGTTATTATTTGTTACCGATATCAGATGTTATTATTTGGAGCTCTCTATACTAGCTGATAGTTAGGCCTAGCTACAGCCTAAAACAAATATGTCGTTAAAGGGACCCCTTGGGATGAGACATTTTTAATGTTGTCAATTTTGACAATTTAATTTATATGAAGCTATATAGCCTACTGATCTTAACTAAAAATACGAAAAAGTCGAAAAACAATTTTAAAGCACAGAAAAAGAGTGAAATAGTTGTATTTCCAGGTCGCATATTGCCATGTAAACAAAACAAGTCAGCGATTTTCAGCACTTTACATCACATATTCCCACATATCAGACGGTAAGATCAAACCAGTCGCCGCTAATTGGTGTCTCATAGTCAGGACACGGGAGTACACACGCAGCTCTGATTGTCTACCCAAAGCTGGGCCGATGCCATCAGCATGTGGCCCAATGCTGTGAGAACATTCAATCGTCCTTCAGGTATACAAATAGTTTGTTTGGGTTACTTCTGGTTTCATATAAATATTGATTAAAAATATTTGTAAAAATATGAAAATTCTGAAAAAAATAAAAACATGATCCGTGAGATACACTACTTCAGTACCGAGTTAAAAACGAAAAGTGATGTCGTCCCAAGGGGCCGCTTTAAATGTTAGGGACAGAAAGTATGCATTTTTCTGCATACAGGAAAAATCTTATCTGCTTTGATTCTGATTCAACGTTTAAAGTGGAAGGAAATTAATAAATTTACAGTATTTTGAATATGCCTGAAACATAAGGGCATATATTCCTAAGTTTGCCTAGTCCTATATTTTTTGCATCAGATACACCAACTATGAGGCCTAACCAGATTGTGAAAAATAAATAGGCCGAAGTAGGCAAATAATGAAAAACATATTTTTTAATACGACCGCTGAGCAATAAAACATTAGCAAATTCTCTAAGGTAAACAAATGTGAATATTATTGCTTTTCGTGTGATCAGCAATATGCCTAGGGTACACTACGACACGACTTCTTCAGTTGGTTTGTGATCAACGGCCCAACGTTGGTTTACTGTTAGGCCAGCGTCGTGGACGACGGGCCAACAGTAGGCCTAAACCAACGTTGGTTTGTAAACAAAAATAATAATGATAAAAAACGGTTTCTGATTTTATTCCCGATTTTATCCATACCTCGTGAGTTGTTTCACAACAAATGTATAACCAGTGGCTTAGTAAGTTTGATTATTGTTTTCTATTTTTAAGGAATCTGGATTTTTGATCTAAATGTTTTATTTGGAAGAAAATAAAGTTTAGAAATAAACTTCAAAATTCATATACCGGTAAATGAAGTGTGACATTATTAAAAGCTCGACAAATTATGGTGTTGAAGTGGAACATGGTACCGTGGAACATGTCGTTTTGTTTTGAGTGAGCGATAATGGGATCAATCAAACAGATATTTTTGTATTTTGAGTATTATGTCAAAATTTGATGTAGCATACACATAAGTATTTATGTGTATCTAAATAGGAAAAAAATAGTATATGTAATTGAGGAAGAAAAGTAGACTATTATTTGGAACTTTCATATCTGTTTGTTTGTTTGTTTGTTTGTTTGGGATAGCTAGCCCTCAAGTGGGGCTGCCCGGGCCTTTCGACTTTGTCAATCGCTCTCTAACTGTTGTGCAATTTTATCAGGGTCCTGCTAAATACCGAGACGGGCGTGAAACCACAAAACGGTAGGATCAGCATACATGGCTCGCATTGCAATTTCCATAGCCGTACCATTTATAGACGTCAGTGACATCCATAGGCCTAAATAAGAACATATAAAGATATAGCATATTTTGGATTGGTTGTTGTGTAGAGCCATATGCCGACTTATTTTACAATGGTAATCCCCTTGTTACTGCTACAGATAGACAAACGAAGAGCTCCCATGCCCGGCGCATAGAGCGAAACTGTTTTGACAGGCCGATTACTATGGAGCTGTACATATGAGGGTCAAAACGTTATAAAAGTCAGTGGAGACTCAGTCACTCGTGTTCGTTTGCAAATAGTACATTCATGATGTAATTAACCCTTTGAGTGCGGGCGACGCTTTTAAGCGCATTCATACTGTTTTTCCACAACTAAAATTTGACAGAAATTGAACAAATATGCATGTATAAATCTTGAGTAAAGCCCCCATTGTGAAATTTAGCAGGTCTAATTTTTAAGTGAGGAGATATTTTCCTTTCATTTGAAGTTGGCAATTGCGTGAGCAATGCCAACTTCAAATGAAAGGAAAATGTTAAGTAGTAATGAAGCACTTAAAGAGTTAACAACACATTTCAATTATGTCGCCCATATGTCATCAACAATTTTAAATTTTACATTTTAACTTAAAACCAAATTGTAACCATATTTTATTTATTTTTCAAATTGCATAGTTTTAATAATATCATTCATATGCACTATTTAATACTGTTGATTTGCGTGTTATATACCATGTGACATTTTAGTCTGTGTTGAATTGTATATGTCAATGAAATTGGTCGAATTTATTCAAAATACATGATCAATTGTGCTCGCTTGCTGAATTACTATTGTGAATGAAATTCTTATATTACCATTAACATGGTGATATAAATGCACACAATCATTTTGCAAGTGATATATTTAGCTCTAGCAGTTCTCTTTCTTTGATATGTTTTTGTTCACGACGAGGAGCCGACAACACAACACATTTTCCATCACTTTATGTCTTCACCCTCTGTATGTACATACTTGTCTTGCAGCTACCCTTTCTAACATGGTGTCCTGCTTTCTAAAGAGTGTCAACAGACGCATCATTATACTGTTATAATGACCAATAATTAAAAGATTTCGCATATTTGCCTATGCTAAAAGTGTTTTATTTTGTGTTTTAGTTATTCCATGAATAGATTTTGTAGCACCTTGCAAACACAAGTACGAATTGAGATCGATTTGGTTTTATTGGTGTGTATCTAAAGTGAAATAGATAGCTGCCCATTTTGGTAATTTGATTTAATTTTTTTAAATTCAATTTCACTTTCTCAAATATTGTAATCGAAATGTCTGATATCCACCAAACTATTTCGAAAAAGGGTCCTGCTTTCTAACAATTTAATTTGGGGGATGTCCCGCTTTTCAAGAGAAAACGCAAAATCAATCATGCAGGGCATCGTGCAGGGCATCATGTACATCATGATGCGATACAAATAAACGTTTTTGTATTAACACCTGATTAAAGCGTTCATACGAGTCCGTCTATATGTCACATCAAAATATTTTAAGAGGCATTTCAGTGGCGCATCCAGCATAGGGCGTACCCGGCGTACTCCCCCCCCCCCTTCTTGATGGAACTATTGCATTTTCATGCATTTTTTTAAATAAAGTGAAGCTAACACCCCTTTTTCAGTCAAAATGTGGCTTACGCCCCCTCCTCTTGCACATTCTGTATCCGCCACTGCATTTTCGTCGTTTAAGAATATATAGGAATGTAGCTTTACAGAAATGACTTTTTTTTAAGAAAATGCAGTGTCTGCGGCATTTAAAAAATTGATTTTCAGGATCAACAACAATCCTCAAATCCTTAGGGTTCAGACTTGTAAATAAAAGTGGTTTGGCTCATATTCTATATGACCCACTTCCACCTGAACATTTCTTCAGCATATTTTTATTCGGATCTCAAAAATAATTGTAAATAATTTAAATTCTTCAGTTTGAAACCCGGTCATCAATTTGAAAACGCTGACAGGGTAGTGGTACAGGAACCCTATGAATCTGGACTGAATCCGCCCCTGTGTTCAGTAAAAAAAATCTTGTTTTGTATTTTTACGGAACCATCATATCACACAGCCAAATCATGTATCTCAAGCTGCATAAATATTTTGACATGCTTAATTTCTTCCAACAAATACAATTTCTGACTTCCCTTTATATTAAATTCTTGTCATGGTCAACATCGCTAGTAGTGATACTTTTTTCCCCCCACCTGGAGAGGGTCACTAAGGATCTGTTCCGTCTGTTGCATGTTGTACAGCATTGTACGGAAGCACTAATCTACATCGATTATCCGGGGGCAGCTGCACTGTCGAGTGAAGGGAAACACTGTCAATAACCCACCATGCCCCAGCACCCAACCCTCACATCATCATCTGTACATTAATTTCATCACCAGACTGGACTGTTAGCGTATTACAACGTCACTTGAAAGACAGTTAGTGCCGAAAAGTGATGTAAATCAATATTTAGTAGTCTACAGCGATTATCCAAAGAAAACTGCAGTGTGTCAAGCTATAATCTTCGCACAGATTGCCAGCGGCATACCCTGGTTCCTCTGCTCAACAGCAGTGCCAGTTCAGCTCCCGCATCAGTGCAGGTACTGGTGTTGGTCATGGTAGAGCATTTAACTAAATCGGCAATAGAGTGTTTGACATTAGATCTCTCACGTGGGACAGAATGAAGTTAGGGGTCTTGTCAAGTTAAAAAAAATCCGAGAAAAACTCGGATTGTCCAGACCCCACCAGCCCACCCGCCTATCCAATTTTTTTTTTTTTTGAAACATGTACAACGAAAACAACAACACAAAAAGCACAATATTTCCAAAAAAAAAGAAATCCGAGTTGGGGCTTGACCCACCCACCCACTTCCGAGTTTTTCTCGGATTTTTGGATTTTTTTCAACTTGACAAAACCCCTTACCCTGAAACATATAAACACAATCGTGGTGTTGATGATAATAATAACACGAAAATGGAGTGATCAAAGTAAGAAAAAATTAGATCACAACTAATTGTACAAGAATATATTAATGAAACAAACGAAAGAAAAAAAATTACAAAAAAAAATTACAATTTCATTTAAAAGACCACCAGTTAGTTAAAGATTAGCAAAGAGTTAAGACCAATTGTACAGGAAAGCAGCCAAATTTCTCACAACAGTCTGTTCAGTGGAAGTTAATAACTCAAGTTTTTTATACATGGTGGGATGTTGAGTGAAATTTGGTGGCTATACCAGTCTGATATTATTAGAAAGAATACACTCAAATATATAATGATATTCATCACCAAGGACATTACTAGTACATTAATGGCATGAATGGCATAGTCTTTCATTGTACGGTTTCGGGGAAATACGTATCTCAGCTTGCATCGGGAGTTCTTGAATTAGTATGACATTGTTTCTCTCTATATGTATGTCTTGCAAACACATCTGACATAAGCAAGGGGAATGTACTATCCAACACTTAGTGAGCTTAGTGATAACACTGCTGTGGTTAAAGTATGCCTACGAAGTAGGGGTATGTTTATTTACTGGTATTCACGTAACTTATTTTCACAAGTAGCTATATCACACCATAATTGATTACACATTATCTGCATTTTAAGTGATAAGATGTGATCTTACTGGCAGAGTCGTTCATGACTGATGCACCAGTTACAACGCCATCTTTTGTTCAATCTTACATTATTGTTATTTACACAGACTTAATCGAAACTCGGCTTCAGTTGTGAAATGATAACCCATCCGTGTTGATAGGGGAATCGCTATATTAATTTAAATGACAGCACCAAGCAGAGATTTAGACCACGAATTATAACCGAAAACGGTTAGTTTCTTTGTGTCAATGTATTTGCTGTGTTGATCTTCCCTAACCCAATAGGGTCACACCGCCAGAGGGAGGAAAAACGTGAACCCTCAGAAATCAGGTATTTAAATCCAGCTCAGGTCTTTTGTCTTTTTCGCATCGTTATGAAACACATTTATCTTGATCATGTTCTCTCTATTATTTCCTAATCAGCAAAAATAGTAACAATAACTGAAATGCAATTATATGTATAGCTGATACCAACTATAGGCGTCAATCCCCGCACTGAACCAATTAAAACAATTATAATTGCCGTGGATCATCCATAACATACGTAATCAAATGAGGCAGAAAGAGCTAACTACATTTATAATGACTGCGAATTGAAAAAATCCTTTGGTTTCCATGGTTTACACAAAAATATTTCAGCGTTAATGTGCGTAAAGAAAACCATCACATTAACTAGAGATGCAATCTGGTAAGTAGAAAACCATCACATTAACTAGAGATGCAATCTGGTAAGTATTATGTTCCCACTAGTATACAGAAATCATAGTAACATAATAATATCAAGTTCTGTTTTCTATATTTCCGACGTAACGTTGTATTGCACTGCTTTCTCTTTAAAACGCAATTAATGTATGGATATCCTCTCTTTGACGGAAGGTCAATTAATAGTGAGTCTTAGCTCACTATATGGTTTGATTTATCTCCTCTTTTACTGGATAATCCTTCTGCAACTGTTTTACCATGGAATAATAAACAGATATCTACCATTTGCTTTTGAATCCAGAAGCACATTCATGTGTTTTTTGTCTTTGCAGAAACCAAAAATATGGCAAAACCTATAGTATTTGTAACTGGCAATGCCAAAAAGCTGGAAGAAGTTGTTCAAATTCTTGGAAAAAGTTTCCCACACAAGGTAATCTCAAATAAAAAGTCCACTTTAAAAAAATATAGGCCTTATATTACTAGTTTTAATCGCAATATCATTGCCGCGACACACAACTTTAAGTGGCTCAAAATGTGTGTGATTTAAAAAAATTAAATTCCAACATATATCACTGTTTTAAGATATTAACAACTGGTTATGTTAGTCACTTGCAGATAACTTATTGACATGTCCCTGTATTGTGTGTCACTATTCAGGTCGTAAGTCAAAATATCGATCTACCAGAATACCAAGGTGAACCGGATGAAATCTGTATTGCAAAGTGTAAGGAAGCAGTGAAAGAAATCAAAGGCCCTGTGATGATAGAAGACACCTGTCTCTGTTTTAATGCCTTACATGGCATGCCAGGTCCTTACATAAAGTGGTTCCTCGCCAAGATAGGACCAGAAGGTCAGTGCGCTATTTTTGATTAATTTCTGCAACTACCAAGATGTTGCCGCGTGTTGTTTAATTGTTTGTCCAGTTTTGTAGACAGTGGGCCTACGATAAACCAACATTAGTCTAAAATTTGTGTTTGCTTTGAGTTTGGTTGAGTGCTGTTGCGACTCAAAGCTCAGAGGTAGGTCTACTTAATTCAAATCCCGACCGGGTCGGATGTTTGTCGTCGAGGTTGTGCATATACAGTGCTTCAAACTGTTCAGAGGCCCAGAATGTGCTGTGTTGTCTATGACACTGTGCACTATTAAAATCATTGAAATCATTCGATAACAGTAGGCATTGTCCCGACTAGATATTGGCATAATTGTGCAGAAAGTGACGTAATATTCGACTTCCTTTATTCTATATACCATAATATAATATGGGTGAGATCACTGAGCAATAATTTGAAGGGGCTTATCGCTATGCATACTGGATGCATACAATTGAACATAATTTAAGCCAAATTTGCTGAAAGTGGGTCTGCTCCTTGTGAGCGACACAGTCCTGATACACTGAAATATATTACGTATTCCATGTTCAACTCGAGCGTTTCTTGATATAATTATTAAAATAGATTTAACATTACACAATAAATATATGGATGAAAATCTACACTGTAAATTTGTAAAACGCTTATGTTCAAGTACTGGTATTCCATGAAGATGTCCTTGATTGTAGACCTACGTCTCGAAGCTCGCATAGAAGAACTCACTTATATAGTCTATATAGTTGCATTTTGTAACACATATATTTGTTGCAGGTTTACATCGCATGTTGCATGGATTTGAAGACAAGGGTGCAGAGGCCCTCTGCACATTTGCATATTCAACAGGGAATAGCGAAGACCCAATTCAGCTTTTTCGCGGTAAAACCGCTGGCAAGATTGTGGAGCCTAGGGGATCACGGGATTTCGGATGGGACCCTTGCTTCCAACCAGATGGATTCGATGCAACATATGCTGAAATGGACAAATCTATTAAAAACTCTATATCCCATAGAGGAAGGGCGTTAGAGGAACTCTCAAAATATTTTACTGACAAAGCATCCAAATAGTGTTCCCATTTTTATGCTCCCTGTTTTTCCCATAAGATCTCGCATCCAGATCTGTGCTGCACATCCAATGATCTCACGAGTTATGATATATATTCTCAACAGTGGCGGATTCATAGTGGGGAAGGAGGGGAGGGGGGAGGAGTTGTCAGGAGTTCTGACAACCCCTTTTCCAAAACTAAATTACCTCATAAGCGATCAAAATTGCCTAAATATCAATATTTGACACTGTAAATTTACAAGGGTAGTGCCTCAACATGAGGCACTAAATTTAGAGTGTCAAGCCATTGTATAATAATTGAGAAAACTGGAGAGATCATTGATTGAAACCAAAATTGTGATTTTTTTCAATCTGACACCCCCCCCCCCCTTTTAAATTCTCGATCCCTGCTCACATCATGTATTGAGTTTGCAAAAAACTTCAGTAACCATTTCATCTGTGCAATTCGCATTTTATATGAGCATTATTAGTCATTTGTTGAATTGCTCAATATTGTATTATAATCAATCGTGTCATTAATATACTCAGTGTGAAGTATCTTGGTTTTTGAAATTTATTTCCCTATCAAATAAAAAAAAATGTCATGAATGTGTTTGTTCATATTATATTTTTATCTGGAAGAAGCAAACCGTTTAGCCAGCCTAATTAGCATATTCAGTGATTAATACTGGAAGTTAGCAAATTTCCATGCCAACCCAAGAATTATCATTATACTCAATATGACACCTATCTTCACTCTCTCCTTCACCGATTCAGCAGTTTTACCTGTCCATATAAAATAGACATTGCCAGGCTTTCGTCTTCACCTAGATAATTGGCGATGTTCCAATACCAGGTCAGTGGAAATCAACTGTATACAGAGGGAATACCCTTCCCATCTGTACAGTGCTACTTTTTGGCATTGGCTGGGATAATTAGCGATTTGCCAATACAAGGTCAGTGGAAATCAACTGTATATAGATAGGAGAGGGAATACCCTTCCCATCTGTACAGTGCTAATTTTTGGCATTGGCTGGGATAATTAGCGATTTGCCAATACAAGGTCAGTGGAAATCAACTGTATACAGATAGGAGGGGTATTCCCCTCTCCTAGAACAGGGGAAATACCCTAACTATCTGTAGGCCTACAGGGCTAATTTTCGGCCTTGGCTTGAATAATTGGCGATGTCCCAAAATCAGGTAAATGAGAAATCAACTGTATACAAATAGGACGTGTATCCCCATCCCAGAACAGGTGAATACCCTTTCTATCCGTACAGTGCTTATTCCCCTGTTCCAGAACAGAGGGAATACTCTTCCCATCTGTACAGTACTAATCTTTGGATAATTAGCGATTGGCCGATACCAGGTCAGTGGGAAATCAACTGTATACAGGTAGGAAGGGTATTACCCATTGCCTGGGGCAGGGGGAATACCCTTCCTATCTGTACTGTACTAGTCTTTGGATAATTAGCTATATGCCAATACCAGGTCAGTTGGAAATCAACTGTATACAGATAGGAAGGGTATTCCCCCTGTCCTAGAACAGGGGGAATATCTTCCTAATCCTTGGATAATTGGCGATTAGCCAATAACACACCAGGCCAGTGGCAAATCCCCTCTCACCCATCCTGCTGTAGCGTTTTTTTCTCGTTATAATGAAATCTCCACCTATCTGTTACCCCATGTGACACATGTGCCTCGCGCACGAAACCCCCCAAGATTAAACATCAAATTTAACCACTAAATGCCGGCGATCACACGACAAAGTCTGGTGTAAGAAAAATCAGTTCCATGTGACAGTATATGCGAAACGATGCTGGAACTTGTCCAGCGCCGTTCAAATAATGTGACAATTTCGATGAAAATGGCCGAACGCTGCGGTAGCACTGGTTCCCTGCCATTTGCGAGATGTGATTTGTGTAAAATATTAGAGTGTGTACAACAGTAATTTATTTTCGAATATTAACACCTTAAACATTAAATAATTGGAACTTAAAATGGGGGGGGGGTAAATCTACTAATATATCAAAAACAGTTATAACTATATTCTTGTAGTTTTGTATCGATATTCCCCTAATTATTTACTTATGAACAAAAATGTACGGAAAATATGCAGTGTTCTTTCGAAAAATAATACACAATATTGAGATTAAATGTGCTCATTTCGCGTTAAGAAAACAATTTAGAGCGTCATTTGTGTCTACATTTATGGTAAAATATGTATGCTGTGATATAATTGGATTAAAAATGTTTTGGATGACATATTTATAGCAATAAAATATATATTTGTTATTGGAGCAGTGTGGAGAGGGGTGCGTAAATAGGTTGAAATGACGTCATCACATAAAGGGGTTGAGTGAGAACGAATAGAGCCCACTTCTGAAGATTACATGATGCTCTCACAAAATGGGAGTTTTCAGATTTTTAATATGCTGCAGGCCGGCCCCGATGGCTCATTCGGATCTACTGAGGCTTGTAACCTGGAGGTACCAAGTTCGCATCCCGGTCGGGCCGGATATTTGTCATCTTGGTTGTGCATATACAGTGCTCCAAAATGTTTAAAGGCCTGGAGTGTACAGTGCTGCCTATGGTACTGTGCACTATAAAGAACCCTTGAAGTCATTCTAAATAAGAACTGGGCATAGTCCCGGCTTCGGGCTTCCTTCTGTCGCGATATTTCCATGATTGTGCAGAAAGCGACGTAAAGCAATATTCATATATATTTATATGCTGCAAAAGATGAGGCCGTGTGGACCTTGCAGCCTGTGAGCAGGTGACACTGCTGAAAGAGTGTAACTATACACTCATATACTGCACCTGATTGATTCCATTCAGGCATCACATTGTGTTGGTGATTTAATCCATACAAGCCTCGTCATCGCTTTACCAGAATAGCCGAACGTTTGCAGAAAGAGGTGAGGGTGTAGACTGGTGTTGTATGAAGTATAGGTCTATGATTTGACCTTCGCTGAGGGCACCTGGCTATGTGCCAGCAGCTGGGGTTAACATGTTGCTATTATCCGGAGACGGTGATGCTAATATTCCAAAAGATTAAGTGAGAGGTATGTTGCCCATTTTATGTAAGAGTGTGATGCATCACATATATATTGTATAGGGCTATGCTTTGACCTTTTCTGAGGGCACCTGACTATGTGCTAACGGCTGGGTTTAGCATGCTGCCATTATTATTCTCAGAGCTGTTGCTCATTGTTTGTAAGAGTGTGATGCATCATTATATGGTACTGACCCATCCCACTGAAAATCTTAAACCTTAGATTATTCTAACTAAACTTTCTCTTATTTGCATCAGCAAAGCTAAGATCATCCTAACTTTCCTAATGCTAATAATATCTCTGGTATTGGACCTTGACCTTTAAAGCGCTGAATTAATTTGTAAAAAACCCATTGCAATCAAAGGGGGTTTTTCACCTTGAAATCATCATAAATGTCTTGATTAGCATTTTCCGATTTATTTGAATACCTATGTTAAGGGTCTATGGCCATTAGAAAGATTTCTACTCTTACAGTGCGTGGATTGCCTTTAGTGGTCGGAATTTGACGACTAAAGTTAAGCCCCGCGCTGTAAAGCTACGACTCCACATACGCGTGAAGCGTGATGCGTGTTGCGTATTGCACGACTACACATGTACGTCAAAATGTGATGCGTGATGTGTCGAAGTTCGTTTTTACACACAGGGACATGTCATCTTATTTATCTAAATATAACCGTTTCCCCATCCATAGCTTCTGCCATATTGTCCCAAATGTTTCCATTCGGATGCTATCTTTATATAATCCTTTATTGAAGTGGAATATAGTGCTGGGTGTTCCTCAACCAGATCGACCAACTTCTCCAGATACGCATCAGCAATCACATTACGTTGCATAACAATGAAATTGTCACGAAAAAATAGCACAAATAAGAAAAGAAGACTATGTAGTCTACAAATGGGTCAGCACATGGTTCTTCCTGGATCACATGCAAGGATCTTGGGGGTACCCGGGAAAATCCATAAAATGCCGTCATGGAACGGTGAATACGCGAGCCTGAAACGAATACGCATCATGTGTGACGTACATGTGGAGTCGCTCTTTCTATTTCCAATGATTTTGGTGAACACGCATCACGCTTCACGCATCACGCGTATGTGGAGTCGTGGCTTTAAGGTTAAGCTACTTAGGCAGCGTTACGAGACGATGTATTATTACACTTTGGAAGCACTTGGGTGGATAAGTATAACGCAGCTATCATGAAACGTTCATCCAAAATGATCCACTGACTTCGACTTTGACACCACAGGGTATCTTACATGCTACCTGGGTAAAATCAACACCATTTATTGTAACTGTAAGCAATATACTGGGGGAGGGGGTCACAAAGGCCACCCCCTCCCGCTAGAATTAAAAGTGCCTTTTTCAAATGTACAATGAATAGTTTGTGCGTGTAAAAATAATATTATTTTAAATTGGACATCGACAAAAAAGTGGAATCGTCAAAATCACTGATAGATTATTACAAAGATATGATCTGCCCAGCCATGTGATAGTGGATGTAGAATCACGCTTTTGGAAACGCCACTAGGCTGAGGTCACAAAAAAGATAAAACAAATATCATTTTTGCAACTCCTAAAATAACTGATTCTATGATGTTACACAATGTTTGATGCGTTTGCTATGTGTCATCCCACTTACAAGTTGCGGGTGTGAACACTTATTCAGTTACTTGCAATGAGGCATGTTAAATTCATGCGTAGATCCATGCGTTGGTAACTGGGATGATTGCTAGTATAGTGGTAGAACTGTTCGGCCCCATCTGGGGAGGGCCACTGATGTTCTGTCTGTTGTGTGCTGTAATGCATCGTACAGGAGCACTAGTTTATTGCAATCATTCAAGTGAAGCCGCAGCTTCCACGTGTCTAGTCATAATCTTTGGGCAGAATGCCAGCGGCATACCCTGGTTTTTTCGTTCAACAACAGTGCCAATAAAGCTCCAGTATCAGTGCAGGCACTTCCAGTGCAGGCACTGTCAGTAATCAATACTTTGAGCATTTGATATTAAGATGATGTAATACTTTATTATTACAAATTGGACATAGTGGAATCGTTAAAATCACTGATAGATTATAGCAAAAATATGATCTGCCTAATGTAGAATTGTGCTGTTGGAAACGCCACTATTCTGAAGTTAAGCCTATGAACATACAGAGGGATATAGGCCTCTCCATAGATAATGAATCTGTAGTCAACTTTTGTGCAGGGAAATACCCTACCGGTATGTAATTTATTGATATTCTCAGTGAATAAATGTGTTTTATTCTCACAATTAGAACAGACTGTTGTAGTCTTAGTGGCGTTTAGTTTAACGTTTGTAATAAACCAAATAATATTTTTGTGAATTTAACTGTGGGTTATGGACATTATGGGTTGATACTTTAAGAGCTGAAAGGTGAGGATTTTAATTCTTGTAATCTAAGGGACAACTTAATATTTACATACTTATGACGTGTCCTTTTTATTGTATGTCTGTACACGTCCCACCCTTTTCTATTGTGGAACCCTCCACCCCCCCCCCCGTTGGCTGTACCAGCGGTGGACAACTATCAGGCAAAAAAAATAGTTAATCACAAGAAAATTCCAAGGGATAGAAAATCATGGCTACTGTTTGATAACTTGGTATGCTTTCGCCATGAATTGAAATACAACTAAAGTTGGTATATACAGGCTTCAGTTTGTGTGTGTGCACACATGACACGTCCCTTGACTACTGCGATCTGTGTTCATCTCGGCAGGAGCTCAATACATGTTTAAAGCTATAGACCAGTCTATGTATGTTTCTGGTTTGGACCCCGTCTGCCATTATCTTTGGAATCTGTGTGATGCTTTCTGGGCATAGATGTGTCCTGCTGGTCGTACACTGTGTGTTACAGTGAACTACTCCTTTAAGCTAATTTATAATTGCAAAAAAGAAGATCTAATGACTTTCAAATAAGCTTTTTGTGTTTTATACACAATTATGATGTATCATTTTAAAATAATTATGAAGAAAATATACAGTAATATTTAAATTTAATTTATTTATATTTATGTGTTTTAGATTGAGAAACTATGGATATTCCCCCTGGATTTGAGGAACAGTTAAAATGCATGGTGCAATCTTTGAGGGATAAATATGATATACCTGGAATTAGCTTAGCTTTAGTGAAGCCCTCGCAAAACCTGATGTTGGCTCATGGCTATGGAGTTGTCGACAAGACTTCTTTACAACCTGTTTCTTCGCATACACGGTTTGCAATAGGCTCCATAACAAAATGTTTTACTTCGGCGCTAATGGCATCCATTTTGCAAGAGCAGAGAAGGTGGCGAATTGTGTGTCTTTCAGAATTATTTAAATTATGATAACAATGCCATATTTTGATACTAACGTAATTAGTTTATTTATTTTGTTTTATAAAATTAGATTATATTTGATGTACATTATGACTAACTATTTTTTGTTGCTATTAAGTTAATAAATATTTTTCCAGAAACTGAATTTGTGCTTGACATAATTTATTATATTTCAGCATTAAATGGGACACACCTTTGGTGGAAATAATTGGAGAAAACTTCAAATTGATGGACCAATTTCGAACACAAAATGCCACTTTACGCGACCTGCTGGCTCATAAGATGGATATTGAGCTGGGTGAGTCAGATTTTGGATGGTTGTGTGGAGCTATTGACAGAAATAAAATAGAGACGTAAGTTTTTATATTAGTATACACTGGGCGTATATTTCTATGAATCAGAAGCAATTTAACTAGATTATTATACACAGGTCATCTGCACTTAGGGGGTCATTCACTTTTTTTCCTAGGCTTATTGATTATATGACTTACTTTCATAACAAGGTTGCTTGCTGGCCGATTTAAAAAAAACGTTTAAAATTACAATCAGAATATTCTAACATTGACAATTTTGAATGCCCCCTGGTTGATATATTTTGTTAAATCTTTGATATATGTATTTATTGTTACATCACACGCAAACAATTTATTTTACAGTATTGGTGTTTGAAAACGTTTAAACAAAATTTGTAATAGATTTACCAAATAAACAGTAATATGCCTATGAAATGCAATATTATGCTATTGACTGGGACATGGAATCAGATATTATGCAATATCTATATTATAGGCATGTGTAGGGCTATATGGGCTACTAAATTTATTTGACCAAATTTATCGACAACAGATCAGTAAAACACAATTTTGTATGAGCTTATGGGCAAACAGCGTTATTGCCTCATGTCTTGTCATATAATTTCCTATAGAATAGTTAAACATCTACCGGCAGCTGGTACATTCAGGACAAAGATGATGTACAACAACTTCATGTATTCATTAGCTGCGAGGGCTGCTGAGCATCTTACAGGGAACGACTGGGAACAGCTGATAAAAGATAGATTTTTTACGCTGCTTGATATGCAAGATTCCACATTTGTTGATGGCGAGGGTCCAGAATGGGATAACTTTGCACAACCTCACATGCTGCAAAACGGCCATTGTTTACCTATCCCACTAAAGGTACACGAGTGAGTATATGACATATAATAATTGTTTAGGCACTATATCCTGTGCCACTAATCTTGTACAGGAGTGAGTACGTCACACAACTTTGTAACACTATATCCTGTCCCACTGAATGTACAAGAGTGAGTGTATGACATATAGCATTGTACACGTTATATCCTGTACCACTAAATGTACACAAGTGAGTATATAGCATATAACCTTGTACACATTTTAACCCTGTACACATTTTAAAACCTGTACCACTGAATGTACACTAGTGAGTATATGACATATAACCTTGTACCCACTATTTCCTGCACCACTAAATATACAGGAGTGAGTATATGTCATATAGTATTGTACACACTATATCCTGCACCTCTAGATATACACGAGTGAGTATATGACATATAACCTTGTACACACTATATCCTGTAGGCCTACCACTGAATGTACACAGTGCGTATATGACCCCATCAAACACCATATGTTGACCGAATGTTAGGTCAATGCTGGGCTAGCGTAGTAAACGGTGGACCAACATTGAACCTACATTGGTTTATGTCAAGTGCTCACTTGTACTCACTGTCTTATCATATCACATGTATGTGTCACTTCTTTACTAAACCTTTAAGCCCACACGATGCATTACCTCTCTGAAAACAGACTTAATTTTCCTACAACTAAGTGTTTTCGAATCAAAATTTCCATGAAACTGGTTTGCCAATACATGGCAATTTTCTTTAATTTTTCAATCACTTCAAAACGAGAATTGCGGCAGAAATTCGCGGCTTGTAGTGGATGAAGATGACAATGGTAAATTCAGGCTTGAAAGGGTTAAAGTGGAGCTATTATAGTGCATGTCAACAAAATTAAATGAAATGAAATGAATCGGGCTTTAGGCCACCTTTGTGCACATATAGGCTAAACTGGGCCAGGAGAACCTCCTGAGGATGGTGAGATGATTGAGATGACACTGTCCTCCAGACACAAGATTCGAAATTCGAGCCCTGGCGGTGTGATGCCGAGCACGCTACCTCTCGGTCACGGAGGCTCCCCACAATACTGACTTTCACACGTGGATGGGGAAGAAACATTTTTGTTTCTTTCATACCGCCGAGACCGGGAACCGAGCCCCGAACTCTGGCGTGAAAGGCAGCGGTGCTAACCACTACCCTAGGGCCCCCGCCCGTCAACAAAATTAAGGTGCTGAGATCAGACTGACATGTACTTGTTGTCAGCGCTATAAAAGTGTGGAGCTAATTTTATATTCAGTAACTATACAAAAAGAGAAGGTCACTTTATTAATCTAGTGTGTTCATTGTTATAAACTTGTTTAAAATGTATTTATGTAGATGTAATAGTACCAGTTGAATCCGTATGGTTATGCAAGTTATACATTTTGCGAAAAGTTAGAAAGAAATAGAGTAGATAACAAATTAAAAAGTGGTTCTGTTTTGTAGGCCTATGTATATTTTAAAGTAAAATGTTTCAACCCTTACAGTGCGAAGATCGGCTTTAGTCGTCAGAATCTGCCGTCTGTAGACGTCAGAATCTGATGACTAAAGTCGAGCCCCTGGCTGTGAAAGTAAAAATATATCTAATGGCCGTAGACCCCTAGCATAGGTATTCAAATGAATCAGAAAGAGCTAACTAAGACATTGATGATTTCAAATTAAAAAACCTCTTGGTTGCGATGTTTTTTTACAAATTAATTCAGCGCTTTAATGGTTAACCGGTGCAACTTATTAATAATATTAAATTGGTAGATGCTGTGGAAGTATTGGTCCCGCAGGATCAATAGCATGTAGTGCAGAAGATATGACGAAATGGATGCAGTTCCTTTTGAGAAGAGGCAGCGTGGACGGGATACAGGTGATTCAAAGCTCATTCCTGGCTGAATGCTGGAAACCTCAGTTTGCTCTCCCTGCAGGAAAACCTGAATGGAGTGGGTATGTTCACAAGCCCGATTTCCCCGCAACAGAAGAAAGGAGTGCGTATGGTTTTGGGTGGTACACAGGATCTTACCAAGGTCTGTAAGAATTTTGTATAGGATAAAGCCTGAGGAGCTCTACATTCTTAGCTTTAAAAAGGGCCGAGGCCGAAGTCCGAGGCCTTTTTTAAAGCTAAGAATGTAGAGCTCCGAGGGTTTTAGCTGACTTAAAACACATCCGACCATAATGAAAATCCCTCATAATCAACAGTTCGGTCGCGCCTGACTGATTATAGCACCATAAGCCTACCATGATAATTGGTCTGTACTTGATCAACAATAACTCTTCCCTGTTTAGAATGTCGTGGTCGGACAAAGAAAATAATGTAGTGGTGTGTTTTAAATGATGTTTACTTGCAGTGCTGTGTGGTCGCCTACAGTACAGTACGATACAGTGCAGTGCAGCGCCCCTGTATTGCACTGTACAGTTTCGTTATCTAAACTTTCCCTCATTTTCATCGAACTTTTCTAATGGAAGTTAATATTTTTAGCGGTCTGGGCCCTGCCTAGGGCCCATCCCAAAAGCTAAGATATTATGAAAATAAGAGAAAGTTAAGGTAATCCTAATTTTACGATTCTTAGCGGTATAGGCCTAGGTCACAGGGACTACACTAGCTAGATAGGCATATAATTGGAAGAAACGACCATTATATAACTAGTACTGACCAATGACATGGATAAGATCTAGGAACAACCACTTTAACTCCTCTCTGCCCAAATTCCTCAAAAAGTGTAGGGGCCTACTCCTGAAACCAACATTTATTTTTTAAATCTGAATCGTCATGTAATATTTGAAATACGCCATCATAACCAGTTTCAAAATAACGAAAATAAAAACGATACAAATAAAAAGTAGCAGATTATACTATTTATTTTTATAATTATTTATAAGGCCTACATTGCTATTATTTGTACACAATAACGTTACGGCTGTTTTGTTTGTACATTCTGCTTATGTATTATATAGCTATATAGATAAATTCTCCTATCATTCCTGAGTTGTACAGTTGAATGGTGACGTAGGCTATGTCTACTATTTATTGATGTGAAGGCAACATTATGTTTTAGGATACAGGACTGTGGCCCACTCTGGTGAGCTATTTGGATATGATGCCCTCGTGACCATTTATCCCGACATGGATTTAGGAATCTACACGGCTTTTAATGGGCCTGGAGGGGAGGCTGCCTTCATCGGCAATCAACTTCTCCATTACTTTATTGCTGATTCCATGTTAGAATTGACGCCCTGGCTTAATTCTTCAACCATACAGAGCTTTCCAGAACCATGGAAAAAGAAAGAGGTGTATTTCATCCCGAGAAGTAATTGTCCAATTCCAAGAAACATAACAGCGACACGATCTCTACACGATTACTCGGGATCTTACAGTCATGGATTCTTAGGTGAAATGTCAATAAATGTGGACATAGGGAGAAATGTCCTGTGTCTTTTATATGGAAAAATAGGGAAGTTTTTTCTCCATCCTAACGGAGAAGAAGATGAATTTCAAATGGAAGGAGTGGATACGCTATCATTTCTTCAGACTCTGGACAATTACGCCCCATGTACGTGGATGATGGTCCATTTTCGACACAGTGATTGTAACGTCATAGACGGTTTTGTTTGCTCACTTTTTGAAAGTGGTCCATTTTTTTCAAAGCTTTAATTTTTCCATGGTCGGCTGATATTTATAGTATGAAAAATATTGTAAATCCATCATAATATATGAACATCATTCAACACTATTCCTGCTGAATAAACCAATATTTCACTCTCAAGAATCACACTTTATCGGTGCTAAAGCATTAAAAAACGGTTATAGTCGTGGTTGACGCTCACCATATCCAAAGACAAAATTATGCAGACATTTCTCATATTTTTAAATTGCGTCTTTAGTATCGAATTTCAACCCACTTGAAGCATCTTTACAACCCATTTTCAACTTTTTTTCCAACTACAATTCAACATAATTTCTACATTGTTTTAATGTTTTCACATCTTCCTAAAAAAAATTTCAACCCACTCGGAACGTTTTTTTAAACACATTCAAATATGTTGTCATTTACCTTCTAAGTTGTTGCAGTGGCATACTTGCACTGTGATCACATGTTATGTGTCTTCCCTTGATTTTGTTATTGTAAGTTTCCCAAAATGTAAAATTTGTTGAACGTATATGTGCGCCCGCATAGACCATTGTTTCAAATAGAGAATCAGATATTATTTAATTGAATTGCTTTGCAGCGGCGCTTTTATGATTCCACAATTATCTTTGGAATCAAGCATCTCACCAACATAAATACCAATCAAATGGGCTTGCAAACGTTACAAAAATACTTATGAATGATGCGAATGTCTTACCAGCGTTATCAATGGCTTGCGAATATTGACGGCGAAAGACAGCCTTAGTAACATTCGCTGAAATTTAGGAGACGCTTCCTAAATTGGCCGATATTCGTAAGCAGGTGGAGAATAACTTGCGAACGTTCCGAACTTGTTACAAACGCTTACAAATGCTCGACGAGTGTAGCGGATTTTGTGCGAATGTCAAATCTTTTCATCAAATTAAGTATGTTCGCCTATTACGTTACGTTATTTGCAAGGCGTGTGTAACGTTTGCCGTTGCCCATTCTTTGCGAATGTCTTACCACTGTTAAATTCAAGGAAACAATGAGCCCAGCGTCATATTCAATGGCAACGTTGGTGAGACAGTCGCATCATTCATAAGTATACGTTTGTAACGTTTGCAAGCCCATGCGTAAGCATTCGCAAGCATTCATAACATTCGCAAGGCAGTCGCAGCATTTATTCTTAAGTCCATTTGCACCATTCGCAACGATTGTTAGCAATTCGTAAGGCATTGGCAAGCATTCACAGTGCATTTGCAACATATTCGCAAGGAGAGGTAGAGTGATGACTGAGGTGAAAATATTCACAATCTATTCACAATTTGTTGGGCGAATTCACTGCGAATTTCAAAGATACATATTCGCTAGCATATTCGCCTATGTGTGAGAGCAGCATAATATACATATTCGCTATATTTGCTAACATATTCGCCAATGTGTGAGAGCAGAATAAACGACTGTATAGGCTATAATGCCAACTATACAAAGACCGATTTTAGCACTTTCGTTCCCATCCACGTTGGATTCCACCCCTCGACATGGCGCACCATAAGAAACCTTAAGCTTTTTCAAACACTGGTCCGAAAATGGTCTGCTAACTAATGAGTTTTCGAGCTACGCCCTGGTGAGTAAAATGGTAATCATTGCCCTGAATTCCCTAATTATTCTTACGCCCGTTCTAAGAAAAGATATAATATTGCTTTTCATCCACTTATCCACAGTTATATCTAGCCTAACTGGTAAATGCGCAGCACAACAATTAAAAAAACTTTTATAATTCTACTCTATGGACATGTTTACATCATATGGTCATATTAATAAGCCAAAATAAAATCACCGATTTTTTATATGATTTTAGACCTGAGCATGTCCCTTTAATAAATGATTTTAATAAATATTTAATAACATATAATGTAATCAGTGATATGAGCTGAGCTTATAATTCCTTATCCTTAAGTTAATTTATTTAGGTTTTTACACACTTGAAGTTGTGTCTACCGCGACCCACAACTTTGAAGGCCTACTTGAAAAGTATGAATATTTGTTTAGTTTGAAATCAAACATTTGCAAATGTTGATGTTTTAAACACACAATTCGTTCTCAATATCAGTGATTTGATCGACTTTTTAATGTGATCTATCAACCCTTATATGGTATGAATAATTATGTCCTTATAAGGGGTGATTGGCTATCATGTGACCCTCTCAGAGGGTCACATGATAGCCAATCACCCCATATAAGGAAACGTCTTGTGGCAACTTTGATTTATTTGTCACAAAATTATTCATAAGATAGGTTAGAAATGACAATAGTCGTGATCAGCAGGAAAAGGGTTTCAACTGTGATTAAATCCGCGCATTACCAAAAAACATATTTTTTTTGCCCAGCGCGCGCATTGGATTGTTGTCGATGTAATAAAAGCAGTTAATTTTTAAAATAGGTCTTTTTTTGTTGCCCTCATTAACTTTTCCAGACATTTGTCCAATGTTTTTTTATTTGGTCGCTCTATTAACCTATCCAAAGTAGATTCAATGTTTTTTCTTAAATGTTTTTTTCCGTGTTTTCTGATCTGCGGGGGGGCGGGTTTTGACACTTCGTGCGCAAATTAGGAGCCCCCCCACCCCCGAAACCCTGCTGACCCCCCCCCCCCTTTGAGGAATCCTGGATCCGCCATTCCAGCTGTAAATGAATAGGACATACTACAGTGAGTTCACAACTGTGACATTTAACTATCCGTTGTCACTATGATACTAAGTTAGATATCGCTCATGTACAATCAAGAACTAGTCCCAAAGAAAAACAACAGTGGACCAGTTTATAACGCCTTGTTAACTTTTAAAAGATACAAAGTTGATGAGCTTTTGGTGACCATGAGTCAGGGTATGAGCATTGTGAAGTGGAAATTGTTTGTGAATAAACTTGTGATTGAAGAAGTAACTATGACGTGGAATACCCAACGATACATGTATAGAAGTTTAGAATTATATAATGAATGTGTTGTAAATATGAATGTTAGTGTGTGGTGGAAAGTTTCGAATGCTATTCCGACACTAGAAAATAATGAAAATGTTACAACTGATATACCAAGGTAAATTTGTGCGCCGAACAGGGCTACATATGAGCCTTTGAAGAGATGCCAACTTTGCAATAGTCTTGATCTAGGAAATGTGTGTCATGTTTATTTGAATGTACAGAGCTAAGTGCAGTGAGAACGCCTCTTCTACTAACAGTGTATAGATGTATGCCCGCAGCTGTGAATGATTGTTTCAAAATGTTCTCCAGTAGGCAGAAAACTGTTTTCCTGTTATCAGGTCTCAAGTGCGAATTTGTTGAAGAATGGGCTGACACATACAAATCGATTGTTTATTTTATCGCTGAGATGTACACAGCCTATTTTATTGAATTAAGCTGAAAAAAAAAGTTAAATACACCTTTCTGTGCTTTGTTTGATATTGCAAATATAAAAAAAAATATATATAAAAAACAATAAATAAAAAAGAACAAAAATATAAACACTGTACAGTAACTTTAAGACAATTGGATATTCTATAGATTTTTTGAGATGTAAAATATATTTATACCATTTATGTTTTCACTTAAGATGGTAAAAGCGCAATTCTTGTATTTTGTTCGATATTTGTACCACCTGTGAACTGAAATGTATACTTTGTATATGTATGCTCTCCTTGAAAGGAGGTAAATAAACATACTACTACTACTAGCTGTAATGAATAGAACATACTACAGTGAGTTCACAACTGTGACATTTAATCACCCGTTGTCACTATGATACTAAGTTAGTAGGCCACGTTGCTGTAGCATTATTTATGTGACACAGGGAATGAGCCCAAAAATAAGTATAGGGCCTAACATGAGAACGATATGCTTCGTCAACGCCAAGAGTTTGACCTAGCGCAGTGGTTTTCACGTAACCAATGTTGGATTCATGTTGAGTCAATTTCTGCGACGCTGGTCCAACATTGAAACATCACTGGGTCAACGTGTCGTGTTTATTGGGTATATAGTGGTAGACAATACGCTACAATGTTCCACTAGTGAGGTCTTTTCGTCACGCAACGTTCGTCATTGTGACGGTGATATCCAGGGTAGCTGTTTACCACTCACCACAGAAAAACTTAATTTCCTCTTTAAATAACGCACGCGCTCTATATTAGGACGACTGTTCACTTCCTGGTTAAAGGTGAGCATCTACAAGCCAAATTGTCTTTGTTTAGTTAAGATATGTTGCTTTAATAAATCATAATATGCCCTATAATTATCACCTGAAATTAAATCTGGGTCAGGATTATTCTCACAGTGTGCAATAGTTGTCATTGTTAGTCAGCCAGCCAACATAAGCTAAGATTTTAACAAAATTATGGCAATTATGTCACAAGCAATCCAGAAAAACTTCTACGCGCCTAAATCCTCGGTGTCTCGAGCTCAGAGGCGCTGTAAATATGAATCCGGTTCGTTATCATTGTCCGTTTGTCGTTCCAATTTAATTCGTAGATCCAGCTTACCGGGACACAGACGATTTAGGATGAGAAAGCTTGGCCGAAATATAAAGTTTTTAATTTTTTCCGAAAAGACTCTGAAGATTTAGATTTTTAATCTCAAGAGGGATACAATTCCAGAGCTGGGGGGCCACAACCGAAAAAGCCCTTTCACCCATCTTAGAACTCACGCTGGGAACAACCTGTTGATCATCATCTGAGGAGCGGAGATTCCGGGTTCTGTTTAAAAATCTGTTTTAAATCTCCATAGTGTGAAATGCAATAATGGATACTAAAATGGCTGCCGTATGGCTAAAAGTTCAGTTATAATTATATGAAACAAAATTATATATAGACAAACGATAACATTTAGGCGATGGGCTACTTATGGCTACCATGTACCCCCCCCCCCTCCACATCTCAACGAAACTAAGTTTTTGGAGCCCTGGGATATACTGAACACGAAATCGAATGTGAACATTGAAGATATAGGGATGTAAAACCTATTTCGACGACTTATATAGAGGTACTCCAAATATGTTTTCAACAACGTCGCGCAATTTTAAATAAGGGGTAGGGTTACTTGGATGTATGTTATTTCTGTCCTGGTAAACTGATTTACAACTGCAATATATCATATTAACGGTAATTGAATTCCACTTCTTATGGTATATAAATCATATATATATATAAATGTATCGCTTCATGTATACCTAAACATAATTTAATTTAAAAAATCAGCGATGTCCACAACAACAGAACCCCGATGTGAAACACCATTTCATCAAACGTGTTTTACACGTATCCACGTTAGGGCCACTGTTTTTTAATCCAGATATGCTGATAAATAAGCGTCGATGTTATGTGTGCTTTAAAATTTCACAAATTTTGTGAAAGACATATATAAAATGGCCATCTCTTTAAAAACAAAATATGTAATTTTGTGCATTTTATCTGACTCTGCATCGAACTAATGGACATCAAGCAAAATTAAAGCTGTGTTTTATAATAAAAAACACGCATTTTATATGAAAATTGACAGAAAACGACAAAATACAAAATGGCCGCCGTCTGTTTGAACAATTGTATATATCGACAAAAAGAAGTAAAAAATAAACCAACATCTTTGGTATCAGTTGAAAGTCACTACCAAGGGCTTTTACATAGATACATAAAATTTTATTAAATGTTAAATACGAAATGTACAACAAAGCACTAAGTTTGTATTTTATCCCTCCATATGAACAATTTCCAACGTTTGTTCTTAATGAATACAATCGGGACTTCTCGCTCATTTTAATTTTATATGATATAAATGTTTGTTAGTACTTTTATAGACCACTGGTGAGGTGATCACATCCACTTTAAAAGTTATCTCAGCCACTACAAGGGGGGGGGAAGGGTGTCACCTCCGCGTGGTCCCCCCTGGGCAACTTCTTAGAAGGCCAAGCACACCCAAACCTTTCATCGAACCAGGTTTTGTTATTTTTTTTGACGTGAAGTTTTTTGTGTTTGCTTTCCGGTGGTTTTTCACTGAGGTTGTTGTGTTTATTTTCGAATAGTTTTCGGTTTATATTCTTTATATATTCTTTATATATTCATATTTATATATTTTATATATTTTTTCATTGTACTTGTGGTGCCTTACAGTGCTCTCACGGATTGTGATCGCTCTGTCGTGCTAGTTCTCGATGACAGACCCGATCCCCAGCTGTGGGGGCATTGTAGGTCTACTCATAGTTCCTCTATGATTTGTTTTTTTTGTGTTTGCAGTGGTTTCTCTTTGGCATCCTGGCGATGGACGGGATGTCCGAAAGAAACCAGTGCCATATAATTATTTTTTCACTTTATTGTTTTAAAGGTTTCTCTGTGGCATCCTGGCGGATAATGCAGCATGTCATAGAGAAGCCATTGCCGTACAATTAGCCTGTGGTGACTTACGGTGTCCTCACGGTTTGTGATCGCTCTGTGATGTCCTCCAATATCACAGACCTTATTACCAGCTGTGGGGGTACTGTAAGTCTTTAATTTTTGAGAATTTTTTGTGGTCTCATGATGTCTCCGGCCGTACTGGCCGAAAAGTGAAGTAAAGAAGACATTTACTTACTTACTTAATGGTTTCTCTGTTCATTGTTTATGTCATTCATATGTATGTCTAAATGGGTTTACTTTTTTGATTATAGTATATAGTATATATTATATATTTGTTTTAACATGACACTGTTTTGACTTAGACTTGTAGTTTTTACACAATCACTCCAATTTTATGGAGACATAGTGACTTGATAAGTCGTTCATTTTATAATAACTTCATATTTTACATTATTTATACTGATATTTTTATACTCATTAAACTGTGCTGTAGTGCAGGCGCTACAACATGTCATCAGACTCGTTACATATAGGTGCCAGGAGCATCGTCATCTTATCATATCAAACACTTTAAACTGAATATTTTAGTACGAACATGCTTTTATTGACTTTGTCTTTCCTTTACTACTTTAACTATACAATATGGTATATTGTAATACCTGGAATTTTCACTTAAATGGCCATACTGGCCGAAAAGTGAAGTAAAGCATTTTACTTACTTACTTACTCAGCCACTACAAAAGAGATCTTGACCACTAAATAAGTGACTATAACCACTTTAAAAGTTATCTCAGCCACTACAAAAGAGATCTTGACCACTGAAGAAGTGACTATAACCACTTTAAAAGTTATCTCAGCCACTACAAAAGATATCTTGTCCACTAAAGAAGTGACTATAACCACTTTAAAAGTTATCTCAGCCACTACAAAAAAATATCTTGACCACCGAATAAGTGATCACATCCACTTTAAAAGTTATCTCAACCACTACAAAGGTAATCTTAGCCACTATCAAACTGGTATCAGCCCCTGATAAAGTTATCTAAGTCACCACAAGTGATCTTGGCCAATGAAGACATGGTCACAGCGACTTTAAAAGTTATCGCAGCCACTACAAAAGTGATCTCGGCCACTGAATCACTACAAATGGGATATTGAAGAAATTATTACAACCAGTTATTTCTTGGCCACTATCAAACTGGTGTCAGCCACTGATAAAGTTATTTAATCCACCACTGAAGAAGTGATTACAGCGACTTTAAAAGTTATCTCAGCCACTGAAAATGTGATCTTTGGAGAAGTGACCACAGCCACTTTAAAAATTATCTAAACCACTAAAAAAAGTGATCTTGCCCACTGAAGAACTGATTACAACCAGTTATCTGAGCCACAATAAAAGTGATCTTGACCATTGAAGAAGTGATCACAGCCACTTTAGGGATCTTGACCACTGAAGAAGTGATTATAATCATTTTAAAAAATAATAATAATAATAATAATAATAATAATAATAATAATAATAATAATAATAATAATAATAATAATAATAATAATAATAATAATAATAATAATAATAATAATAATAATAATAATAATAATAATAATAATAATAATAATAATAATAATAATAATAATAATAATAATAATAATAATAATAATAATAATAATAATAATAATAATAATAATAATAATAATAATAATAATAATAATAATAATAATAATAATAATAATAATAATAATAATAATAATAATAATAATAATAATAATAATAATAATAATAATAATAATAATAATAATAATAATAATAATAATAATAATAATAATAATAATAATAATAATAATAATAATAATAATAATAATAATAATAATAATAATAATCATGATAATCATAATCATGATAAAAAAAATTATGGTGAGTGTTTATATAGCGCACACACAATGCTCTATGCGCTTCACACACATTACCCCTGGTCACTGGACCTGTTCATTCATGTACCATTTCAACGCCCTTTTGGAGCATACAGCACTAATCGCACACATGCCATCTCCGTTTTACCAGGTACTCATTTACACCTGAGTCAAGTGAAGCATGCGAGGGTAAAGTGCCTTGCCCAGGGACACAACATCGAAATAATGTCCCAATATTGAGAGAGGAGAAACATGAAATTTCTCTAAAAATCCTGCAACAACTGGGATTCGAAACTGCACGGCAAGCAGTGACGTTGGCAAAGCTCCGCGCTCTAGCCTTTGCGCCACGTCCCTCCCTTTAAAAAATATCTAAACTACTACAAAATTATATACCATAAGAAGCGCAACTCAATTATCGTTCATAAGCTATATAGCAGTTGCAGATTGGTTCACCAGAACAGAAATAACATGCATTCAAGTACCCCTACCCCTTATTTAAAATTGCGCGACGTTGTTGAAAACATAAGCAGAGTACTTCTATGTAAGTCGTCGAAATAAGGTTTGAATCCCAATAGTTCAATGTTAAATTACGTTTTCAGTATATCCCAGGGCCCCAACAAACTTAGTTTTGTTGAGATATGGGGAGGGGTGCATGGTTGTCATAAGTAGTCTATCGCCTAAATGTTATCGTTTACCCATATATCATTTTCTTTCATATGAATATAACTTAATTTTTAGCCATACGGCAGCCATTTTGGATTCAAAAATGGTCTCCATTATTGCATTTTAAAACTATGAAGATGTAAAACAAATTTATGTGAATACAATTTGACTAACATAGATTCTCAGCAAACATGAGACGTTGGTCCAACGTTGGCTTACCGTTGGCCCACCGTCTACGACGTTGGCCCAACAGTAAACCAACGTTGGCCCAACGTCTCATGTTTGCTTGGTTGTCACAAGACATATTGACCTTGTGTTTGACTTTTATAAAGTCGAATCCATCATTACTGAGGCATTTTCAGAGCTTTTTTGAGTCCATGGTGGCCATATTGAATAATTGAAATTGCTCAAGAGTGACTCCTCAACATCACCCTAGATATCGTTATGTAGACACTAAGGATAAATAATCAGCAGAGAAAAAAACTATATCAGAGAATTTTGGGTCAGGCCAATATTGGGCATTCTGCTGCCGGACTACAATCAGCGTTAAAGTTAGTGTCCTGGATAATAAATGATGTCAATTCTCCTCAAAATATGACACGACATATTTTACCCGTCTCTACAAGTTTTACCTGTCTCTACAAGATGAATGCTTGTGTCGGATGAAAAATACAAAACAAATGCACAATTTAGCACTTCAAACGTCGAACATGTACGAGAAAAAAATTAACCAGCTGTTTTCAACCTTAATATTGTATTTTACCTTGATATTGTTTAGTTTAGATCGAAAATGACATCGTAATCGTAATCCTTGACCCTGGCATAGAGGTATCACATGTGATTTCGATATGTTTATAATATGTGATGCCTTGTATTAGTGACCATATCGCCTTTCACGCTTGAGTTCGGGGCTCGTTTCCCTATCTCGACTGACTGAGAGGTAGCGTGTTCGGCCTCAGACATCCAGGGTTTGAATTTCGCTTTATGTGTCCAGAGGGCAGTGTCATCTCACTCTTCTCTCCATCCTCGGGAGGTTCTTTTCGCCCAATTTAGCCTATATTGTCCCTTTGAATATAATAGGGTGTATCTGCCACTTTGTAAAGTGGCAGATGGCAGATACACCCTTTTATATCCAAGGGGACTATATGTGCACAAAAGCATACCCGGCAAATTAGCCTTATACACTCTATGAAACCTGTCATGTAACCCCTCAAAATGATCAGTGTGGATAATGACATGCATCGAAAGTGTCAGAAAGATGGGGCGTCAAACATGGGGGGGGGGGGTGAAATCCCCTGAAATGTTTAAAATTTTTGATGAAACATGTCATGTATCACCTTAAAATAATCAGTGTGACTCACCGATGATTTAGGCGCTACAAAAATTTATTATTAGTATTGTTATTATGAGAACGGGGCCCTAGGAGTAGCCAGCTAAATCTGCCCGCCTGTAAGACGTGTTTGTCCCTCGCTCCGGTATTCAGGTTTCAAAGGAACAAAATGCTTCGTTTCTGCCCACTAAGTGTCGTTGGGTACTGGGATGATTGCGATTAGTAGTACTTTCTGCCCCCATCCGAGGAGGGTCATTGTGATCTGTTCAGTCTGTTGCATGCTTTACAGAAGCAGCTAGTCTACAGCATCCAAGTGAATCTGCAGCCTCCATACATGTGTCTGGCCAGATTTTTTCGAGCTGATTGCTAGCGGTTACCTTGGTTCCTCCGTTCATTAGCGGTGCTAATGCTGCTCCTGCATCAGTGCAGGCACTGCCAGTGCAGTGTCGATAAGTGCAAGCACCGATGTTGGCCGTGGTAGCCTTCAAACAACCGGCAATAGAGTGTTGGACATTTTGTGTCACATGTGAGATGAATGAAGTTACCCCTAGCTATTGTGACTCTTGGGACAATCCCACCCGAGGATAGCAGTGCCGTGTTTTGTAGGAAAAAACCCCGAGTCTCTGGACGTCTGGGCATGCCTGTGGGTAATACAATAAAAACTGTGATGATTGCGAGTAGTAGACTTCCCGTCCCCATCCGAGGAGGGTCATTGTGATCTATTCCGTCTGTTGCATGCTTTACTGCATTGTACGGAAGCACTAATCTACAGCATCCAAGGGAAGCTGCAGCCTCCATACATGTGTCTGGCCAGATTTTTTCGAGCCGATTGCCAGCGGTATACCTTGGTTCCTCCGTTCAACAGCGGTGCTAATATCATGTTTGTGGGTTAAATTCGCATTTCTAAAATCACTTCTATTAATTCAGAACATATTGACCAGCTTCTAATGACATGTGGGCCCCTAATTTAAAGAACAGCTATAGGACGGCGGTGATTGGTTGATCTTTTTACAGGCTTAGTCACTTTTAAATTGGTCATGGGTAGAATACTACACTTGATGGGCGGGGGCCCTAGGGTAGTGGTTAGCACCGCTGCCTTTCACGCCAGAGTCCGGGGTTCGGTTCCCGGTCTCGGCGGTTTGAAAGAAACAAAATTGTTTCTTCCCCATCCACGTGTGAAAGTTAGTATTGTGGGGAGCCTCCGTGACCGAGAGGTAGCGTGCTCGGCCTCAGACCGCCAGGGCTCGAATTTCGAATCCTGTGTCTGGAGGACAGTGTCATCTCAATCATCTCACCATCCTCAGGAGGTTCTCCTGGCCCAGTTTAGCCTATATGTGCACAAAGGTGGCCTAAAGCCCGATTCATTTCATTTACTACACTTGATCCGATATGTTTTACCATATTGTAGGTGTTGTTTTTGCCACTGTATTTTTAGGTCAATAATATACACCCTTCAGGTAGATTCCAGCGAACAAATTACCTATTCTTTAATAGATAAACAAAATTAGACCCTGTGTACTATTTTTATCTTTGCAGGAGTCAAGCGGTATGCAAATAGCATATAATACGTTAGACAAAATGCTGAAGAAACAAATATTTATGCTATTGGTTGGATCGATGAGGAAGAACACACCACAGGTAGATAGGCCTACACAGCAAACATAAGCCGTCGAACCGATGTTTGTTCAATGTTGGTCCAGCATGGAAGACCATGGGCCAACATTGGTTCAACGTCTAGTGTTTGCTAGGAGAACTATCAACATGTAATATGTATAAACTTGAATCAATTTGTCTAGTTTGTTATCACAGCTTTAAGAGTTGTGAATATACAGCAATATTAGATATATTTCAACCTAAACTGTATATATATGAGTGGAGATCTCATTCAATTTTTGTATATCTAATAGCTTAATGAGCTTAAATATACATTTTACAACTAAGAATACCGGGGTAATAATTATAGCTACAATTATCAATCACACTGCAAATGATTTTTTTGTGATTTTTTTGTTTCAGCATAGATCTGTTTCTCGCTCATCCAAACCATTCCTGACTGCAGTTGCAGAAGCGGCAAGGTAAAGTTTAACTACATGGAAAGAAGTTAGATAAAAACTTTTTCATTGGTATTTTGCTTGACAATGAACAACAACTGAGTTAGATATTTTTCTTACAGAAAATCTCAGGAAGACTGGTATGTGGAAAACGGGGGCGCCAAAGTAGTTATGACTGTGCCACCACCAAGGACGGAAGATTTGGACAGAACAGGTTTGTCTGGACCAGAATTTTCAAGCTAAAATTCTTTGGAATCCAGTGGAAAATACCTAATGTTAAAGCTTTACTTTTGCATAATATGTTTGGGTCCCATATGACACCTGAGGCTATAATGGCATAATGCAGGAGCTAGATAAAAACACTTTCATAAATAATTTAAATAATTTATACAATATGAATAAAAAAGGTGTGTTAAACATCCTCCATAACAAAATGACGATTCCCATATTAAGATGGCGATATTTCAAGCTGACTGATTTGACAATTTTTTTGGTAGTTGTCATTTTTTCACCTATTATCGTCCACAAAGCGAGCAATGTTCTTTCGGATTTACATGCCTTTGTACTCCAATTTGGAGTATATATAAAAAAATACAGGTATTATTGTCATATTAAAATTTAATTATCTCAGTAAGAAAGTCATCTAAGCTATCAGATAAAACTAATTCGTGAAATAAATGCATTCAAATTATTATTCATGTATATCTATTACCTAGGTGTAAAACTTGGTAAATTTAATGTTCTTCACAACCCATCTAGCTCCCAACATTATGATAGGCCCCGCTAAATCTCCAAGTGTAATATTGAATCCAAACATTTTACGCAAAAGTATAGCTTTAATTGCATGAAAGTAAAATTAAATAATTCAAGTGGGACCATTTTTAATGTAGAATACGTCATTTACAGCAGACCTCGATGGAGGTGTGCTGCTTGTTGTATTACACAGGTCCCACCGTCACAGTTATTTGTTTCTCAATAGCAGCAATCTGCGAAACTTTACACTTGTGTATTCAATAACATCAGTTCTCTTTTATTCACCTTGAAGGAAGAATTACAGTAGGAATGATTGATATATAAATTACCGCCGTAAATATTCAATGTGTATAAAAAGATAATAGGTAATACGAGGGTTTGTAAATATGGAATGTAAAACAGATGTTTGATTTGTGATTAAAATTCAAATAGATACAGCTCTGAGCTATTCAAATGATAAAGTTGTGTTTCGTTACCGAGATCCACAACCTTAAGTGGCTGAAAATAACATATAATTGTAAAATGAAGTCGCAAAGTACATCAGTTTGCATATTTGAAAGCACTTTCTAGTCATGAAAACTGGTTGTATTAGTGGCAATACAATCACAAAAACATTAAATGTTGTAGTCGTGGTCAGTGATCTAGGGGATTAAAAAATTCGGCTGTACATTATTTTTTACAAATATCTTGTTTGTAATTTATATCATACAGTCCAACAAACGAGACCATCGGATGTTCTTATAATGCTTGACCAACGTCTTAGACGCTGGTCCATCATTTAACTATCAATAATTGATCATCTCGTATTTGCCGGGAGTAATTGTACATTTGAATAATAATGTATATTATTATTATTTGTTGTGCCATGCTTTATTCAGGTAAATGGAACATCTCTGATGTAAATCGCGTGCTTCTTCCTTTTGAGCTGTGGCTTGGCACCAGTTTCTTAGATTTTAAAAACATTCTACAGGAACACATGACACCTATGTTCTACAGAGAAGCAAAATTTTCACCAGAACTAACTATTCTACCACTGAAGGCCAGTGTTCCAGAACTTTTCTTGACTGCGCAGCTAGATCGAATAGGAAACAAAACATATACAGTTTCAACGAAACTATATGACCACAAATCCAAAAACGTGTTAGGCAGCTCATTTAATCATTTGGTGTTTGTGAAGAGAGGTACATCATCTGCTGTACAAATTCCAGAATGGTGGAGGAATAAATTATCTGATGGTGCGACCGCTGAAGAATTACCGTTTTCACCACCAGTACAACTCCCTCAAGACAGTGATTGCACACATATATTTGAAACGCTAATTTCGTGGAACGACATCGGTTACAATTATTATGTTGACCATTACAATTATCTGCCAATTTGCCTGGATGGGATAATGGACGCTGTGGTGAAAAACAAACTGAAAGTGTTACGAGAAGACATTCTTCATTACCATGTTAAAAGATGTGCTTTTACATATAAGAAACTAGGATTGGGAGGGGATCGTTTACAGTTACTCATAAAGGAAAATCTCTGCAATCCGTATTTGCTGAATATGGCTCTATCCAGCCAAAATGGTCTCCTTGCTCAAATAAACATAGAGTTTGGTGAGCCTTTATCATAATTATTGTAACGCCAGATTCTTTGTTGTAAATTTAAAGTTTGGTGAGCCGTTGTAATAATGTAAATCAGATTCCTTACCGTGTCATGCTTGGCAGCACGCTGAATGTGAGCCAGCGTCACAGACGTCGGGCCTACATCAACACAGCTTTGTTTCAAAGCATTGTGTTTGTATACTCTATGCAGCACAAGTCCACCATTGACCCGGCAATGTGTCGGTGTAACGTAGGCTACATGAGTCCGATGTCGGCCCATTGTGCTCGATGGTGGCCAACATTTAAACAGCATTGGGGCTGTGTATACTATGTGTACGCACTTCCGTCAGTATGAAGTACTGACTAGGGCTGAATGGATACTGGCCAGCGCTGGCGACGCTGGTCCAACATTTAACAGACATTGGATCAGTGTCAGCTTGTACTCTGTGGACACACCACCGCCAACAGAAAGCACTGTCCAGTATTGATGATTGATGGCCACAGCTGGTGACGTGGACCAGCGTTGAACTGGCATTGGGTTGATGTGGTTTCCACTCAGCTATCCAGCAAACACGGGGAATTCACACAATGCTGTTTCAATGTTGGCCCACCATCTTCGACGCTGGCCCAACATTGAAACAGCATTGGGTAGATGACCTGTGTTTGCTGGGTATTAGCTATCAACCTTCAAGCTGCGGGAGGAGGGGAGACATCTCCAGTTTTTGTTTACCTTCTAGTCAATGTTGGGCCAGTGTCGAAGACTGTGAGGGCAACATTAAAGCAGCATATTAAAGGTGATCTATCACCCCTTATATGGTATGAATAGTTATGTCCTTCTATGGGGTGGTTGGCTATCATGTGACCCTCTCAGAGGGTCACATGATAGCCAATCACCCCATATATACGGAAACACTTGTGCCCCATCATGTGGCAATTTTGCTTTATTTGTCACAAATTTATTCATATTATATAAGGGGTGATGTGTCACCTTTAAGGGGCAACGTCGATTGTTTGCTGGATAGAAATATGGTACTGTCATCGTTTATGTGTCTTTTTAGGGATATGTCATTAATAAATAAAAGTAATCCAATAATGCAGCGTATGTGTCGTCCTGATTGTAGATGTCATAAATCTGATATAGTACTACAATATAACCTCCGTTCTGGATCACCTCAATAATCGGACCACCTCGCGTCTCGGACCACTTTTGTCCGGTCCCAAAGTTTTTCCCATTGACGTATTGCTTAAGGAGAAACCGTTAGCGGACCACCCTCGCTATTCGGGACTGGGACTACTTTTTTTGCACCAAACGAGTCTCAACCTCGCTAAGCGGCCAACCGGGGACATCAAGGGTCAATTTTTTTAACCCCTTGGATCAGAGTGTTTTACACCTTTTGAGTCGCACCTCCACGCTTGGATGCCCACAAACGACAACTAGAAATGGTTACCCTATAACCTCTATGGTTGTTGTAGCTTGCAGACTTGGTGAGGCAGTAAAATTGCCATGGGTCCTACATGGTGGACGTCGCGCCTTCACGCTTGTTTGCACACAGTCAAACAACAGCCATCCGACTGCTCAGAATGAATTTTATTTCATGTTAACTTTAATCGTTTGGTACCTCTTAATAAAGTTAAGCTGCTAACGATTATCTTTGTATTCTGTATCATGCAAAGTTCGTTATTGTATACAGTTCTTCTTGTAATAATTTTAGCAAATTGAATCAGAGAATTAAATTAAATTAAATTAAATTAAATTAAATTAAATTAAATTAAATTAAATTAAATTAAATTAAATTAAATTAAATTAAATTAAATTAAATTAAATTAAATTAAATTTAATTTAATTTAATTTAATTTAATTTAATTTAATAGAGAGGGGCGTGGCGCAATGGCTAGAGTGCGGAGCTTTGCCAATGTCGCTGCCTGCCGTGCGGTTTCGAATCCCGCTTGGTGCAAGACTTTCAGAGAAATATCATGTTTCCCCCCTCTCATATTGTGGTATTATTTCTATGCTGTGTCCTTGGGCAAGGCACTTCACCCTCACATGCTTCACTTTACTCAGGTGTAAATGAGTATCAGGTAGGACAGAGATGGCAATGTTTGCGATTAGTTCCTAGCGCCGAAATGGCTGCAAGTGCTGTATGCTCCAAAAAAGGAGTTGAAATGGTACATGAATGAACAGGTCCAGTGACCAGGGGTAATATGTAATATGTAATATGTAATATGTGTGAAGCGCATTGTATGTGCGCTATATAAGAACTCACCATTATTTTATTATTTTAATCACAATTAGCTACTAAATAAAAAGTATAATATGATAATTATAATTAATTTGAAGTTGCGACAGTCTTGTCTCCTCTGTCTCCTATATTACCGGTAGTTAATAAGTCTCGGGGTTTCAATGGTAATTTTATATTAATTGTATTACCGGTACTGATCTGTACATGACCTAACAAATAAACTTATTTGTGTGCGTAATAAGAGGGAAAAATTACGCGTGTGATTATTCATGTTTACGCCACAATCACAATGCCATAGCGTTCGCAGGGTCTATATTGTTTTAATGCTGGGCCGGCATATCAGACAATCGGCCAGTATTAAACCTACATCGGGTCCACATATCGTGTTCGCTCGAAATTTCCCCAATGTTGTCTTAATGTTGGCCCGCCGTCTTTGACATCGGTCCAACATTCAAACAACATTGGGTTAATGCCTCTTGTTAGCTTGGTAGCACCTTCATTTGCGTTTTCACTAATTTCACACAAAAAACACCTCATGGAGTGATTTCTCGGAGCACTAGGTGTGTCTGTTATGTTGATTATCTGAAAGTGTCATCACTCAGTCATAGTATGAAAGCCGTCAAAGCAACACCACTGTGGAGAAATGTTTTGCTAAGTATGGTATTTCTCGTGTTGAAAGCCGCCTACATATATGACGACGAAGATGATGTGTACCTGATGCAGCCGCTTGGATTATCTACAACCAGATTATGATTAGGGCCTACAAGAACATATTGACGTCTCTGAATACATAGACATACGGCGTTCGCTCAACGGTTTCTGCTCGATCACTGAAGTTAAGCAACGTCGCGCCCGGTTCATAATTGGCTGGGTGACCGCCTGGGACTGCCAGGTGCTGTATACAACTGTGGGGCTCAGAGAACCACGTAAATCAGATGGCTCGTCTGACTGACTTTGAGTTGGACGTGAAAGAAAATGAAATGAATCGGGCTTTAGGCCACCTTTGTGCACATATAGGCTAAACTGGGCCAGGAGAACCTCCTGAGGATGGTGAGATGATTGAGATGACACTGTCCTCCAGACACAGGATTCGAAATTCGAGCCCTGGCGGTCTGAGGCCGAGCACGCTACCTCTCGGTCACGGAGGCTCCCCACAATACTAACTTTCACACGTGGATGGGGAAGAAACAATTTTGTTTCTTTCAAACCGCCGAGACCGGGAACCGAACCCCGGACTCTGGCGTGAAAGGCAGCGGTGCCAACCACTACCCTAGGGCCCCCGCCCTGGACGTGAAAGAACCTCAATGGACGTAGGCGCAGTTTCCATCCAGCGAGACCCCAAAAAATCATGGAGTACTTGGCACATATATAAGGCCATGAATGATATCATGAATGATAACAGGCCTCGCTAAGTTACTCCCGCGGCGCGATAGCACAATAGTGTGTACTGCCACGTAATATACAGATACAGATACAGACATCGATAGCTGTGCTCCTGCCACAGAAAATCTGCTTGACGACTGTGCAGAAAGTAAGCCTGACACCTGTGATGACGAAGATGATAGCCAACAAGATCAGTCTTCTACGCATAAAACATTTTTCAGATGGTCTAGAAGGGAAACTTCACTCAATGACGTTTGAAATGTAAAATAAATGTTTGTACTATTATAATAATACATACATGTACATTAAAAGGACGATAGCGTGGTTAAGTTAAAAACATTAGTGCACAGTAGAAGCAAAGTTCACAGATATTTCGTAAGTGACTAAAGTCCATAGGCTTATTTCTAGGCTTTGAGATTATAGCTGGGTAAATTTAGTGATACAAAAGTAACCTTTGAAGCGTTAATTTGTAGAATTTTAATTTCTATCCACTTAACCCCTGTCCTGCTATGCCCGGATATATACGGGGTTAAGGATGTTTTAGATCAATAAAAATATCACTTAATTTTCATAAAATAATTTTTAATAGATGCTTTGTTGATCCAATAATATGATTTTAGACATGTCTATTTTTCATAAATAGAAATATTTTTCTTCATTTGAAGCTGGAAATTGCGTTAGCAATTCCAGCTTCAAATGAATGAAAAATACAATTGAAGCAATTCAGCAGGACAAGGGTTAATGTTGTGTTTCGTTAATTGTAATTTACACTCTTTTCAAAAACATAGCGGGTTATTGATCGTGGGTTGTCGGTCGTAGAGGTTTAGAAACTAGTCTTGGGATTTAAAGGGTTATTACATATATTATATATTTTTATTTTTAGCTGCAAATTAAAGCAAAATGATGGATTCTGGAGGATGTTGCTGGGGTAAATGGTAAGCTTTGTGGTCATACGGGGGGTCGTGCGATTTCCTCGATCACCCCCCCCCCCTCCCCCCCCCCCCAATGACTGCCTGATATACAGCATGCCTTTTAGTAAATTTAATTAACCGCTTAAAATGCAAGGGACTACATTAGTTTGATGACCCAGTATTTTCTCGTGCCACAATATTTTTAAGTGCAAACAAGCTGATATCGGACGGATATTTAATAAGGTGTATAAAAAGTGTTGTCTTCAAATATCTCGCCTTTGGGGAGGGGAGTAGAAAAGCTTTTCATATCAGGTTTTCCTGTAAACGTAGCACGCAGGATGTGTAATTCCGGATTTAAAGGGTTATTTCGTATATCAATAAACTCTATATTTTTTCGTTTGACGTAGCATCTTCTTGTAACATAACTAGTGGTTAATCCTTGAAATAAATACCTGGAGTTGAGAAAAAATATGCAACATGTTTTTATGAAAGTAAATTTACCTCTTAAAATTTAGGAATATGTTTGATGACCCAGTATTTTTCCATGCCCCAATATTTCGTGTGCAAACAAGCAGATATTGAATATTCATATGATAATATAAGAGTGCCCTCAAAAATCTCCAGTGGGGGGGGGGGGGTTGTTAATATCTTGATCATGGTCTATTTCCTCTCAGTGTACCGATGTTTGCCGAGTGTGTCACGCATCAGTGGATCTCTAAAATTTGACGTACCATAATGAGCTGATACTGTGGGCACTGCCACGTCTTCGTGTATAAGACATTTCAAAGGAGACTTCGATATCAAGGTAGTATATATTGTAGAGGAGCTTTTTTTAAAAAATAATGTTCATTAACAGTTTTATCGATCTTATTTGTTAATTATAAATTAAATCCCATGTCGGAAAAAAGTACGTGAGAAAATCTAGATGTCTGACTGGCTGCATACAATAAAATTTAATAATGTACGTCTAAATGGCATTACTTTGTTAGCCGTGTCGTCCTCTAGCTCCTAGGCCGTGGAGGGGAGCCTCCGTGACCGAGAGGTAGCGTACTCGCCCTCAAACCTCCAGGGTTTGACTTTCGAATCCTGTGTCCTGAGGGCAGTGTGATCTCACCATCCTCAGGAGGTTCTTCTGGCCCAATTTTGCCTGTATGTGCACAAAAGTGGCCTAATTTCATTTCCTAGGCCGTGGATTGCTGTATCCGTTCCACCTGGAGAAATCGACATTTTTCAACATGGCGGTGACTGAAAACGATCTTGATCCCAAGGTTCGAAAAATGTCCATAACTTTTTTATGACTGTGCGGAAAATGAGCTGAGCATGCGGACATGTAGCTGAAATGTTACTAATTCTAAAAAACCTATTCTCGACCTGATTATTCGAGGGCAAGTCTTATTAGATATGACCGTCCAAAGAAATTTCCCACGGTCAATCTGTGGCTGAAACCCTTTTCAGTCACTGGGGCTATGTATAACATATATCCAACATATATCAGTGTTTCAAGATTGAAGGCATTTTTACTTTTAATAACTGGTTATCAGGGATTTTACAGGTGCTAACAAAACACAGAATGCAGATGACATCAGTGCTCTAAGAGTTAAGGTAATGCTATGTCGTTGTCAAGACTTAAAGGGACTGGCCCAGGCTAGAATCATCAAAAAATCGGTGATTTTATTTCGGGTTCTTAATATGACCATATGATGTGAACATGTACATAGACTAGAACTGCAAATTTTTATAATTTTTGTGCTGCGCATTCACCAGTTAGGCTAGATATAGAGACGAAATTCCTGATTTCTAATTATTGACAACCATGTCAAAAATAGGAAATGCGTGAATTTCGTCTCTATATCTAGCCTAACTGGTGAATGTGCAGCACAAAAATTATAAAAATTTGCAGTTCTAGTCTATGTACATGTTTACATCATATGGTCATATTAAGAACCCGAAATAAAATCACCGATTTTTTGATGATTTTAGCCTGGGCCAGTCCCTTTAACTCGCGGCGACTCCGAAACTTTCGTCAGAATCTGACGTCTGTAGACGTCAGATTCTGACGTCTAAAGTCGACCCCCACACTGTAAGAGTAAAAATATTTATAATGATCGTAGACCCATAACATATGTATTCAAATGAATCAGAAAGAGCTAACTAAGACATTCATGATGATTTCAAATTGAAAAAAAACCCTTTAGTTGCGATGTTTTTTACAAATTAATTCAGCGCTTAAAGGGTTAAACCAAGACTTAACCTTTAAAGGGTTAAAGCGCTGACAATTTTTGTATGGACCATGGAGACCAAAGGGGTTTTGCAATTGGAAATCATTATAAATGTCTTCCTCTTGACCATGTTTAGCCTACATATGTGCACAAGGTGGCCTAAAACCCGATTCCTTCCATTTCCTAGATGTGTTAGTTAGATCTTCCCGATTCATTTGAATACCAGTACCTATGTTATGGGTATACGGCCATTATTGTTTTTACTCTTACAGCGCGGGGGTCAATTTTAGACGTCAGAATCTGACGTGTCCAGACGTCAGAATCTGACGTCTACAGACGACAGATTCTAAAGTCGATCCCCGCGCTGCAAGGGTTAATGGGGTTGACCCTGGGCACTCCTGTATCAACCCTCGTAGAACCATTAGGCCAAGGCCTACCGACTTTTAAACAATTTTTATTGATAAACGGCAGCTATACATGAACAGTAGGCCTAACAGTAGGCCTATAGCCAACACAGCATATAAGCACGGTTCGGGCCACCTCGATAAGCAGACCATTTATCGCGTCTCGGACCGCTCTTGTCCAGTCCTAAAGTTTACCCAAGGAATGGATAGACGTAATGCTTAAAAGGATTAACCCTTAGCGGACCACCCCCGCTATTCGGGACCCTGACCCCTTTTTTTCACCAAAACTCGCTGAGCGGACGACCTGGGACATAAAGGGCCAGAGGGACAGAGCATTCACACCTATATGGTGAAAGCCCAGGGTGAAAGTCGCGTCTCCACGCTTGGATGCCCACGAACTACAAATAGCGATGGTAGCGAGACAAACTAGAAATGCGATCTCAGGGCATTTTATGAGAATAGGCCTACTAGTATTAGGGTAATGCCATACCCGTAGTGAAGGTTGAACAATGCGGTTGACCCCACGCATTCCTGTATCGACCCTCGTGGAACCGTTAGACCTCCCTATACTTTTAAGCTACATTTATTGATAAACGGCCGAGATACATGTATTGCGATGACGTCGCACGGCTACTAAAAATAACATTTATGGTGACAAATCAAATGTGAAAGAATAAAATGCCTTTTGAGAGTTTTCACTGCTCCTTTGTTGCAAAATAAATACAAGCCTGAACAAGCGTAATCCGGCTGACGCGGAAATGTCTATAACTATTTAGAGCTGTCTCGGCAAGTTCCGTGACACTGGTAGTCAGAAATTCTGAGCTGAAATATCGACAAAGCGACGACTATCATAAAAAGCTGAATTTTGGCACCCTGACCTCTCATCCATGTAAGAAATTAATTGTAAGAAATTAAAATGTGTTTGCATGTTATATTTCTCAAAGACTATACGCGCAATTATCTTTCCTGAAAGTGTGCTGTATTCCCCAAAAGAAAATCTTTATCCAGGTATTGAAAAATAAAATAACAATATTATTTAAGGAAATGAAGGGCTTTTCGTTTAGCTGACGAACTTTAGACACCCAAAAAGGGTGTTTTGACGGGATTAGGTCACCCAAAATCTGAAGTGTCCCTACGTTCGGCACTCTCAGACATGGGTGGCCTATGTTCGTCATTCATACTCCCATAGTTTAAGATCAATTGAAATTTACCGATAACCGTTAGTCACATTTATGTTATTGAAAATATCCCAATAATGTTATTGAAAATATCCCAAATAATGTAACGGTAATGTTCCTAGGTAAATATATTTTGAAAGTGGTGATTTGTTAGAAATTTTACAGATATAACTTGTTTTTAACGAGATAAACTTTCTTACTGTGTTCTCTGAGACCCTGCTTATACAGGATACATTTTATCGGCACTGGAAGTGCAACTTATTGTAGCAATGCTTTGGCACTGGAAGTGTGTTGTGACAATTCTGGCAATGTCACTGACGAGCAATTATACCTGGATGTAAAATTACTGGTGCAAAAATAATTTATTGTTACTAGAAGCTAAACTTATCTGATAATATACATCGCCTTTCCACTACAAGTAGTCACTAGTTTGCCACTGAATGTTCAACTTCTTATATTGTTCTGTCAATTGAAGTTCAGGTGTCACAATGTATTGTCTTGCCACCATACTATCATCATTTCCCTTAGCACCAGGCCTCGTCTGGTTTCACATCTGTTTTTTTTTTCACTTGACTATTTACCTGATACGACACGCATCATTATCTTATTTCTGGTAGTACACATTCTGATGACACAATATTTGCCATGTCACATTATATTGTAATTGAAGGCTTCGTTTTGTTTTATATTGCCATTGGAAATCCAATTTCAGGGGACACCATGAATTGTTTTGTCATTGGGGGTGTAACGTCTGGTGATGGCATCATAATGAGCGTTGCTTTGTAAATTAAATAGCAACTGCTCGTTTTTCCATGTTTACCTTTTATTTTTTTGACACTTGAAATTAAACTTCACTGGAGGTTCAACTCATGGTGACGCAAGACATTGTATTGTTACTGGAATTTCAAATTCAGGCAAGATCATTCATTGTATCGCCACTTAAAGTACAACTTATGTTCACACCATCGATTGCCTTATCATTGGGAGGGTCATTTCTGGTGTTACCATGAATTGTGATCTCACTGATAGAGCGACAAACTATTTTGCATGGAACGACCATTTCTGGTAGCAACATGGCTTATCTTGGAAACATGGCTTGCCTTGTCATTAAAAGTGCAATTTTGGTAGAATCTTCTTGTCATTCGTGTCATTATAATAGTATTTTCTAAAAATATAATAACATGCATTGTCTTGTCATTGGAATTGCAACAGCTGGTGACACAATGCATTATCTTATCACTTGAAATTCAAACACTGGTAACACCTTTGTAATTTCAAAAGATGAAATTATACAAAATTGAATAAAACATATTTGGATAATAAATTAGGTAGAGGAACTATATAGAACATTACATGTACGCTATATGTGTATTGTTATTTTTGTGATAAGGGTCATTACAACAACTTTAATAATTAATCTGCTCTAGGCCATAAAGTCGATAGGTAATTTCCAGCAAAGACTAAGCCAGTGTTGAATAATAAGTTGTGGGCCAGAAAATAGCAAGTTCTTTGGTCCACTAGTAAACAACACTACCAGGAAACAGCAACATTCACCTAATGTTGTTCCAATATTGGTCCACCGTATACGACGCTGGCCCAACATTGAAACAATATTGTTTCATGATATCTTATTTGCTGGGTTGCATGGCTCAACATTTTGGTCAATGTTTGTGATTACCACGTAGATTTTTGGGGCGGGGTACCTGGTGCAGTGGTTAACTGCCTGCTTGGAAAGTCGGAGATCGCGGGTTCGAGCCCCACTATGGCCTTCAAGTTTCAAAAAAACAAAATATTTGCTCTCCACTCACTTTAAAAAAAAACAGATTCAATATTGTGAGAAACCTCCGTGGCCGAGAGGTGGCGTGTTCGTCCTCAGACCGCCAGGGCTCGAATTTCGAATCCTGTGGGAAGTGTCAGTGTCATCTCATTCATCTCACCATCCTCAGGAGGTTCTCCTAGCCAAATTTAGCCTTCATGTGCACAAAAGTGGCCCAAGGCCCGATTCATTTAATTTTTCCCATACCCGGCAAATTAGCCTGAGGGCGGCGTCTTCACAATCCAGTGCCTCTGTGGATACGGCCTCCCTGCCATTGTCAGTACGGCGTTGGTACAACGCGGAAACTGAAGCCAAGATTGTCTGGTTTTCTGAATAATTGGCTGAATATCAGAATTGCACACTCTACTTATTAAGCAGCCCTTGCCGAGGCGGGTTGCTTACTGTATTCCACACGGTCCGACGCCGACGCCGCCGCCGCAGTTATTTGTTTTCAAGATAGCTACTAATCTATCAACTTCTGCTTCCTCATACTTCACACAGCCATCACACACCACTGGAGAATTGTTTTGGTGACATTTTGATCCCCATGTCATCAACCCTTTAATTACTATGGCCACTAACGAAGAAATGCTCGTTAGCGCATTTCAGGAAAAAGTTGCCATCAGATCTTCTTTTAATTTGACAAATATGCTCAGCTATGTCAGCCAATGACCTGATTATCTTTTGGGATCAAACAATTTCAAAATGGCCGTGTGGCGGCTATTTTGAATTTTGCAATATTTAATTAACTCAAGAAATGCAAAATGACTGGACCATGAATATAAAACAAAATGTAATGTCTCACACAACGATAACCCGTGACAAATTTCACACTAAAAAATCCGAAATGGCTGCCAGTCGGCATTTTTTTTTTCATTATCTCGGAAATCTTGCATGATAGCTGATTTATGAATTTCTGCTTCCTCATACTTCAAATGGCCATCATATACAACTGGGGGATTTTTTGTGACATTTTGATCCCCATATAATCAACTCTTTAATTACTAGGGTAGCAGATCTTCTTCTTATTTGGCAAATATACACAGCAATGACCTGATTAACTTTTGGGAGCAAACAATTTTAAAATAGTGGTCGAGCGATAACGGAGGGCTGCTTTCGTGCTCGTTTCCGAACAACTCTTTCTAGTTATTCTACGATTTCGAATTTTAACACTATAACCAAATAACTTAGATCATCCAATGTTGTGACTGAGGTATTATATTGCTCTTCTTATTTAATATCATCGTGCAGGGGTGTATGTTTTAATGTTTAAATACATTGAATACATGTCAAGTACCAATTCGGCAACATTTTTAATTGATTATTTCTTATACATTTGTTGGTGAGGTCGGGTCATTATTCATGCATATTATTTGGAAGTCGTTTGTCTAAAACAAAAATATTCTGAGTGACATAACGTCTTCATCTATTTAGAAATGTATGAAGACCATCGTTTATTGACTATGTGTCTGATTACGATTATGTTTGTAGAGTCGCTGAGGTCGGGTCACCGATGATTTAGGCGCTATAGAAGTTAATTATTAGTTTTGTTATTATTAGGACGGGACCCTAGGAGTAGCTGGCTAAATATGCTTGCCTGTTAATCGTGTTTGTCCCTCGCTCCGGTATTCAGGTTTCAAATAAACAAAATGCTTCTCCCCTGCCCACTAAGTATTGTGGGGTACTGGGATGATTATGATCAGTAGTACTTTTCATCCCTATTCGGGGAGGCTCATTGTGATCTGTTCCGTCTGCTGCATGCTTCATCGCATGGTACGGGAGCACTAGTCTACAACAATCATCCAAGGGGAGCTTCAGTCTCCATACATGTGTCTGGCCAGATTCTTCGAGCGGATTGCCAGCGGCTAACCCTGGTTCCTCTGTTCAACAGCGGTGCTAATGCAGTTCCCGTATCAGTGCAGGCACAGCCAGTGCAGTGTCACCACAGTGCAGGCACTGATTTTGGTCGATGTAGCCTTGAAACAACCGGCAATATAGTGTCAGACATTTTGTGTCACAAGTGGGATGAATGAAGTTACCCCTAGCTATTGTTAATCTGGGGACTATCCCACCCGAGGATAGCGGAGCCATGTTTTGTAGGAAAAAACAAGTCTCTGGGCATGCCTGGTGATAATAGGGGCCTACGAAATATATAAAAATAATGTCTCGTGTTGATGGGTTAAATTGCGTTTCTGAAATCACTTCTATCAATTCAGAACATTGACCAGCTTCTAATTACATGTGAGCCCTAATTTAAATTACAGATGAATGACATCGGTGATTGGCCGATCTTATCACAGGCTGAGCCACTCTTCAATTGGTCCGTGTTAGAATACTACACTTGATCCAATATTTGTTACCATAAAGTAGGTGTTGTTTTTGACACTGTATTTTTATGTCAAGCATATACACCCTTCGGGTAGATTCCAGCAAACAAACTACCTATTCTTTAATAGATAAACAGAATTAGATCATGTGTACTTTTTATCATTGCAGGAGTCAAGCGGTTCTCAAATAGCATATTAATACGGTAGAGAAAATGCTGAAGAAACAAATATTTATGCTATTGGTTGGATCGATGAGGAAGACCACACCACAGGTAGATAAAAAGAACCCCCAGTACTATTACCATGCAACCCCAGGACAACCCTTCCTGGGGTTGCATGGTAATAGTACTGGAAGGTTCTTTCTAAATAACCTATATTGTTTAAAGTGCATAGCTTAAAGAGTTGTGAAGAGTTGAATGTTTTGACATACAGATATATATCAACTTAAACTGTAGATATTTGTTTTCTGTATATCCAATCTTTTAGAGGCTTAATGAGCTTAAAGGGACTGGCCCAGGCTAAAATCATAAAAAAATCGGTGATTTTATTTCGGGTTCGCAATATGACCATATGATGTAAACATGTACATAGACTAGAACTGCAAATTTTTATAATTTTTGTGCTGCGCATTCATCAGTTAGACTAGATATAGAGACGAAATTCCCGCATTTTCTATTTTTGACATGGTTGTCAATAATTACAAATCAGGAATTTCGTCTCTATATCTAGCCTAACTGGTGAATGCGCAGCACAAAAATTATAAAAATTTGCAGTTCTAGTCTATGTAGGCCTACATGTTTACATCATATGGTCATATTAAGAACCCGAAATAAAATCACCGATTTTTTGATGATTTTAGCGTGGGCCAGTCCCTTTAAATGTACATTTTACGACTAAGAATGCTTAACTGGGGGTGTTAATTATAGCTACAATTATCAATCATACTGCACGGTGAATTTTTTTTGATTTTTTGTTTCAGCATAGATCTGTTTCTCGTTCATCTAAACCTTTCCTGACCGCAGTTGCAGAAGCTGCAAGGTAAAGTATGACTAGATAGAGACAAACTTTTTTCATTCGTATTTTGTTTGACAATAAACAACAATTAAGTGAGACATTTTTCTTACAGAAAGGCTCAGGAAGATTGGTATCTGGAGGACGGGGGCGCCAAATTGGTTATTACTGTGCCACCACCAAGGACGGAAGATATGGACAGAACAGGTTTGTGTGGACCGAGCTTATGTATGAAAATACAAGTATGTAAAATTTAACTCAAGTAGCAGTTATTTGTTTTCTCAAAAGCAGCAATCTGTGAAATTCGACACTTTTGAATTCAATAACATCACGTCGTTTTTTTTATTTAACTGAGGAGAGAATTACGGTAGGAATTCATATTAAGGTTGATGATTGATATGTAACTCACTGCCGTTATAATAAATGTGTATAAAAATGAGCAGAAATATAATAGAAAGATGATCGTCTCGTTGGAGTAACTGTACATCTGTTGTGCTATGATTTATTCAGGTAAATGGAACATCGATAAAGTAAATCGCATGCTTCTTCCATACGAGCTGTGGAATGGCACCAGTTTTTTAGATTTCAAAAACATTCTACAAGAACACACCACACCTATCGTCTACAGAGAAGTAAAATTTTCACCAGAAGTAGCTATTTTACCACTGATGGCCACTGTTCCAGAGCTTTACTTTTCTGCCCAGCTAGATCGCATAGGAAACAAAACATATACAGTTTCAACGAAACTATACGACCACAAATCCAACAACGTGTTCGGCAGCTCATTTAATCGTTTAGTGTTTGTGAAGAGAGGTACATCATCTGCTGTACAAATTCCAGAATGGTGGAGGAATAAATTATCTGATGGGGCGACCGGTAAAGAATTACCAATTCCACCATCTGTACCTCTCCCTGAAAAAAGTGATTGCACACATATATTTGAATCTCAAGTTTCGTGGAACGACATCGGTTACAATAACTATGTTGACCATGACAACTATCTACCAATTTGTCTGGACGGAATAATGGATGCTGTAGTGAAAAACAAACTGAAAGTGTTACGAGAAGACATTCTTCTTTACCCTGTTAAAAAATGTGATTTTACATATAAGAAACTAGGGAAGGGAGGGGATCGTTTGCAGTTACTCATAAAGGAAGATCTCGGAAATCCGTATGTACTTAATATGGCTCTCTCCAGCCAAGATGGTCTCCTTGCTCAAATAAACATAGAGTTCGGTCAGCCTTTACCATAATATAAAGTCAGATTGTTTCATTATAAACATAAGTTCGTTTAGCCTTCATCATTATCTAGATCACATTCCTCTGTTATCAAACACAGAGTTTGGCAAGCCTTTATGATTATGTAAAGTCAGAGATTCCTTTATTTTATTCCCGGTATGACACATACATAATAGTTTAATCATTGTTTAATCACGACGTGCTTTAATAGTTAGGGAGTTTTGATCTAGGTTCTACTTCTAAACAATGTATTTTATATGTTACGAGGTAGCCTTTATAGTTTTGCTATCAACATAGATTAACCACATGCTTCGATAGGCCTATATATCAACACATTATCCATTTGACCCAATGCTGGTTCAATTAATGTTGGGACAGTTCGGCGCAAACAACTTTTCAGAATTGTCAGAAGAACCCTACATTACACAGTAGTAAAAACAATTTTGGCAAGGAATTTGTTTCAGGTTTTGACGAAAATTTTCTTGAACCTGACTTAGTGTCGAAAACGATGAGCGAAACATTAAAGCCGCATAGAGGGCAACGTCTAATCTTGGCTGGATGGAAATATTCATGTTACTGTCATCATTTATATACCTTTCTAGGATATGTCATTAATGAAGATAATAAATAAAACTAATCCAATAATGCAGAGTCTGTGTTGTCGTGGTTGTAAATGTTATGGATCTGATGAGCTACTATTTATTTCTACTTATTATTCTTGTGCCAGTAGGCCTATGTTGTAAATGTTGATTCAGGAGATTTTTATGTCAAGGAGAAAGAACGAAATTCGATAGATTTGTAGATCTGAATGTACGAGGCGCAAAGCGCCGAGTATATTCAGATCTGCGAATCTATCGTAATTGAGTTCTATCTTCGACTTAAAATACACAAAATAGGTACATTTGTTGCAAAATTTGATAAAGAAAAACATAATTTCATTGTCAGAATAGTTAACCACGAAACAGTAGCCTAACCATGCAGTCTCATAGTAGTCTGGGTAAACTCCACTAAAGCGTGTAATAGGGTCCACACAAAATGTTTTTGCATTTTTGTGATCTAAAATGTATCTAGATGCAAAAACTGGATGATGCTACCCTGGCATCCTTGAGCGTTTTGAGAAATATGCAAATTAGTGCAGCCATTAACGGAAAATATTTTTTCTCTGATATCTCTATGACTAGGCATGATATCACCACAAAATTTGTTTCTATACCTATGTTTTCATGGTCAGGGAATACGAAGGAAACGTTAAAAATGACCTAACACCTGAAATAAAAAAAATAGAGAATGTTATTATTTTATTTCAAGCATCCTGAAAACTTGTATACAATAACTTACATGACAAATAAAAGCCAAGGATTACTATATGCAATGTATTTTTTCTTCAATACACTTATGTTAGCAACCAAAGTGTGATATAATTGATTGATTTTCTAAATATAGTAATAACGCTTGACACAATGGTGGTGCGGTTGAATCGCTTAGTAAGCATGAATTTTACAAGTAAGCGGAATTGTGATGATGACATTGCTGCAATATTGATTTGTTTTAGAGCTTGTGAAGTAATGCTCAACTATTTGTATTCGGCATATTGTGTTCTTAGTCATCTCCCTCGTATAATTCACTAGTTTGTGCGGTTTTGTTACTCTCATTGCCGCATACAGCTTCACCATGGAAGGTAAAAAACACTGTACAGGATAGCTTAGCAACTGAGCATCTACACGAACATGGGGTCTGAGAAGAACAACCACATCTGATAAGCTTCAATACCTCAGGTGGAGCCAATGCAACGTCAGTGGGCAGAGTGATTGGTACTAGTGACTACGAGACTACGTCACGTTGCCATCTGTACTTCGTGGGCTCTAGTGGACGAGAATCATTAGCAGATTTCCATATAGCAGTTTGGATGTGGGCCCTGTAGTTCAAATGCTTTCTTAGTTGGCGGCAGGGACTTCAACTAATGTGCTTTCGTTAACTTTGGCTTGGCCATTTTTTGGACCAAACATCTGCACGTACCAGTGACCCCAAAGTAATGCCTTGATTACCGTAACTTTTCCTATGCCATACAGTTGTCCTACAGTATCACAACCTAGAATTGCATGCGCAGCCAAGAGTTGGGAGATTACAGGCCCATGTTTCTTAGACGTTGCTGCAATGTCTACTAACATGTTAGAGCTGGTACTTTCCATTGTAAGAGTACATGTTAGGTGACAGTACATGTAATAGTAGAAGAGCAGGGCAAGACATCGGTATCATCACATAGAATTTTGATGCAGCTTATTTCATTGGTGGCTAACTCGAGCATCTGTTGAACGATGATCATATCTGCTTCTTCCTGAAATGTTTTAAAGTCATTGCGATTTATTGTGATGCCCTTGAAAACTTCAACAGGGACAACTTTCTTGCCGGTTATCACAAGTCTGTGTGCATCTTGTACATGTTCTGCCTGATATATTTCCACAAGCTGCTCACATATGATGTCAAGCACTTGGATCTTGTTTTCCGTCACTGTCAACACAACTTTTTGTGGGGGCAGTGGAGTTTGAAGAGTTAGTTTATGGCGTCTGCTTGCGTGCTGACCAGCTCGTGCAAGACGTGCCCCAACTTTAATACTGTAGCTGAAATATCTATCAAAAATCAAATAGATGTCACATTTTCTAGTCTTGGTCGATAAATAGCTGGCAAAATTGTGTACATAGTCGTGAACAGTACCTTTGCTTGGCCAATTAATTATCCATAGTATTGCGCAGCCATCCATGATGGTGGCTTGAGGTTCATGTGTAAGTCTGCAGGGTAGCTTCCACTTGCAGTTTGTTCTTGAGAGTAGATTTTGTTGATGAGAGTCTCATTATAACTGTTTAACCAAACATTGATGTTGGTAGGGGTGCTAGTTAGTGATGCAGTACTTATCAAGCTGAATACCCCGTGATTGATGAAGTCCAAGGACTCTATTGTAGATAAGGTTTGCATCAACAACACGAGTGGATCCAACTTTCAAGGCCTTTCTATTGACAGACATGGTAACAATTTTTTGGATATTGTGCTGTTGAAACCATCCGCAGACTTTCTTCAAATTCCCTGAGTTGCGCTGTTCCAATCTGAACTGACAATCCTCCATTAACAGTGCCCGGGGCTACTCTGCCAGTCACTATATTAACGAGTTCATCTGGATGATTAGTTGGATCCATGGGATCTATGCAGGACTGGAGCTTATGTAGAATGTTTCGCCTGTCTTGAACATCTGATTTTATTCCCGCAGGTCTTTCTTCTTCATCACCTTCTTTTCTGTATATCCTTTGTCCATATCTGCCACGTCCTGGACAAGCCGACTGCATGTGTACATACTGAGTGCCCACCGTTTTAAAGCAGATGGTTGCAGCGTAATACCAACAACGCCATTTGGACAATAGCCATATCGCATGAATGTATGTAGTTTCTATGTACATATCAATCCAATTGGCATTCCATACACCAGGTTTATGCCGCATCACATGTTCCCTTTTCATGAAGCATCGGAACACTTTTTTGGAAGTTTCTCCATGGAATGCAGGTAGTATGTGGCATACCTCGCATAGTTACAATGGCCTGCAGCAAAGAAATAAAGTGGCATTTCCGTCACTGCCCAGAGGTGTAAAGGCCAGTCTGCCTCCCGTTCTGCCCGGACAAAAAACATGATGAAGATTGGTTTAACCAAGTTTTCAACCCACAACTGAGTAGTCTTGCTTTGTGATGCATTGGTTTCTAAAACTTCCCTCATGCTTTCATAAGTATCTACTTTAGACAGTATGTCACGAAGCAGTTCTTCAACTACTATTCTCAGGGCTCGGAAGTTCTGCGGAAATCGTTTCCCTGCAAGCATGTTGGGCACACCACCAAAGCTGGAATTTAGAATTTCGTCTAAGCCACTGTCTGTCATTAGCCCCCCCCCCCCACGGAACAGATAAAATTCATCAGTAAATGCATACCACCCAGTCGTAGTATCAATATATCGATATAACCAAGTCACATTGACTGCAACTTTGTATAATTGTTGATCATTTGTGAAGATGGTGATCTCCTGTCCACATTCCTTTGATAGTTTTTGTGCCTGTACCATGGCAGTCATCATGGTATCCGGGTCTGCTGGGGTCATGTCTACAAGGGGAGTATAAATTGCTCTAGTTGCAGGTTGAGCTGATTGACTCTGTTTTCTTGATAGCTTCGTGTTGAATCCACCAAACTCTGGTGTGTTGGGTTCCGTGATAACACGCTTGAGGAAATCCAAATCCAAGACATGAGTTCGTGAGAGCTGTATGGCCTGATGTGCTAATACATGCAGAGGTAGTACGGCACGAATTGCTTCCTCTGGAGGCATCTGTGGTTTCTTTCGAACAGAATTGGGATATACATAAAATCGGAAATTAAATATGTTGGTAATGCTCATTTTTTATCGGTTTTGGCAATGTTTTCCCGGGATTTTTATGCTTAGATATTGAAAAATACATTAAATCGTTTTGTAAGTATTTTTATAGTATTTTGTGACCATGAAAACATGGATATAGATGTGAAAATTAATACTGTAGCATGATAAGTCATGGAGATATCAGAGGAAATAGGTTTTTTATTAATGGCCGCACTAATTTGCGTATTTCTCAAAATGCTCAAGGGTGCCAGAGTGGCATCATCCAGTTTCTAAATCTGAATGTCTGGATATTAAATGTGCAAAAACATTTTGTGTGGACCCCATAGAGACGAAATTCCTGATTTCTATTTATTGACATCCATGTCAAAAATAAGAAATACTGGAATTTCGTCTTTATTTCTAGCCTAACTGTTAAGTGCACAGCACAAAAATTTAAAAACTTTTGCAGCTTATGGTCATATTAAGAAGCAAAAATAAAATCACCGATTTTTTTAATTTTAGACCTGGGCATGTACCAGTAGGATCAGTAGGATATATATATTTTTTTCAATACTGACATGTCAATTTATGCAGTCCCCTGAATTTGAAGAATTCCTGTATTTTTTATCTTGTCCGTTTGAGCTAACCACAGGGCATCTGGAGAAATGAAATGAATCGGGCTTTAGGCCACCTTTGTGCACATATAGGCTAAACTGGGCCAGGAGAACCTCCTGAGGATGGTGAGATGATTGAGATGACACTGTCCTCCAGACACAGGATTCGAAATTCGAGCCCTGGCGGTCTGAGGCCGAGCACGCTACCTCTCGGTCACGGAGGCTCCCCACAATACTAACTTTCACACGTGGATGGGGAAGAAACATTTTGTTTCTTTCAAACCGCCGAGACCGGGAACCGAACCCCTGGATCTGCATCTGGAGGAGTGTCTCAGCAAACACGAGGCATCGGCCCAATGTTGTACCAATGTTGGTCCACCGTCTACGACGCTGGCCCAACATTGTTCTTGGCGGATTTAGATACCGTCCCTGTAGATTGGTGGAGGGGGGTGAGGGCAAGGGTCATGGCCTCTTTCATAATTGATTAGTTACTTAATGTATATGTTGATCAGTTCAATAGGAGTCCGACGAGTCAAGATAATCTGATACGGCTGGCCCTGCCACGTCACGCAATATTGTCTCAAATAAGACTTGGATATCAAGGTAGGACATATTACAGAGAGGTTTCCTTTTAAAAATAATGTTCATTAACAATTTGATCACTCTTATTAGTCATTTATAAGGTAAGTCCCATGTCGGAAAAATACGTTAGAAAATCTAGTCTGATTGCACACAATAAAATATACAACATGTCTTTTATGAAATTAAATTTACCTTTTGAAATTCAGAAGGGGGGTGCATATGCATGATGACCCAGTACTTTTTTCAATATGTTGAGCGCAAACAAGCAGATATTCAATAGTCATGTATTAAGGTGTCCTGAAATCACTGTCCTCAAAAAACCCCGGTGGGGAAGGGGGTGGGGGGGGATTTTTAATATATGGCCCATGACTATTTCCTGTCAGTGTTCCGATGTTTGCAAAGTGTGTCTAGCATGTTCAGCACCACGGCTGGCCAGTGCTCTTGTATTGTTGAATGCTGCCCTCCTCTATATGATCAGTTCAGTAGGCGGTCTGACGAGCCAAAATGAGCTGATACTGTGGGCACTGCCACGTCACAATATTGTCTCGGTTTAAGACATTTTAAAGGAGACTTGGATATCAAGGTAGGATATATTCTGGAGAGGTTTCTTTTTAAATATAATGTTCATTAACTGTTTTGTCCAGGCTTGTAGGCCCCTTACCGAGGGATCGGGGAGGGGGTGAGGGTACGGACCTGGTGAGACAGAAAGGTCCACTTTCTTGGGTTTCTAATGACAAAAACTTATGCCGTTCGAAACTGAGGCTGTGATAACAAGTATAATTTTATATTGCCAGTTCATATTTTTATAAAAGGTAGGCCTACTTGTAGGTTGTATCAGTTCAACATCATTGACATAGACCCGCAGCATGTCAGTTCCTGCTCAACATGACAAAATGTGGATACAGAAAGGTTAGCTGATAAAAGAGCTTCTATGAGAATCATGATCGAGTAACGTTGCGCATCTATCTAATTATTGATTAGTTCTAATCACGTCTAAAGCCGCTTTCAGCATTTGTACTTTTACTTCGAACAATAAAATTGGAGAAATATAAATAAGTGTTTTTACCCATTGTATAAGTTGTGTTTCGCGGTCCACTTATAGTTGGTAAAAATATTAGGCGAAAAGTGTATTAAACTTGTCAGTTTTGCAGTATAGATTCAAATTGATCACTATGTAATTATGTAGGCCTAAGTATTTTTAGCTTTCCACTGTGTAAGTTGTGTTCCGTTGTAGAGAGACACAACTAGAAGTGCAATCTCAGGACACGGTGATTAATTTATCAGAATACCATAGTATAAGGATAATGCGATGCCCGTTGTCAAGATTCAACAATAGGGTTGACCCTACACACTCCTGTATCAACCCTCGCAGAACCATTACCTACCTTTAACCCTTTAAGCCCTCGCGATGCATTAAAGCATCATTTTATATCTCTGAAAACAGACTTAATTTTCCTACAACTAGAGGTTTTAGGATGAAAATTTTCATAAAACTGTTTTACCAATACATGGCATTTTTTTAAATTTTTAAACCACATCGAATCATCTTCATCCACTACAAGTCGAGAATTGCGACAGCAATTCGCGGCTTGTAGTGGATGAAGATGACAATGGTAAACTCAGGCTTGAAAGGGTTAAGCAAGATTTGTTAATAAACGGCCGAGATACATGTTTTGCGATGACAAATGACATTTTGCTGAAGTAACATAAATAAATGTAAGTTTCACTTATTTTAAAGTCTGTTATGAATTATTGAAGTGAATGGTTGGTTAATCTCCAGCAAAGACTAAGCCAGTGTTGAAAAGTCAGTTGTGGGTCAGAATATAGAATGTACTTTGGTCCACTATTAACCCTCTAACCGATAAACTATTCAATTGCCATTTTCACCCACTTGAAGTTGTGTCTCGCTGACGCGATCCAACAACTTCAACTTTAACTTCAAATTATTCAGATTATACAAAATGGAGGTCAACAAATTTCATATCTTGCTGATTAATGTCACTTTTTATCTTTACCAGGTTTAAAAGCTGATATGTAATGTGCTAATATAAAATGTAAAAAACGAATATATGCGGCACCGGCGGCTAAAGGGTTAAACAGCACTGCCAGGAAACAACAACAATTCACCTGATATTGTTCCAATATCGGTCCACCGTCGGGGATTGGTCGATCTCGTCATGTGACAGACTGAATCACTCTTCGATAGGTCGGGGTAGAATACTAGATTTGGTCCGAATTGTTTTCAAGTAAAAATATGTTAGTAAAGCAGCTCCTTGGGATGACATAAATTTTCGTTTTTAATTCCGTACTGAAGTAGTGTATCCCACAGATCATGTTTTTATTTTTTTTCAGAATTTACATATTTTTACAAATATTTTAAATCAACATTTCTATGAATTCAGAAGTAACCCAAGCAAACTATTTGTATACTTGAAGGACGATTGAATGTTCTCACAGCATTGGGCCACATGCTGATGGCATCGGCCCAGCGTTGGGTAGACAATCAGTGCTGCAGGTGTGTCCTCTCGTGTCCTGACTATAAGACACCAATTAGCGGCGACTGCTTTGATTTTACCGTCTGATACGTGGGAAAAGTGCTGAATATTGTTGACTTGTTTTGTCTGCATGGCAATATACGACCTGGAAATACAACAATTTCACTCTTTTTCTGTGCTTTAACATTTTTCGTATTTTTAGTTTAGATCAGTAGGCTATATAGCTTCATATCAATTAAATTTTCAAAATGGACATTATTGAAAATGCCTCATCCCAAGGGGTCCGTTTAATATGTAAAATAAAATATTTTGGGAGGAAGCATCATTCCATGAGTTTGAATAAGTGTTTATTAGTTGGAAGAATTGTCAAACTATTGTTAGATAGAGTCGAAGACTTAGTGACTATAGACAATATATCCCACTGAAAAAATAACATTTTGACTGTAAAATAGAGTTTTCACTTTGTTAAAGTGTCAATATGGGATATCTGCCAGGTTATGGGTGACGGTGGTAGGGAAAATAATATTTTATAAAGCCTCAGTGAACTGCACCTACACTATTATATGTAACCGTAGAATGGGGTGAATAGGAACGGCGGGGTTAATAGGAACGAAAAGTAGGAAAGTTATTGAGGTGTGTATTCTACCAAAGCAACTACAAGTAGGCACATGTTCTCATTTTTGTATAATCACCCAACTATGTGTGTCCTTCCACAGAAAACTTGAAACCTTTGTGAAAAAATTACGGTTGCCATAGCGACAAAAAAAATTGTCGATAAAAGTTGAAAATTGAGAGGTGATCTAAATTTTGACCCTACGGGTACCACCTAGTGAAATAAAATCAACCATAATACACCTGCCAGTCAATTATTAGATATGATATTCAGAAGGTTTTATGTTAATTGTACAATTATTCTAAAAAATATTATTTTCTTTGTGTTTCTGGTGATTTGTCAAAGAAAAATGGGGTGAATAAGAACATTTTTTTTATTGCTATGGCAACCGTATTTTTTTCACATAGGTTTCAATTTTTCTGTGGAAGGACACACATAGTTGGGTGATTATCCAAAAATGAGAAAATGTGCCCACTTGTCGTTTCTTTGGTAGAACACACACCTCAATAACCCAGCCGTTCCTATTCACCCCATTCTAATATTTTGAAATTCACTCATTTGTACATATTCACTCCCTGTTGGGGTCACAAGGAGATGTGGTCGCCATATGGTTGATATATATCTACGGCCTAACTATTGCCAGAATACTGTTGACTAGCTGTGCCATTTATAATTTGTTTATCATTTGTTTTTATCATTACTTCGTTATTAATAATAATTCATTCATTCAATCAAACATTTGTATTGCTCGTCTCAAACTTTTTATAAAATTCTGCTCCGTAAAATTCTTTAGCTTACATTTTATTCTTGGCATAGTATCCTTTATTATATCTTAACAGAGTTTCAACTGTTTTGTAAGACATATGATTTTTTAGCAATATATGTTCAGTTAAGCCATTTTAAATCAGACTGCTTGTAATTGCTCTGTATATAGTTTCGCTAGCTGTTTTCGTTATTTAATCACCATGAATTGCCTTAGTTTATTGTTTTATTAGCGATTTATCAAAGCTGCCGTCATCATTCTTTAGTTGAATGCACTGCGCTGTGTACCTAACCAGGTTATATATATCAGTTTGTGATTTCCTCTGGTTTTATTTGTGATAGAAATGTTACTTTGATTTTGTTCTTTTTTCCAAGTAAATTATTTGCTTCTACGTTTCAAATGTATGGCTGTGCGCTGGTAAGGTGGGCTGTATGTTAACTCAGGGAGAGTAAGCCTATAAAGAACATGTTGGTGACGTCATATCCAGCTTACCTGTCTTGTTGTTCAAGGAATTGGCGGGATTCGAATGGCGGCCATTTTGATATTCAATTGTATATAACTCGCGACATTTAAATGGTGGCCATTTTTAAGGATAAAATTCGCCTGATTCAGATGTTGGTCATCTTGAATTGGGTATAATTTGCGGCATTCGGATAACGGCTATTTTGGATTTCAATTGGGTTGAAATCGCGAGATTCGGATGGCGGCCATCCTTGATTTCAATTAGGTAGAATTTGCAAGATTCAGATGGCGGCGATCTTGGATTCTATAGATTCTAGTAGAATCAACTTGTGGCTATCTTGGATTTGACACCTTCCTTTGTAGAATCAATTGGCGGCAATTTTGAATTCTGGCAGGGCAGCCATCTTTGATTTAGGTAGGGCCGCCAGTTTGATTTTAGCTGCCATTTTAAATTTGGGCAGCAGGCACCTTGGATTATGACGTACTAATCAATTACGTAATGTCCGTAATATTGAATTATGGCAGCTATTTTGCATTATGGCGGCCATTTTGGATTATGGCGTAATAACCAATCACGTAATAGTGATTATTTTAAATTAGGGCGGGCCTTTTGGATTTGGGCAACTATCTTTGATTTTAATTTAGATTTTAGACCACGTGCTGTTGGTGGAGGTCCGTATCCCAGCAAACACAAGACATTCACCCGATGCTGTTTCAATGTTGGTCCACCGTCTTCGACGCTGGCCCAACATTGAAACATCATTGGGTGAATGCCTCGTGTTTGCAGGGATAGTAGGCAAAATACCCTCTTCTCTCCTAACACAACTTATCTACTTTTGTGGGTTAAATTCACGTTTCTGAAATCACTATTATTCATTTACAACATTGACCAGCTTTTAATGACATGTGGGCCCCTAATTTTAATTGGTGAGGGGTAAAATACTGTACGTGATCCGATATATGTCACTTTTATTCATTTAGAACATTGACCAGCTTCTAATGATATGTGGGCCCCTAATTTTAATTGGTGAGGGGTAAAATACTGGACTTGATCCGATGTATGTCACCACAAAGTAGGTGTTTTTGCCACTGTATTTCTATGTCAAACATATATACCCCTCCGGTAGACTCCAGCGAACAAGCTACCGATACCTTAATAGATAAATAACGTTAGAATTAGATCCAGTGTACTTTTTTTTATCATTGCAGGAGTCAAGCGGTATTCAGATAGCATTTAATACGGTAGGCAAAATGCTGAAGAAACAAATATTTATGCTATTGGTTGGATCGATGAGGAAGACCACGCCACAGGTAGATATATTGCTTAGGCCTATACAGCAAACACAAAACGTCGAACCAATGTTTGTTAAATGCTGGTCCAGCGTGGTAGACAGGGGGCCAACATTAAGCTAACATGCATTCTATTTCTTCTTTTCCCTGTGTAGAACTATCAACATTCAGGCCTATGTATTTATGTATAATTATTTGTAATCCAAACCTAAATCAATTTAGCCTAGTTTGTTAGCATGTAGCATAAGAAGTTGTTCGAAGAGTTAAATGTGCTAATATACAGCAATATTAGATAAAATTTAACTTAAACTGTAGATATGTGAGTGACGTTCTCAGTTAATTTATTTTATATTTATTTTTATATTTAAGCTCGATGAGCTCAATTAGCTACAATTTTCAATCACACTGCACATTGAGTTTTATGTGATTTTTTTGTTTCAGCATAGATCTGTTTCTCGTTCGTCCAAACCATTTCTGACTGCAGTTGCTGAAGCTGCAAGGTAAAGTCTGACTAGATGGGAATGAGTTAGATGAAAACATTTTATTCGTATTTTGTTTTACGATGAGCAACAACTAAGCTAGATATTTTTTCTTACAGGAGATCTCAAGAGGACTGGTATGTGGAAAACGGGGGCGCCAGAATAATCATTACTGTGCCACCACCAAGGACGGAAGATTTGGACAGAACAGGTTTGTGTGGACCAGATTTCGCACATTAAAATTCAGAGCTGTGTTGAAAATAGCTAACGTTAATTGTATAAAAATAACGTTAAGTAATATTCAATTCAAGATATTTTTTAGTTTAGAATACGTCATTTGCAGCAGACCTCGAGGGAGGCGTGCTGCTTGTTGTATTCCGCAGGTCCCACCGCCGCACGAGAGTTACTTATAAGATTACTTATTAACATTGAAATTGGGCTTACTTAAATTATTAACAGTTACTCAAATTGACACTAACATTCACGGGAAGTTTATAAGATATATTGCCAAAGTTACAAGCATGGAGAACAATTACAAGTTACCAAATACACTCAAACCTCGCGGTCCTAAACATTTCACATTTGACAATAACTTGACACACATAGAAATATAAACATGAACTATGACACACTGACCTGTAACAATTACAATACCGAGTTGATAGAGCTAGTTAACAGACCATCATTCAGACGTGGTGACTGAATGACGTCGAAGAACAGAGAGACAGAAAACACGTGGAACTCTCATTAAATACTGGACTTCAAGTCCGAATTATCCCGGAAGAAATTGGGATAGCCAATTACTTTAAACAGAAGGCCATAAAATTGGAAGATGGATCCTGTCTGGGTCCGATCCCGAATCAACAGACGCATTCGTTACATCCCGTGTTTCATGTCTCTGCTGAGCTTAGTGCGCATTCGATACTAACCAGTGTAATAATAACAACGTACATTTAAAACTAAGACATTAATAATAATAATACAGTTGATTATTTCAACCTGTCACACTTGCAATGGGAATTACGGTGGGAATTCACATTAAGATCAATGATTGATATGTAACTCACCACCGGAATGTTTATAAAAATGAAAAGATAATAGGTAATGAGAGGGTTAGTAAATATAGAATATAAAACAGATGATTGGTTTGTGATTGAAATTCAAATAGATTTCTAATTAACCTATAGAGCTCTGCTCTACTCGATCGAAATGTTATGTCACTTCAAGTGTGTTTCACTACCGCAATCCACAACTTAAAGTAGCTGAAAAGTATATAGATTTGCAAAATGAAGTCGCACAGTACATCAATTTCACAGATTTCAAGACACATGTATAAGTGGCAAAGCAATCATAAAGCACTAGTTAGTGTAGCCGACGTCAGTGGTCTAGGGGATAACATAATTCGGCTTTACATTTTTTACGAATATCTTGTTAGTATTTTACCAGTATATCATTATTAATTTAACCCTTTCAAGTCTGAATTTATCATTGTCATCTTCATCCAGTACAAGCCGTGAATTACTTTCGCAATTCTCGACTTGTACTTGATGAAGATGACATATAGTGTGTGGCAAATGAAAAAAAATGTATTGTTGTTATTTGAAGACAATTTCCCTTGGTTTAGAAATTAAGTGATTTTCAGAGATGAAAAATGATGCTTTAATGCATCGTGAGGTCTGAAAAGGTTAATGTTGTTTGTGTGAGTCCAGTGAACGATAGCCTGAACTGTTTTTGTAATGTTAACATTAACCCTTTAACTCTTTAAGCCCTCACGATGCATTAAAACATCATTTTACATCCCTGAAATCAGACTTAATTTTCCTACAACCAAGGGTTTTAGAACGGAAATTTTCATGAAACTATTTTATCAATACATAGCAATTTGATTTACTTTTTAAACCACATCAAATCATCATCATCCACTACAAGTCGAGAATTGCGACAGCAATTCGCGGCTTTTAGTGGATGAAGATGACAATGGTAAATTCAAATTTGAAAGTGTTAAGCCATTATTGAGTGATCTATTGTGTTTACTTTGAGTAACTGTGCATATGCTATGCTATGATTTATTCAGGTAAATGGAGCATCGCCAAAGTAAATCGAGCACTTATTCCCTTCGAGCTGTGGAATGGCACCAGTTTTTTAGATTACAAAACCATTCTACAGGAACACACCACACCTCTTTTCTACAGAGAAGCAGAAATTTCACCAGAACTAACTATTTTACCACTAAAGACCACGGTCCCTAAACTGTACTTGTCTGCGCAGTTGGACTACATAGGAAACAAAGCATATACACTTTCAACGAAACTATATGATCACAAATCTAACAATTTGTTCGGCAGCTCATTTAATCGTTTAGTGTTTGTGAAGAGAGGTACATCAACTGCTGTACAAATTCCAGAATGGTGGAGGAATAAATTATCTGATGGCGCTACCGGTAAAGAGTTACCCATTTCACCACCAGTACAACTCCCTCAAGACAGTGATTGCACACACATATTTGAAACGCTAATTTCGTGGAACGACATCGGTTACAATTACTATGTCGACCATTACAATTATTTGCCAATTTGTCTTGACGGGATAATGGACGCTGTGGTGAAAAACAAACTAAAAGTGTTACAAGATGACATTCTTCATTACCCTGTCAAAAGATGTGATTTTACATATAAAAAACTAGGGATGGGAGGAGATCGTTTGCAGTTACTCATAAAGGAAAATCTCAGCAATCCGTATTTGCTGAATATGGCTCTATCCAGCCAAAATGGTCTCCTTGCTCAAATAAACATAGAGTTTGGTGAACCTTTATCATGATGTAAAGTCAGGTGCTTTTATTATAACATAGAGTTTAGTAAGCCTTTAGCATAATGTAAAGTCAGATCCCCTTATTTTATTCCGGCTATGACACATACATCATAGTTTAATCATTGTTTAATCAAGGTGTGCCTTAATATTTAGGGAGTTTTAATCTACTTTACACAAAAGTGTCTTTTATATGCTACGTAGCCTATATAGTTTTGCTGTTAACATAGATTAACCACATGCTTCCATATCTACACCTTATCCATATTCTTGAAATGTATTTATTATTATTTTTTTTTACACATGCGTCCTTTGAACTAATGCTGGATTAAATAATGTTGGGCTAGTGTGGAAAACTGTGAGGGCAACATTAAAGCAGCATATTAACCCTTTCAAGCCTGAATTTACCATTGTTATCTTCATCCACCACAAGCCGCGAATTGCTGTCGCAATTTTTGACTTGTAGTGGATGAAAATGATTTGATGTGGTTTAAAAATTAAAGAAAATTGTCATGTATTAGTAAACAAGTTTCTTAGAAATTTACGATCTAAAACCTTTAGTTGCAGGAAAGTTAAGTCTGTTTGCAAAGATGTAAAATTATGCTTCAATGCATCGCGAGGGCTTAAATGGTTAAGGGGCAACGTCTATTGTTCGCTGGATGGAAATATGTTACTGTCATCGTTTATGTGTCTTTTCTACGGATATGTCATTAATGAAGATAAATAAAAGTAATCCAATAATGCAGCGTATGTGTCGTCCTGATTGTATATGTCATAAATCTGATATAATACTATTTATTTCTACTGATTGTTTCTTGTGTGATATAAATTTTCATTTTGGAGACTTTTATTAACACAAATACATTGCATAATTCATACATATATTCTCATATATTCAGGCACCGGCCATATTTTATCTCTGGATACGTCCCGTGCTGTTGCCTACTTAGTGGGCATTATAGCCACACCTATTGACTTATCGTGAGTCCATCACAGCCGGTTCTACAGTGCTTGAAACCATTGTTATAACAAACCCAGGGGGTGTCTTTGTCAAATCCCTGAAAATTAGATGTACGAATAATTTATTATGAAAATTATTACTCGCTGATTTCACTCTCAAATTTCAAGTCCACGTCATTATGAAGTCGTTTAACATTGCACAATGACTATTTTACCCCTAACCCGTTAGGTGCTAGGCACTTAAAGGGTTACTGTTTATGGTATTTAGCGCTTAAAGGGTTGGGTTACCGTTTATGGTATTTAGCGCTTAAAAGGTTGGGTTACCGTTTATGGGATTTAGCGCTTAAAGGGTTAATGTTTATGGTAGTACCTAGCGCTTAAAGGGTTGACGTTTATGGTAGTATTTAGCACTTAAAGGGTTAACGTTTATATTAGTATTTAGCGCTTGAAGGGTAACGTTTATGGTAGTATTTAGCGCTTAAAGGGTTAACATTAATGGAAGTATTTCGCGCTTAAAGGGTTACCGTTTATGGTAGTATTCAACGCTTAAAGGGTTAACGTTTATGGTAGTATTTAGCACTTAAAGGGTTAACGTTTATATTAGTATTTAGCGCTTAAAGGGTTAACGTTTATGGTAGTATTTAGCACTTAAAGGGTTAACGTTTATGGTAGTAATTAGTACTTAAAGGGTTAATGTTTATGGTAGTATTTAGCACTTGAAAGGTTAACGTTTATGGTAGTATTTAGCGCTTAAAGGGTTAACGTTTATGGTAGTATTCAACGCTTAAAGGGTTAACGTTTATGGTAGTATTTAGCACTTAAAGGGTTACGTTTATATTAGTATTTAGCGCTTAAAGGGTTAACGTTTATGGTAGTATTTAGCGCTTGAAAGGTTAACGTTTATGGTAGTACCTAGCGTTTAAAGGGTTAACGTTTATGGTAGTATTTAGCACTTATAGGGTTAACGTTTATATTAGTATTTAGCACTTAAGGGTTAACGTTTATGGTAGTATTTAGCGCTTAAAGGGTTAACATTTATGGAAGTATTTAGCACTTAAAGGGTTAACGTTTATGGTAGTATTCAACGCTTAAAGGGTTAACGTTTATGGTATTACCTAGCGTTTAAAGGGTTAACGTTTATGGTAGTATTTCGCGCTTAAAGGGTTAACGTTTATGGCAGTATTCAACGCTTAAAGGGTTAACGTTTATGGTAGTATTTAGCGCTTGAAGGGTTAACGTTTATGGTAGTATTTAGCCCTCAAAGGGTTAACATTTATGGAAGTAGCTAGCGCTTAGAAGGTTAATGGTTATGGGAGTGCCTAGCGCTTAAAAGGTTAATGGTTATGGAGGTGCCTAGCGTCAACGCTATGGTAGTATTTAGCACTTAAAAGTTAAACGTTTTCGATGATATTCAGCACTTTATGGTAGTGCCTAACGTTTAAAGGGTTAACGTTTATGGTAGTGCCTAGCACTTAAAGGGCTGACGTTAATGGTAGTGCCTAGCGCTTAAAGGGTTAACGTTTATGATGCTTAGCCCGCAGAAATCTGAAAAAATATAAGATTGGATCAACAGCCATTTCTTTTAAGAATTCTTTAAAACATTTTATATTTAAAAAGCTTTTGGATAATTTAAAACCCCACATAGCTTCAGGCCCCGATTCAATACCTCGGATGGTCCTAAAGGAACTAAGTAACGAAATTGGTCCCATACTATAAATTATCTTACAAATTTCCCATACAACCGGACAGGCACCAGACGGCTGGAAAGAAGCTATTAACGTGGCTCCAATATTCAAAAAGGGTGATAAGCACGAGCCTACTAACTATCGCCATGTGATTGTCTCAGTCATTGACATGAATAGCATCCAAAATTGTGGAACATATTATTGTAAGTAATTTAATGAAACATCTTGAAATTCAGAACACACTCTTTCCTCTTCAGCATGGTTTTCGTCGAAATCATTCTTGCCAATCACAGCTAAATTCTTTCTCTTTTCCAGTACCTGGCCAGTAGTGTACAGCCCAAACAGACATGCTCATAATGGATAAATTTAAACAAACGTTTAAATTAGGCCTACAAACTTAGCTGGTATGGCATCCAAGGGGATGCACATGAGTGGATCACTGACTTTCTCTCTTCTAGATCACAAAGAGTAGGCTAGTCCTGCACGGTAAGTACTACCTCTGACACTGCTCCGGTATTGTCGGGAGTAACGTTAGGCCCTACCCTAAGGAACTGTCCTGGAACCCATATTTTTTTCTGATCTACATCAATGACCACCCTGATGGGGTCGTGAATAGTACATGGCTGATGCAGTCCGCTTATTCGCTGATGACTGTATCATTTACCGCTCCATCAGCAGCAAAAAAAACCCCACCGAGCTTCTCCAGTCTGACCTTGATTCTGTCAGCTCTTGGGAAAAGACTTGGCTTATGCAGTCTAATGCAGACAAGTGTTTTACCATGAGGGCCGGCAGAAGCAAAACAATGATTAATAAATCATACAAACTACATGACCACCACATGACCCCAGAAAGGTGGCGTCCCATCTGTGAAGGAGAAAACACGTTATTGGGGTTGTTTTTCGTGGAAAACGCGCGTAACGTGCGTTACGCGTTTAGGGGGTCAACATGACCTCAAACATCCTATAAGGGGTATTTTTAAATAGAGGGATGTTTTGAAATAGAGTATTAGGGATCATTTTTCTAATATTCACTCATTTTTTTACTCGCAGTGTTTAGGGGGTGGTCCAGTGGTTTGCAAATATCATCTTCACTGATAGGACCATAGATATTCTCAGGATATCTATGGATAGGACGCCTGCTTTATAGGGAGCTGGGATCGCCATACCTGTAGGGATTCACAGTAGACGCTGTGCCACAAGCGCCATCTGGTGAGTCAGTCAACTTACCATAGGCCTATTCACCAGGTGGCACAGATACAGCACAAGCACCATCTGGTGAATAAGTCACTCTTGTATATTATAATATATTAGCCTATAGGGCAATATATCTAGTTTTCATTTATTTTTTTTAAATCATATGTGATATATTACACACTGTGTGTTGTGTTTTCATGTTTTTAGTTCACTCTTATTGTCTATTAATCTTACATTAATTAATATTAAAAGGATAAAGTTTTAAAAAACATTTATTTTCTTTCGCTATTTAGATATATCATTTAGTGGATTTGTTGCAGGCGGAAGTCTGCGTGCCAGACGACAAGTTGACATGCACGATTATAATTTGACATGTTTGATCGGAGCTAAAATTTGATTAACCGTTGATTACAGAGATAATGCATTGTTGTGAAATTTGTCCAAGGAACTTCTGAATACATTGTTTGACTTTTCCTGTTGTTTTCTGGTGAACTTTTTGTTGATTTTAGGTGAAAATTCGCAATAATTTGTATGCATGATTTTCGCTATTTCTGTCATTCAGTCTCTCAATCTCTGTCAAAAAAACTGCACCGACAGTCACACTCACTGTACTGCTGTTATTTTGATCACTGTGCTCTATTCGACTACTGTCCCTCAGCAATTTAATTGACAAACTCGGGATCATATTTGGGTTTCCGATATTTTGTTTTATTTATAATAGTTTAATAGGCCTACCAGCAACATGATCATGATGATGATTACAATTTACATCTGAAAATACCGGTACTCACTTTCAAAGACAAAGTCTTACTGTGAGTGTGACTATGTAGACCTGATCAGCTAATCTACAGTCTGTCCGACAGTGGAGGATGGTCCAAAATAAAAGTTAGCTTTTGGCATCCAGTCAGTCAATTCTCAAGCGATTTTCATGACATTTCGTAAACCCTATTTTCTAGTCATTTGGGCTTGGCATCGATCCTGAAAATTTTGTAAAAAAAATTGTATAGTCTAGTTTAAAAGTTAGGCCTTTTGACATGTAGTAAATGTCTATTTATGACGCTCCTCTATAACATGCATAAGCCCATCAACATTCCGGTTTATTCTCAAAATTGCGTTACATGTCAAATGGTCTAACTTTTGAAATGCCAAATGGAATTTTGCAAAGTTTTCAGGGTTGTTGCCAAATGACTAGATAATAATGGTTACAAAATTTTGTGACAAACGCTTCAGAATTGACTGAGTGGATACCGAAAAGCTAACTTTTATTTGGACCATCCTCCTACATCGGACAGACTATAGACTCATACTTGCCAACCTTTTGATTTAAAAAATCGGTAGGTTTTCACCTGGTCCGCAGGATGCGTGCTCCCCGGTGTGCCAAAGGTAGGTAGATTCAATAATTTTTTAAATTGTCCAATCAAATTATGCTGAGCCTTTTTTCGTAAATGCAGACATGCTAAAATAAATATTTGACAACATTCCACAGTTTTCACTGAGCAAGAAAAATGCTGTGCTAGATCAAAATCTGAGCTAAATTATAAAAACGTCCAAAAGATGGCACCTCAATGTAGCAAACGGTTATGGGGGTAAACAGAATCCAAAACATCACCTAGACCCTTGAACTTTTTGAAGCAGCTGAAGAAAACTACCGAGATGATGCCGCTGTTGAGAGTTTTGTTTTCAGATACACCAGGGCACCCAATGAGTGCCCCACAATACAGAAACAGTAGCAAATACACCATATATGCACATAACAATCAGAAATTTGAGCATAGGCTCCGGCCTCCGTTTTTTTTGTACGCGAGAGTCAAGGAAGAACATAACTTTGATAGATTCTCATCCTTATAGCTATGAAACTTTCATTTTTACCTTCGGTGCGCCCCATGAGGAAGTGCAGGGTAGGCAAACAAAACTTCACTCAGGTTTTACCCTGGGTAAACTAGTGCAGCCTTCCCCAGGTGTCTTATTTCTTTGAGATTCCCACATTGTTCTGTCCAAATGGTCTTAATCAGGGTTCACCACAGTGCCGGAAATGCCGGCTGCCCGACCTCATGAATTCTAAAAAAAAAAAAAAAAAATTTTTTTTGAAATTTAAAAAAAATATATATTTTTTTCAGTTCCGTTTTGTGGTGTCCTTCCATTTGCGTTTTAAAGATGGCTGACTGACAGTGACTGATTTTGTAATTTATTGGCTTTTAGTATCAGTTAGTTCATCAGGGCCCGGGTTTAAGAAGCGGTCTCAGTCTCAGGCTCAAATCTCGGGCTCAAACTGAGAAATGGTCTCATTGGAGAAAGTGAGACCAACACTGGTTCAAGAAGCGGTCTCGGGCTCAATCTAACTTGAGACCGTTTTTCAAGGAGAATGAGACCAAAATTGTTGTGTTTTACTAAAAATCGGATGAATTTCCGTGTGACGGAAACGTGTTGTAATTCATGTGCCTTGTCATATAGCATGATTTCTCCAATAAATGTGATTTTAAAAGCATTTAATCTATTTTTTTTGTATTTGATATTGTCTAGTCTAGTTATCGTAACGCCATAGACTATAAAAAATCAAAAAAATCGAGGTAAAAAAAATTAGGCTGTGTCGGGACTTGAACCGGCTACCTTGGACTTCTAAGTCAACAAGTCTAACCATTACGCCACGGCGTCACATAATTAAATGTAGGCCTACAAATGAGTGTATACAAGACAAAAATGACACTTGTGGGATGGATTATAACGTTACTGAGTGAGAGTGAGATGGTAGCCTATCATCCATCTTAAAACCACCTTGACGTGGTTTCAGTGTTTTGATCTCAGTTTGAGACCGTTCTCAAATGAGAACGTTTCTTGAACCAGGAAATGGGCTCATACTCTATCTAGGTCTCAGTTTAAGACCACTACCATGGTTACTGAGATTGAGACCGCTTCTTGAACCCGGGCCCAAATGAAAATTTTTAATTTTTAAGAAAAAACGTGCCAGATATTACTTAGTGGGCAGCCACACATGCTGCAAATTTTATTCAGCAGTATGTAAGGGTTAAGCTGCTCGCACGCGCTAAGTTAATATTTTTGAGAGAACAACCAGAACTTCCTCATAGGGCAGGCAGGATATGCAGACTAGTCTGGTACTTTTAGTACTTAAGAGTAGGTACTTCACATAAATTAAAAAATTGACCACATTGCACAGTTTTCACTGAGCAAGAAAAATACTGTGCTATAATCTAGATCAAAATCTGAGCTAAATTATAAAAATGTTCAAAAGTTGTGACCTCAATGCTGCTAATGGCAGAAGGGATACAAAATCCAAAACATCACCCAGGAACTTGACTTTTTGAAGCAGCTGAAGAAAACTACTGAGATGAACGTTCCTGAGGGTTCTCAGCATGTTCAGGGAACATTTTGTTCAGTATCACATAGCGAAACGCTATGCAATTTTGGCCATTTGCTAGAGCTCGAAGTTGGCCCCGTCTGATCATCCGAACTGACCAAGAATCTGGGAAGGATGAGTTTAGTTTCACTAAGCTTGTCCATTCAAACGAATGTCCCTGCTTGACAATAATTAGAAAGGACAAGTGATATTTATGGGAAGGACTAGTCAATTTTTCAGCCAGTTGTCCGACTGGACATGTGGAAATTTAGTACAATTTTGTGTCTGTTTGCTAATCAAATATGAAATTGATTTGCGAAATATTTATACATGAATGATAAGGATGAAGTGGGAATCCATAGCTTGGAAGAAAAAAATAGCTAAACAATAATTTTCAAACAAAGTTTTCCCTGGTTTTAGTTTTTAGATACATCAGAGCACTCAATGAGTGCCCCGCAATAAAGTAACAGTAGCAAGTATACTACATATGCACATAAATCAGAAATTTGGGCATAGCCTCCGGCCCCTTTTTATGTTTTTCTTAGGACCACGAGGGGGTCATAGAAGAAAATCAATTTTGATGGTTTTCCATCCTTGTGGCTAAGAAACTTCTATTTTTACCCTTGGTGCTCCCCATTAGGAAGCGTAGGCTAGGCAAACAAAACTTTACCAAGGTTTTACCCTTTGCAAACTAATATTAATATTATTTACAGCCTTCCCTGGGTATCTCAATTCTTAGAGATTCCCATATTGTTCTGTGCAAACTGCCTTAATGATGGCCCCCCCAGAACTTCCTCATAGGGCCGTGGACATAATCTATTCACATTTTTTGCATTTTTTTACAAAAATTAAAAAAAATTGCCCCTGTGTACAAGCGAGAATAACTGTCCAAACTAAAAATGGCTAAACATAGTCAAGCTGAATGATTACATGTAGACAAGGCATGTGCCGGGATCAGCACTGTCAAAGTGCATGTATCGTCAGGTGATCATCAAGATCAGTGGGATAAGGGTTAAAGTTAATAAAACAAACAGTAAAATAAGTGGATTTGGACTCGTAAAATAAGTAATCCCCCGGCCAATATGCAATTCTGTTTCACAGGGTATATTCCGCAAATTCCGTTCATTTCCCGCGATCGCGTAAAATCATTTGCCCTATAAATTCTGGTCCCGGACGAGCCCCCAATTGTTACAAAAGTGAGTTAGTACTTAACGATATGACGAAGCCGCTGAACAGTCAACAAAGCCTGATCGATGTACATTACAGTTTAATTTGCTGAAATGGGTGGGAAGTCAGTTGGATGAGAATTAAGAGTTTTGAGCATGACCGGTTACAAGGACATTTGCTAAGAGGATCGGAAACACCTAATGATATATACTGCGATATATACTGCGATATAATGATATATACTACATCGTGCCAAGCCTGGCACAAATAAAGCATTGTTAAGTAAGTAATGCAAAGTTTTCACTATCATCATATGTATTAAATAAACTAAGTCAGTTGGATAAGAATTAAGAGTTTTGGGCATGACCGGTTACAAGGACATTTGCTGAGAGGATCGGAAATAAATACAAGATTTGGTCATAGCTGCACTCATTATAGCTCTCTAACAACCCACGCTGTATCTCGACTTTGGCTTTTTACATTTTTATGGTTATATTGCTTATATTATGGTACAAATTGGTGCTACTTGGTCGGCGCGTAGTTAACCGTACTTTTACGATATCTGCCGTTGAGGTACCCACAAGCATAGTTTTGTAGATATACGTTGTCACTTAGCCCAGGGGTAATGTGGCTCCCTCACTTGCAGATTATCGCGACCGGGTTCGAGCCGGACGGAATCACTCATTGACGAATTAGTACTTCCGCCCGGCTCATGCCACGTGTGGCCTGGCCGCTCTCTTCCATTCTGTACTTGACCTCCACGGAAGGTAGACGTGTGGTAGACAAATAAAAGGAATCATCTATTTTGACTGAGTTTCTACCGCGAACCATCACTTGCTGACTGGGCAAGACTCTAACCATTAAGATTGGTCCTGAGGCGATGGTCGCGTCCATTGATTTGTCAAACACTCGACAACGTCAATGGTAACCCTCGCCCCAGAGGCCAATAGGTGGTACATCAACAGATTTGTCTTAACTAAACGGTAATGACCGAACATTAAACGGACATAGGTGCGATGCGCATATACTATCGATAGGCCTTTGGATTTATTGTGTAGCTCACTGAATGAAAGTCAAGTGCTGGGAAATCACATTACCACTGTAGACATAGTAGACTCTATAAAGGTGACATCAAGAAGTCTGTATCATGGTGTTGGTTGATGTGCGTGTGTGTGTGTGCACCATACATTAAGTGTTGTTGTCCTTTATAAATTCTACTGAATGACCCCACCATGCTGTGATGAGCGATATCATTTCATGGATGGTGCAGTCCTTATCTAGTTCACCACAGCCATCAGTCACGTTCCTCCCGTCATCTGGTCATGGTTCTGGTGTCGCCCAGAATGAGCTCTCCATCACCTTACTTTCTGCTTTACTTTATTTAAAACATAGGCCTATAAACTTTGTCTGCTCATGACAACAACAGAAACATGCGAAAGAGAAAGGCTGCGCTAGCAGTCTCTTAAATGTGTGCCAACAAGCTGTACAAGGCTACAGAGGTGCAGGTTGTACAAGCTATAACCCGCATGCCTCCTGAGACATAGTCCATAAGCTCACACCTTGTCTTGGTTGAGGCTCCCAAAGGTGAGGTACCGGTATGCAATATACACGAACACACACATTATGTAGAGGGGCTCCTGAGGGTGAATATTACCACAAGGCGCACAAACAGAGTCATAACACCGCGGGGGGGGGGGGGTACATCTGCTACACCCTATGCTGGATTCACCACTGTAGAGAGTTATCATAATTTTCAATTTACAATTCATGATAATAATGGTGAGTTCTTATGTACCACACATACAGTGAGCTTCACACATAATAACTCTGGTCATTAAAGGGACAGGCCCATGCTATTAAATCATCAAAAAATCTTTGATTTTATTTTGTCTTTTTAATATGACCATGTGATGTAAACATGTCTATAGACTAAAACTGCAAAACTTTAATTTTTGTGCTGCGCATTCACCAGTTAGGCTAGATATAGAGACGAAATACCTGATTTCTCATTTTGGACAACCATGTCAAAAAGAAGAAATACGGGAATCTCGTCTCTAGATCTTTTGTAGGTTCTAGTATATGGACATGTTTACATCATATTGTCATATTAAAAAGCCAAAATAAAATCACCAATTATTTGATGATTTTAGACTGGGCATGTCCCTTTAATGTCCACATCATTTTAACTCCCCCTAGAACATACAGCAACTGCAACCATTTCAGCAATTGGAACTTATTGACATTGTCATTTCTGTCCTACATGTACATGTACATGTACTCATTTACACAGGCTGAGAGATATGAAGGATGTGTAGTATTGTACACAATATTGTAGTATTCCTCTGAAAATATGCACCAAGTGGGGATTTAACTACACATTGTGCTACATCTCTTACGTGTCTACTACAGTCAAATGGTCTACCTTTTGAAATATTCAACATAATTTTCTTAAATTTTTAGGGCTGTTGCCAGTGTTGACCTTTACTACTAGTAGACAATTGTCTTTGCAAATTTCAGGAAAATCGTTTGATAATTGACTTGAGAAATCAGCAAAAAAATTGTCTTCAAGTATAGTTAGTCTACATGAGGTAGGAGGGTACAATACCTGATTGTCTGGAACAGATCTATGCTTCTAATGTGAAATATGCAGGGATTAGAGTTAGGAGTGAATTTTCCACCAGCTAACTAATTTCCTGGCCATTCATTACAAATACTGGTTTGTTCTGAATATTTGTATCTCATGTTTTACAGATTCTTACATGTTTTATAATCTAGTCTCTGGCTCTTACTAATTACAAAATGGATAATTCATAGCTAAACTGAAAAAAAATCAGTTGGACATAAGGACCTGTAACTACTGTAGATCAGGTGATGTTTGCGTGTTTAACTTTTGCGAATTTGGGACTTTTCAAGAAGTTTAGAATGCTAATCATCATTTTTCTTTAGTAGCGCCGAAAAGTGTTTTGATTTAAATAAAACCTTGATAAAAAAAAGTTCGGTTCAGAGTTGTGATAATTCATGATACTGGAGCCTCAGATTCCAGATGGCCACGCTGTGTCATGTAAATCCCGCCACAAATTTTACTGACCTAGTGAGTAGTACATGTAGGCCTATATATGGACAACACGACAGGGTCAATTAGTGCTGGTTGAAGGCCAGCCTAGCAGACATGCGGGTAAAACCAGTCAGCGTGTCAGCGGTACACAACGGTTAGTTAAAACAGTCACCCATTAGAGTTGAAATACTGGGCCAGCATTGTAGATGTTTACCCAAAGTTGTTGTTTTAAGTTTGTGACAACATCTTTGGATGAATATGGCATGACGTTTTCTGTGTCGACAGGGGATTATAACTGTGCCAGACAGATCTAGACAGCTTGTGACGACAGTCAGCAGGCATGACAATGCTGGGTCACCTTCTCTTATATTGCCTCAACACAGACACGGCACCGTGTCAGTTTTGCTGAAACCCCTTCTCCCAACATGCGTGTCTTGTCCCAGCAAACACAAGACTCATTGTTTATTTAATGTTGGTACAATATCTAATCAACTTTGTTCAACATCTTGTGTTTGTTGGGGTACAAGCGTACTGAGACAACGGCCGCAGTAGTCTTAATATCGGCGTCTAAAGTCTGGTGGCCCGGCGGGCTAGAGATAGATAAAAGGTCGTGGCCCAGCACATCAAAGTGGTATTCCCAGGCGTCTCGGGCACGGGATTTGTCGAGCCCTGCTCTGGAATATTACCAGGTCTACAGTAAAACCTTTTCTTTTACTAGCCCTATTCAGATATCACTGTACCAGTGCTTAAATCAATTCCTGCATAATTTATGGAAGAAAAAGTGTTTTTTTTTTTTTTAGTTCTAAGAAGATTGCAGATTGTTTGCATCATGGGAGAACCTTTCCTGAACAGCTTAAATGCTATAAATGAGGAACCCATGTTTTTTGACCCGACAATGAGGGAATTTGATGTGCTACCATCGGACAGTTTGTCTGAGATAGCTGGAGCGTTTCCACATGGGAATTCAAGTGGCCTTGATTTTAAAGATCATTTCTTAACACAGACTTTACAGAGTGATCAAGTTGGATCTGTGTCAGTGCCTGAGAGCTCTAAGGAAAATATTAAGCCGTCAGTCATCCATGCATCTGATCAGCAAGCGGTTATGCTCGACCCAATCACAGATTTACCTTTAGCTGTGCCTAAATCAGAAGTCGCTGGAACAAATGTGGTTGCAAAAACTGACGCTGACCCGCAATCAACGGATGGACATGGATCTGTTTATGTACAGAATCACCCTGGGACAGAGAATGTTGTTGGTGCTCCAGCTGATCAGAGCGTTGAACACGAAGGCTGTAGTTCACATGCTCTTGTACCTGAGGTGCCTTGTGCTGTAGAGCCACAGCCGCAAGGAGAACTGGACATTGTTATCAATAATGTTGTGTGTAGTTACAGCACAAAGTGCCATATCAATCTGAGACGTCTTGCAACAGAGGGAAGCAATGTAATCTACAAAAGAGAAAATGGGGTAGGTGTTTTTAACCCTTACATAGTTTTATTAGCAGGTTAAAATTACAGTTATTGCACATTAAATGAATGTTCATACATCAAAATTTGTGAATATGTTTGTCTCAAATTATAAATATATGGGTAATTTTCACCCACTTGAAGTTGTGGGTCGCAGTAGCGATATACAGCTTCAAGTGGGTAAATATCAGCATATTTAATTTAGTCCTTTCTGAACCTCATTCATATGTATGATATTTTATCCACCACCTTTTATAACTGTACATGATTCTGCATGCAATTATATTCAGTGTTTCATCTAGGATTCAGAAGGGGCATGGCGCCACCGATCATTGGGGGCAACTTATCATCCCCGCCGGGCACCCAGTTGACCCACCCTCCCCAATTAAGGGTACAAACAAAATCAGTTAAGTAGGCTTTTCCACTGTGACAATGGCCTGGGTGGATTAAATATGATGTAACAATAGTTTAATGAAGCACTTTACTGTCTCAATATTCAAAGGGCAACATGGCGCACCTGAAGGGCAACATGGCGCACCTGAAGGGCAACATGGCGCACCTGAAGGGCAACTTAGCGCACCTGAAGGGCAACTTGGCGCTTACAAAAGGCAACATGGCGCTGCGCCTTGTTAAAAATGGCTAGATGAAACACTGATATTTCTAGATATTTTCAGAGGTGTTGCAAAGAGGTGGATCATGAGATTAATATATAATATGGTAGCATCTTTAGAACATCTAGAGATAGATCTGAATATACGAGTCCTGCTTCTTTATCTCCGGGATGAGCCGTTTTTCATGCAATAGTGTGATCCTTAGACTAAGGCAGTGCAAATCTTTGAAGATTTTTTTGTAGCTACGCAGTGGGGGGAGGGGGAGGGCTAATTAATGTACTAAACTATATATTTTCTTTTTTTTTCCATTCCTTGGCAGTGTGCGACACTGACGCTCGACCCAGTCCAGTAATCCTGGCACCGGGCGAGTACACATTCTCAGGCACTGGACCTGCTTGTCGAGTATATATTCAAGGCCTTATCTGTTTATGTAACGTTACTAGGCCTATACTAGTATTGTCAGCATGTCTGACCAGTGCATGGATAGTCTGCATGCGGTATTAAGACCGTCATTAAGCCACGCGAAATTGGTTAGAGCTCCCTGCACGTGCTAGCCTCCATCCACTCTCACGCCGCCACTGTGAACGCGCTGGCAGCAGTTGTAACTGGTGTGTTAACATGGTTAACACAGGCTGACACCCTATGCAGCCACGGCCCACCTTATTGTCTTAGACGACGCAGTTACCATCACATTTCATCTTTGAATGTTCTCATTTGGGCACGACAATATCTTAATCACTGTTAATATGGTATTTGTTTTTAGACACATCAGAATAATAGAAATGCGTCGGCATACTGTATGAATGCTTTTAAAAGACGTAGGCCTAACTGATTAAATTTACGTCTAATTTCACACAGTGTGTAAGCCTTAAGCAGACCCTCCCGATGACATCATCTACTCTTGCCGCCCTTAGTCCGCCGTTGATTAAATGGTGGTATATCATCTCTGCAGGGACATCGTGTATACATACATGTGCGCTAAACATTGGTTCAATGCTGCAACAGCTCGTCTGAGGTTGAGCACGTGTCAAGTCCTGTGTCTCTCGGCGCTACTATGGTAGAAAAAGATCCATACCTCACATATTTGGATGACCAGTGGACGCCAACCGCTAACAGTCAAAACATGAGCAAGCGCGATAAACAGATGCTTCGAATCTTACTCAACATTAAGCCTATACATTGACCATGTTGACGTCGCATTATCGCTGAGAATTTAACAGGGGCGCTTGTAAATCTGTAAATCAGTGATCACCAGTGCAATGATTATAAACAGTCATTACTTTTGTTGTAAGCAAAACTATGACATGGTGTCGTCATTCTGACACAACTCAACGATTAATTACCCAACACACACAGGTGGTATTCAATGCTGGTCCACCTGTACGACGCTGGCCCAGTGTTAAAACAAGATGTACAACAACTACGCTACATTTAACAGTAGCATACCGCGTTTACACCCACACTCACAACGCGCTGACCGTGGCGCAACCATGCTGACACGGCTACATGCAGCAGGCTGGTGTCGGGTAGATTTTTTCAAGCCAGGAGATTTTCTGGTGATACAGGGTACAACAAAATCGGGGGGGGGGGGGGGGTACGTTTATCAGAGGGGGGGGGGGGTGCGTTTATCAGGGATAATACGGTATATACTTAGACGGAACGCTTACACCATCTAGAGCCAAGTACACTGCAAATTTGTTATTTATATTATTTGATTATGTGACTTGGTATCATCTAAACTGACTTTTCAATGTGAAATGACAAGTGATTATTATGGTATTAAGATATATGTTTGTCTTTGTTATTTTTAACTTTTATAAAAATCACAATGATTGCGGGTTGTACATCACTTGTACATAATTTGTTTGTTTTTTAAAGTCCATACCGTATCAGATTCGAGCTTACCTGGTCTAGTTACATGCCACCAGGTCTAGTGATAAACTAAGGTTACTAGACCTGCTGGTCTAGTGACACAAAATGTTAATGTCACACCCTGCTTGGTCTCCTCTTATTCTCCCAATTTCTATTAGGAACTTATAGTAGCCATTCGTCTGGTATTCACAGCTCATTCAAAATTCTATTTAGAGTGTCAAGAAACGTTTATTGCTAAACTATAGGAGGAGAATTATATGCTTAAAGTTACTTATTACCTAAATTTATCTAACTCTGAACTTGAGGGTATTATTATCCCTTATATTATGTGCCACTAGCTGGTGTTTTTTCATTATTAATAAAAAAACAGTTTAATACCAGGCAAGGTTTCCACCAGGAATGTTTTGAGTCAGGGGTCCAAAAGGGGATGGGTGTCCGGGGGTCCTCCCTCAGACTTTTTTTTGTTAGAGCTTAGAATCAGTTATTTTAACAAAAATGACAACAATTATGGAAACTATTTTTTGTTTTCCTTGTGAACAAGTGGAGGATATCCAGGGATGCAAATTCGCACTAGCCCTGTAGCCCGAGGCTAGTGGAATATTGTAGGGGCTAGTGGGTTTTCCTGAAGAAATGTATGGTAAATGACGGTAAGGGCTAGTTGAATTTGAATTTTCACCCCTGATATCCCACTTTTGTACTGAGTGGGGGGGGGAGCCATAATTTCAAGAAAAAGGACTATTTTGTTTCAAATCTGGTTGTTGCTAGAAAATTTAGGTGCAAATCAAAGGGTAGGGTTAAAGAACAAGTGAGTCAAAATGTATAATTTGCCTTTTTGTTATCAGATGGTCAATATGAAGATTAGAAGACCGTACTCCACTGCTACAATCTGGGCGTCAGGAAAAATCACTGTCACCGGTGCTACAAGGTTTGTATTATCTTATGTTGGTGTTTACAATTTTTATTGATCCAATAATTTTGTTGTTCTATCAATAGGGGAGAATTAACTTTGTATTGTACTTTTTTTATTTATCTTGGTTAACATTAGAGTAGAAATGTGAAAAATATCTGATTTATTTTAAATAGAACTACCCGTATATATTTTCTTTTAAAATGCTTCATCGGTTTATATTCATTTAAATATACTTTTTGTGCTTTTTTAGTGAAGAACATTCACATTTGGCTGCAAAGCGATTTGCACGGATTCTACAAATGATGGGATATCGAACAAGATTTTGTAACTTCAGGGTAGTCAACGTGTTGGCTACTTGTAGTCTGCCATTTGCTATAAGAATAACTCATTTTTCTCGGGATCATCCGGACAATGCCAGGTCAGTATCACTGTTTTAGGCCTCTGCCAAAAATTTTGCGGATGCCTATTGTCCTCACCAGGCGCACCTGTCGGTCACTGTCCGCGTAACTGGAATGCACATTATACTTCACATACAGGTTAATAATGACTAAAGTTTGATTGACTTCACATTTGACCTTTCTATAGCCCCTATGAACTTGACTTTTTTCCAATCAACAAAATTTTCTCGTTAACGAGATTTACACAACAATTTTTTAATGTATCGCTCCAAAATTTATACTATAGATCCATTTAACTAATAGCTTGTATGTGCTCGAAATTGGGCAAGATTCAGACAGAAACTAGGTCATGGCGGGAGAAATATTTTGTTAATATGCGTAATATCTGGAGAACCTGGCCAGATAGCTAGACCATAACTATTGAACAAAATGTGCAGTTTCAGGTAGGGATATACCAGGAAAAATTTCAACTTGATCATATTCAGAAGGGCCGAGCTGCAGATAGCTAGACCATTAGTATTAAACAAAATGTGCTGCTTCAGATGTGGATATACCGTAGAAATTTCAAATTGGACAAATACAAAATGGCTAACCTGCAGCCACTTTTGACTTGAATATACGTAATACTGGAAAACCTTGCCAGATGGCTGGACCATTAGGCCTACTATTGAAAAAATGTATGGTTTCAGGTAGGGATATAGGCCTACTGTGAAAAATTTCAACTTTATCAAATTCAAGATAGTCGACCTGCGGCCACTTCTGACTTAAAATATCCGACATCTTGCAATTATCAACTTCAAAATGCCTAATATCTGGTAAACCGTACCAGACTGGCAGTTATCTAACCCATTACTAAAGAATAAATGTGCTTTTTCAGGTGGGAATATCCCCTGAAAAATTTCACCTCGTTAAACTTCAAAATGGCGACTTGTAATGTGCGTAATATCTGGAAAACTGTGTCAGATAGCTAGATTATTGCTATTATTATAAAACAAAATGTGTGGCTTCAGAAATGGACATGCACTGAAAATTTTATTTTCTCCTCTATAAAATTTAAAATGACTTGTGGCCACTATTGACTATAATATGTGTAATATCTGCAAAACTGTACCAGATAGCTAGACCATTGACTTAGAACAAAATGTGCGGTTTCTGAGAGGGTTACGCCCTGAAAAGTTTCAACAAAATTTTATTTTAAATGACACACTTGCGGTAAAATCAACATTTTGGTTGATTTATTCAATCTTTTTGCAACTCTGTAATTGATAAAGTATGAAAAGTACAATTCTAAATCTTCATTTTAATGTTTAACATAATTTGATAATTTGGTTTGAGTAGGCCCTAAATCGCTGTACCGGTAATTACAATGCCTGATGGTTATTGACCGCAGACATACTCCATTCAGAATCAATGTATACAGAATATATGTTAAGCAGTTAAATCCATCTCATATATTTCACCCTTTTGCTGCTGGATTGTCTGTTTCTACTTTTCATTCATTTAAAGCTGGACATACTAACACAATTTCCAGCTTCAAAGGACGAAAAGTAATTATATTTTTGAAAAATGGACATCTCCCAAATTGAAGTATTTGGATAAGAGAATTTGTGTATATACGGTTACAGTGCTCATTAAAGCTCTAAAATACTTTCGTAAAAACCATGGAGCCCAAAGGGTTTTTCAATTTGAAATCATCATAAATGTCTTAGTTAGCTCTTCCTGATTCATTTGAATACCTATGTTATAGGTCTGCGGCCATTATAAATATTTGTACTCTTAAATTTGCTGGGATTGACTTTAGACGTCAGAATCTGAAGTCTATGACGACTAAAGTCTATCCCCACGCTGTTAGGGTTAACTTCCCCACATGCTCCTCTTGTATTAAAGTGGTGAGCTCTTATGCCATATGATATCTATATGTCTGTCATTACTTGCAGCTATGAGCCAGAAATACATCCAGGAGTCACTTACAAAATCAAGGATCCAAAGGCTACCCTGAAAATATTCTCTACAGGAAGTATCACTGTAACAGGTGTGATGTTTAAAATAATTAGCTATATTTTTATACATACCCTGGTATATAATTATATTACAGGTGTCATAATTTTTTTTAAATTTGTACCCTTTTAGGCTAGAGTTTTTTGCACTAAACCAGATCATCAATTGAAAAAACCCCTTGATACTTATAGAGCAAGATATTATTATCCTGATTAAGTTGGATTACTCACTAAAATTGTAAAGAAAAGCAACCTGCAATTTATTTGTCAAGTTACAAATTATAGCATAAATCACTCATTTTACCAATTTACAGTGTCCAAAATCTCGACACATATAAACTTTTAATAAAATCAGAGCTTTTAGTACCTTTACACCTTTAATTCCTATATCTTTTATGGTACCTTATTATCTAATTCCTTATTTTTGCAGCTCCTCGTGTTGCAAATGTTCAGTCAGCTGTTGAACATATTTTTCCTCTAGTCTGGGATTATCGCATGGAGAAGAGAGAGGTAGTGAAACACGATAGAAATGTAACATTATCCTACCTCAACCAAGACAGTCATTCTAATACAATGGGAATTGATCCACAATCTTTCCGATATAAAAGACAGAAGTGTTCAAATATTAACAATGATAGTGACTCGTCAGACTCAAGTGATGATGACTTCAGCGATGACAGTGATTGATTAAGATTTAGGTTCATTATCATCTTTCATCTATCAGCAATAGGAACAACCTGCGCCTCGTTATTTATTTTTTTCACTCATTATCTTTTTTCTAAGCTTTTCACGGTGACGCTAAGACTGACTGCTGTGATTAAACCTAATGTAGATAACTCACATTTGTCTTCTTTTTTGGGGTGCAGGAATATTTTCAAATGATGTCTATTTGTAGTACATACAGCCTCTGAACCTCGATCAGTCCTGGCTGATGCAACAAGAGATTGTGATAGCATTGTATAATAGATGTGCTGCTGTTTTTTTAATGCCTAGATTATAATGCAGAGCTATTATAGAGTGCTGTTTTCAATGGTGTTTTGGGCCAGTGAAACTGCGTCAGTGGTATATTATTTTGTAGCAACTATTTTTTATGTCGCATGCACTCACCTTGTTACAGATACCACTGGACGTTAACAAGACGTTTACCCATTCTTGATTCAATGTTGGCCCACCGTCTTTGACGCTGGCCCAACATTGAACCAACACAGAGTAAATCTCTCATGTGTGCTAGGTTATCATATCACTTTACTTTATCTTCAGAGTCAAAGGTCACATTTTCTACCTTATCCCCTAGAGCAAGAGGTCAATTTTCAGTCACTTGAAGCTGTGGACCTCTGTGGTGAGACACAACTTCAAGTAACTGAAAATTTAAAAAATTGTATAGCTCGAGAGATGCTAACCCTTCAAGAACAAATTATCTAATAAACATTTTCATTTTCTTCCACTTAATGTAATGTTGTCTCGCTCATGTGACCCCGATTGAAGCAAATGTGCCAACATGTTGATTTGAGCATAGAAGATAAGATTTTAAACATCCTGCTATGCTGGGCAACAAATTATTCTCCTCTTTTTAATTAGTATCATAAATAGTTTATGAGAAGAGCACATCCTTGCAGGGTTGCACATTAAGCAAAACAAGGCAATGGCCAACCGGGCTAGTGGTGTAAATAAGTTACTAGCCCTGATTGGCGTTTGGTAGCACTGAAATTTTGCTAAAAGATCGCTTTCATCATACACAACAGTGGGAATTATAATTTATTTATTTATTTTTATAAACAATTTTCAGTAAAAATCATTAAATTATTGTTTATTTAAAAAAATAAATAAATAATTTTTTTTTTTTTAATTTGATCAAATAGTATTTAGTAGATGCTCAGTTATTCTAATAATTCAATGTGAAATAAATATTTTTCTTCATTTGTAGCTGGAAATTGCGTTAGCAATTCCAGCTTCGGATGAATAAAAAACAGAAACAAACAATTAAGCACGACAAGGGTTAAAATCTGGGTCATAGAAGACAGGTTCTTCCTTCGAAAAGAGCCGAAGTGATGAGGAAATGACTAGAAAGGTTAATGTTTGTGATTGGTGCTTGAAGGGTTAATGATAAGAAAATATGCCCCTTTTCTTCTTGGGGATCAACTTGTAAATTACTTACTAACTACATCGAGCTGTGTTCAAGAACATGTTTGTTTTCACATGTATGTTAAACTTCAATGTCTTTTGTATTGTTTCTGTAATTCCACATGTAATTTGTATTTTAATCAGCTGTTACCTGTATGCTCACTTGTGATATATAATGTATATTGCTAATGAATGGCCATCACAAAGGTTATTCTTCTATGTTTTCCCATCAACCCTGATATGCTTGAAATTTGAAATTTTCACTTTTTTAAAATTGTTTCATATTCAGGAATCATTTTTTTAAGTAATTGAAGTTATATTTAAATATACAGTTTTTTCAATAATTTTCTGATTACACACACACCTTTAAAAGATTGCAAAACACTTAGTGTCAACGTGATATTAAAAGGTCATAGGTATGTGCCACTTTACAATTTGGTGGATTGTACCTTTTAATACTGAGGCGACGATGTGTGTCAACCCCTTGCAATTGACCAAATACTCTGCGGTAAAAAAATTGATTAATTACTTTTTGTAAAATTTATTTTGTTGACATGAAAGCATTTTATCCTTCTGAAATATAAAGCTGCAATATCAATTTATCTATGCAACAATTCAGAACTAAAAATAAAGGGGTTGGTCCAATAATTATTATGGTGGTATTATTTGTTGGGAGATGTGTTCAACATGAACAGTTGACCTTTATCTGTTAGTAACACATTATACTGCAAAGTCAGCAGTACAGTGGAATCTGCTATGAGCAGCCACTTTATGAGCTGCCTACCTCCTATGGGAAGCCACTTGGTCATTCCCGAAAATGACATTTTGTATACAAATGAACCTCCTAGGCCACTTCCTGTGTCACAATTGGCGGCTCATAGCAGCTTCTACTGTAACTGTTTTCTTTATAAGTAAGCCTTTCGGCTTTGCACCACCATGTAGGCGTAATGTGGCAGATTTAAAGGGGATCAATTTCATAAAATTTACTGGATATTTTGTATAATTGATTGATTTTGATTCACATGGCATATGGTCAAAAATTATCAGGTAGGAAAAGGTTTAGAGGGTATGCTAGTGAATAGTGGTCTGCTATTTCAAAATGTCAAAGAAATAGCAGCCCTCTCATTTCTGTTATTCAATCATTCCTGTTTGATATATGAAACATGCTGAAAATATCTCAAATAATTTCTTATTTGAAAGAAGTTTTGACGACTAAAGTGTGTATCTTGTTTTATTTGTCTGCAACACTGGCCCAACATTAAAACAACATCAGAGCAACATCTCATTTTGCTGTGAAGTGTTTGTAAGACCAATTGATATGCAAGGTATTGTTTTTTGGGTGATATACATGTATATCTACAGGTCACATAATTATCTTTCATTAATTCTTGATTTTCTAGATAATAATTATATTTACAGTAGGGTTTGTTTCAACAAATTATATCTTTTAGTTCTAGATTTGTTTTCAAAATGAAAAACATTATGCATTAATGTTTGTTTTTGTCATATACAATGTCTCAAAATGTGCCATATTGGAGCTTTAGTAATTAATGCTTGTTAATGCTGTGTGAATTATTTGACATGTTAACATATACGTTTCACATTAGCTATTTTTTTCATATTCTTTGGATATATATTTTTTTCCGGAAAATTTTGAAGCCATCGATTTCAAAACAGTATCTGTACCACCAATTGTTCTTCTGATATCTTGCAGGGTTTGCACAGGCCTGGAAAACCCTTGAATATCCTGAATTAAAAAAATAGTTTTTAAGGCCTTGAATTTGAGAAAATTATCTTGAAAAGCCTTGAAAAGTGATTTTAGGGTCTGAGTTGTTCTTTGTTGAAATTTATTGAGGCTCTTTTTATCAAAGTCATTAAAAGATTGATAAAAATCTTTTTATTATTAATTTTCTGCTCTCAATGTGAAAATCATATAGAACAATAATTTTTGACTCCAAATTGTCAAGCTTTTGATCATGATTCCCTATGTTCGTGGTAGGACCTTGAAAATAGGGATATTTGGCCTTGAAAAACCTTGAAAAGCCTTGAATTCCATCAGCTTTTGTTTGTATGAACCATGTCTTGTCAACTCTGCCGTGAAACAAGAGGGCAGTAACTGCTTACTTTTAAGTGAACAGTTAGGCCTACTGCCTTTTGGTTTTACACATCAGAACTCTGCTCTGGTATGGCATACCTATATCTGATCAGAGCAGTTAATAATGGAACTATTGTGCAACAGTAAACGAGGCATTTAATCAGTGTTGGTTTAACCCTCACAGCGCGTTGATCGACTTTAGTCGTCAGAATCAGATGGCTGTAAAGTTGATCCTAGCACTGTAAGATTACAAATATTTCTAATGGTTGTAGACCCTTAAAATAGGTATTCAAATGAATCAGATAAAGCTTCCTAAGACATTTACGATGATTTTTTGAAAATGAAAAAACCTTTCAGTGTACAAGGTTTATATAAAATTAATTCAGCGCTTTAAGGGTTAATGTTCGTCCACTGTCTACGATAGTAGCCCGACATTAAACTAACATTGGGTCAATGTTTTGTGTTTTCTAGAAAGTTCACATGATAACTTTAACTCTTACAGTGCTGAGATCGACTTTAGCGTCAGAATCTGACGTCTATAGACGTCAGATTTTGATGTCTAAAGGCGATCCCCGCACTGTAAAAGTAAAAATATTTCTGATAGCCGTAGACCCACAACATAGGTATTCAAATGAAGCAGAAAGAGCTAACCAAGGCATTTATGATGATTTCAAATTGAAACGTCACTACATGCATGTACTGGTGGTGTTCTGATCTTACGCGAAGTCAATTTTAGGTTGTAATCAAGTACCTAGTACAATTATGTAGTGAATTAGCAGCGTCTCTCATAACATTAATTTCAATGTTTAAATAATTAAATAATTTAAATTTTCACCCACTTGGAAGTTGTGTCTAGCTACTGCGAACCACAAGTTCAAGTGAGTAAAAATAACACTCTGTTTTATTTAAGACCAACCATTTGTATCCCGGTCCCAATAACAAGGATTTAATGTGATAGTGAAACAGAGTAAAAATGACTTCGTTGAAGATATTTGAGAGAAAATGCTAGAAGGATATTCTGAGCTTTTATTTGTGGTATTATAATGATGTGGGCATTTTTTCCATTATAGTAATATTTTCCACTTTGTCGCTTTACTTTTTCACCTGTTTTAGCAGATGTTCTGTATTTCTATTGGGACACGGGAGGTTGAAAAGACTGAACATGTTTAAAATGTGTCAAAGTTGCTGACTAATCAGATCTACATGTACATGTAATAGATATATAAATATACCGGTATGTTTCATCATCAAATAGCTGCTATTAAAAGTGAAGAGAAACCTAAATATCAACAATGGTCATATTGGAATTTTTTTTTTTTTATCAATGTTTCATTCTTCCAATAACGTTGCTTACATTTTAAAATAATCAATATATCATGGAAAAAAACACCAGTGTGATGTTTGCCCTCCGGCATTGGACTGTTTAGAGGTCTTCGATCAATTTGAAAAAAAATGTGCACCGATCTTCTATAAGATTTGAGGGCCTCGTTAAGAAAATATAAGCAATTCATATTTCATATCGAGCTGTTTTACAGATTGATCAGTATAAACGGTCGAAATTTTTTTTTAATTTCTCGCGTCTATAAACAACATCCAACTCCCTGTGTGGAAACGAAGTGTGAGACAGGGAGCTGGTCTAGATGACATATAGCTGAAATATTATCTGATGCCATATACTTGATATATATCGATATATATCAGAAATGGAGAGCACAAATAAGCCTAAGGCGGAGTGCCAGTGTGGATAATATGGCGCTAGATTAGCTCACTGGTAAGCTGAACCATTGATATTGTTGATAGTGTTACATCAGTACAGTAGAACCTGCTATGAGCATCCACTCTTGTGAGCAGCCGACCTCCTAGGGGAGGCTACTTGGCCATTCCCCAAAATGGGATTTCCAATATAAATGAACCTCCTATGGGCAGCCACCTGCCTTAAAAGGCCACTTTTCCTGTGACACAAGGGTGGCTGCTCATAGCAGGTTCTACTGTAACAGTTGCCAACATTGGGCCTTGAAATGCTACAATAAAAATTTAAATTTTGACCCACTTGTGTCTCGCTACCGCTACCCACAACTTCAAGTGGGTAAAATTACTTGCATTTGTTTAATTTGAGCAACCATTTTTCAAATCTTGATGCACACATTCTGCTCTCAATAACAGTGCTTCCATCAGCTGTCAAGCCTGCATTTATCATTGTCATCTTCATCCACTACAAGCCACTTGTAGTGGATGCATGAAGATGACTTGAAGTGGGTGGGAAATTGCCATGTATTGATAAATTAGTTTCATAGAAATTTTCATTCTGAAACCCCTAGTTGTAGGAAAATTAAGTCTGTTTTCAGGGTTGTAAAATGATGGTTCAATGCATCGTGAGGCCTTCAAGGGTATTAAAATTGATTAAGTGACTCGTGCTTTAAGTGTCAAACCAACATCGTTTAAACATCTTGTTTTCTGGCTTGATACATTTTCTCACAGTGCGAGTGTGTGGTATTAAACAGATTTGTGCCGGTGTTGTCAGAAAGCTGGATAAATTCGGTTAAAAATACAATGAAAATAGCACTCAAATATCTCGCTTTAAACTGAAACACAAATGTTACTTTGTAAATTGAATTTCTGAAATTTATTTTGATCATTATTTTATTATAACTAGACTTTAAAGCAATGAAACGTTGTTACAGTATACCTGTATTACAAACACAACTACTACCATGTACTGCTTCTTTCTTGTTGAATATGATGTGTAGCAATGTACCGTGGGTAGGCGCAGTTAATACTGATTGCAGTTTAAATTGTACAGCAAATTTTATTCTCAATATCACAAGTATTAATGGCAAATTTATCCACCCTCGTGACTAAACAATAACCATGGTAAACTTGTAAGCCAGTTATCAACTTATCATAGCCATTGACTAGATTATATATAGCCATACATATATATAACTGTACACATGTTTACATACATATATATGTATGCATACATGTACATATGATGTATACACTTACATATGATTCATCCCATGGATATGAAAAAGTGAATCTGTCACTTATTAAGGTGACAGATGCACTCTTTCATATCCAGCGGTGAGAATATGATATATTATTCATAAATATCAGGGACCATGTGCTGAGACTATTCTAAAAGTCAAACTGCCAGTTAATTCCATTTTAATCAGTACATTGATGTAGTGACTTGGTAGCTTAGCTCATAACTCAACTTTAAGATGGTCCCAGGACACGGCCCCAGAACTGTGGTGTAAATAGACAACTCAAATTTATTATTCATTGTGTTTAAGTTGTCGTTTGTTAATGAGTTTCATATTACGTATATCTTTGTAATTTGTCTAGAAATAAAGCAATATATTTGCACAAGGATTCTTTTTATTCAGCAGCAGCATATTTACAGTATAAGGACTTCTGTTTCAGACCACCTCGCGTCTTGGACCACTTTTTTACAGTCCCAAAGTTTTTCCCATAAATTATTATGTAAGGAATAACTTTTAGCTGACCACTGCGCTATTCGGGACATGGACCACTTTTTACAGTACCTTGGAAAATTTGGTTGTATCGAGATCTAGTCGAGTGGATTTGAAGTTAACTGTCAGAATTAATGTATATTAACCGGTCGTTTTTTTGTAGGTTGCGCAGTGAGGTATAGTTTTATAAAACGTCGGCGACGAGAAGGGACCAGTCAAATGAGTTTTTTGATCCCCCCCCCCCCCCCCAAGTCATTAAAATCAGGCATCCAACCAATCATGTTGGTTCAGCCAATGTTGGGTCAACGTTACAGACAATATATACACTATACCATCATGTGGATTCCGGCTATTTTTGGTATCTGGGTGATAATCTGGGGTGATAAAGTGGGGTGATAAAAAAGCTGGCCTAATAGCCAAAGTTTAAGCCAGATGAAAAAACTTGCAGCTGAACTAAATGGAAAATAGCCGAAGAAATATTGGTCAAAAACGCAATTTTGATAGTAGGCCTACCTACCGGACAACTGTAAAATTATCGGTATATATTAAATTACAAAAGAACGCATATTTTCTCAAAATGTTGACTATTATGACGATAATATTGATGATGTCTCGAGAATTACTAAGGTCAATTACCAAGGCCATTGTTGATCGAATCTTATATTGGCTGATTTTTTCGAAGCCATTTAAAGCGAATCAATCAGGCTAAAATCGTTAAAAATCGGTGATTTAGTTCTGGCTTCTTAATATGACCATAATCATGTTGTAAACATGTCTATATACTAGAACTGCAAAAGTTTAAATTTTTGTGCTGTGCATTCACCAGTTAAGCGAGATATACAGACGAAATTCCTGTATACTCTTTCTTATTTCCAAGCCAAAATAAATTCAGCGATTTTTTTAATGATTTGATGGTCTGCCTCACGATTCTGCCAAATATATTAAGCCGGTAGGCCCCTAACATTGCCTAATGGGTCTAATAAAATCAACAACATTTTGCCTACATTAGACGCATTCCCCAGTACGTCGGTAAAATGATGATCATGTTGGCATTTAAGGTTTAAGGTTGGGCCAACGTGGCAGGCATTGAACCAACCTTAACCCGTCATTAGGTCGATATCTCGTGTTTTCTGGTTATATTGAAGTCTATTGCCTAAGACTAAGATAACAGTGGCGTATCCAGAAATAAATTAAGGGAGGGTGCTCAGATTTCCAAGAAACCATTCAACAGCAGAGACCTATAGGGGGCATGCCTCCGCAAAATTTTGAAACAAATGAACATCAAATAGTGCGATTTCGTGGTATCTTTGCTGTAAAACGAAGATATGAGATACTTGCTGAAATGTTAGATTTAACGTATTGACAGATTAACCTAGCCAACTATTTAGGCTAACACAACCACACACTGGAAAAACCCCCATCAAAATGATCATTAGCTCATTTAATAGCGAGTGCGAATTACTAGGCATATTAAATGAGCTAGATACAAATAAACAGCTGTCGATCCAATGTTGTGTTAATGTTTGGCCAGCGTAGCAGACGGTGGAGCAACAATAATATTAATCAAACGTTGGGTCACCCTCATTGTGATAATATTTATGCAACCTTGTTTGTGGAATGCCGATTATGCAATTATGTGGGGCCTAATTATGCAACAATCATCTATTAAAAGTGATAACATGTCATTGAAAAAAGTTGTGGACCATTAAAATGCTTACAACGTTCACTAATGATCACTTAAAATTCCTGAGATATTTGTTTTAAATTCACCTTTATTAATTTGCCACCCTCCCCTATGGCTGAATATTTTTTAATGCAAATGTTATAGTCCAGTTCATCATCAGTTAGGCCTATATCAGATATTTTTGTTAGTATTGGTTGTAGTTCCACATTTTTAAAACAACTTGACTGCCAATTTTTAATTATCATCATTGATTTAGTCTCTGGTAAAAAAGAAACTTGAGTCCCAGCTGTATCTGAATTATTTCGTGTCAGTGGTTATACTTGAGGTCTATATATTGCACTGAGAAAATACGACGATTTTAAATAGGCCTTAAAACAATTAAATTTTGGAAATTGAAAAAGCGACCCAGTTTTTTATCCACTTGTTCTCAAGACTGAGTCTCAGAGATGATATCTCTTGAGAAATTAATTCGCCATCACCCAGGTGAAAGATTCATGGTAATTAAGGAATAATCTTTATCCCGTGGTCCTTATTATTTTATTTTATGCAGCGTCAATTGCTTGGGAGGGCAGCACGCCCAACTCTAAGTTGTTGTCCGTTTCAAGCGATCCCCATAGCCTACTGTGTATTGTGCTTGTGGTGTGTTATAATTATCATAGGGTAGGGTAGTCTATGATAATTACTATCAATCTTAGCATATCTACTTTAGAACAACGTTGTTTCAAGGTATTCTATGATAATTATCATCAATCTTAACATATTTATTTTCCATATTTTTGTTTCAAGTCACGCTCAACGTTTCAATTATTGGCCAAGACTAACACAAAGTTGATATATTTTATTCTGTTTCTTTTCAAAAAAAAATAATTAATGTTTGAAAAATCTCACACTAGTAAAGGGTGGACAGGAGAAAGAAGACCAGTTGCAACAAATTCCTACTTTTAGGTGCTCTGAATGGTCAAATTTTAAAGATTTGCATTGGGAAGATTTTGCTTCTGTCGCCACGTAGGGGCGATGTGGCTATCACTTGCCCAGTTCATTGTCTAATCTGAGTCTTTAATCTGTTAATGGCGCCAATGATGCATCCCAGACACCTTCAAATGGGAAGGGGTATATATTCAGGTGTGGAGGGGCTGGAACCAACATGTCGGAGAATGGTGGATTGATTGTATGTACAATTATTGGTTGGAAAATTACCACCCTGAGTACCCCCCTGGATATAGGCCTAATATGCAGTTGGCTGCGATAGCTGTGTGACGTAGCCACATTTTCGTTTATCCCATTGTGATTGGGTTGAAAATTCACGATAAACAGATAGCCCTAGTGGCCAAAGGCTATTATTATCACCTCCTACAGGCCCCACATGATGTAGGCAACCCTGTTATGTGAAGGTTCAATACATGATGATTGTGTCATACCGCAAGTGACTTTATCTTGTGATATTATCAGATTATCACCTCTGTCGCTTGAACCCAGCAATTCTTTTGATACTGGCTAAAAGTTGGTCCAACGTCTTCGACGCTGGCCCAGTATTAGGCCTATATCAACATTGAGTCTGCTATTACATAGCAAACACAGCACATTATCCTTGTGTTAATGTGTGAACGCTGGCCCAGCGTCTACAATGCTGGCCCAACATTAAACATGGGATGCACAGCAGTCTGGCAGTAGAGACTGCTTGGAGCATGTGGTGTGTGGCCTATAATAATGTAGTCTACGTCCCAGCTGACAGAGAAATTGAACTAATGCTGGCTTAAAGTTGCCCCAGCGTCGCATGCAGTAGGCCAACATTAAACCAACATTGCATCAATGTCCCATGCTTGTTCAGACGTATCCAACAGACACGCAACATGATTTAATGTTGGCCCATTGTCTGTGACATTGGCCTAACATTGTGTCAGCATCGGGTCAACGCATCGTATTTGCTGGGTATGTATTCAGTGACTTGTGAGCTCCTTAAAGGTTCCTACATTGAAGTCTATTCTGGTATAGAGTTTCCAAAACATGACTTTCAGTTTAATTATGATATAAAATGCCGTGTATATGTGGCCATACTGCATCATTCAGGACTCTCATATAAGATGTTTTAATGATTGTATGGCCGAATGATATTCAAACTGTCGCCATTTGAATTTTGTGTAAACACGCCATATGCTAATTTTGGTCACGTGAAGGTGGCGTACGCAAACCGAGAGAGTCTGACAAAGTTCAGTTGTAAACACATCAACCACTTCATGCTGTCACCAGCGCCACACCCACGAGCCTGTAGGGGGAGATCGCCTTTCTCACAGAATGAATATAGGGCCTACTATAACAGTTTACTTAAAAATGCCTGCCAAAACCTCATCGTCATCTCAGATTCTGAGATGCTGTGCCCAGTGAGAACACACGCTTGATAGTTTGCAAGCTCAGGTCGGCTCAGATACACGTAGGCCTACAACCAGACAACACCACAGACCCACACCTATAGATGCCGCCTCGTGCAGCTAGCATGTGGGCAGCTGTATGGTGGTAATGTGTATGAAAAATACGCGCCAATACACACCCAGCAAACACGAGGCATTCACTCAATTCTGTTTCAAATAGTCCACCGTCTTCGACGCAGGCCCAACATTAAAACAGCATTGGGTGAATTCCTCGTGTTGTTGGGCAGGGTCGTCCTCGCCCCGTGCGCGCTACCGCCAGTCTGTGCCGCAAGGCGGGAATCTGCCAACAGTCATGACAGTAGGCCTACCAAGCTGCAGATAACCCCACAGGTAGGCCTATAGCCTACCGACCCCACATCGGGCTTCTGAAACTATAGATATGTTAACATCTCAGTTAAAGTAAGCCACAATTATCATCTAACCGTAATAACCCTGTCTAGTGTAGACACTTTTGACTTGAAAAACGGCTCAGCCATTCCATTGCTCGTTTGTTTACTGAACTGTCAAAAATAGACACGGCCACATCACCAGTGATCACATGATCGGCACATGACACATGCATGCTCTATTGTTGATTGATAATGCCTCGCAACTTGTGGGTCACATTGGAGAATTGTTGAATGACTATACTGCATTTTAAAGTCGTTTTGGCGGCGATATTTATCAAAATAAATATCAATAATAGATAAATCAGGCCTTATAGCCAATTTTATAGTCTCATTACTTCGAAGTGTGTACCTTTAACAAGAGGATGTGTTGACAAGAGATGGCCCCAATGCTGTTTAAATGTTGGCACAGCATCTTCAGCAGCGGCCATCATTGGATCAACGCCTCGTGTCTGCTGGGATTGTGGGCTTGTGGAGGGGCAGTCAGACTGCAGAGCTTGGTAAGACTGTAGAGGTGCTGACCTCATTCTCCAAGGCTAATTAATATTCATGATCACCCGGCCTCTCATAAATAACCAAATATGGCAAAGGTCTAGGCTACTATGGATAATAAGGGACCATTTCAAAAGTCCATACAGTAAGATGAGAAATTATTGTGAAGTTGCTCTGTATTGTATCAGGAATATTTGACGCGACCCCCGGAAAGGCCCAAATAATGAATGAAATTTGGGACGTCACTTTTTGTCCCAAATCTTTGTTCTGAACAAGACAATAAGGTGAGTGGGGCTCTCGCCCCACCCACAAAAACTACTCTAATAAGTGCCCATCCACTTTGTAATCTCAGGAGGTATTCAGGGATTACATTTGTTAAATTTGAGATCAAATATTTGCAGATCTTAATGTTTAAGTCTACACATTTCGTTCCCAATATCTGATTTAAACGGCTAAATAAAATAGACTATTTGTGTTTTAGGTATAATGTTCTGGGCCTGTTCTTGTGTAGACCCTACTAACTTAATCTGGCCGGTTTGTAATAATGCGACGGTTTATCAGGCTCATCCCACTATGAGAATTTTAAAATTATGATCATCTTCAGTTTCTCTCAATATCCCCCGCCCTTACTTGTGGGCGTGAGATATTGTCATCACCATGTCTGGCCGTGCATCTGTGCGTCCGTGTTTCGTTTCCAGACGATATCTCTGAAACCGTTAGCCGGATTGGTTTCATATTGCATACACACATCCCTCAGGGAATGTAGATGTGCCTCTTGTGGGCTATGACCTTTGACCTAGTTTTGACCTTCGATTTTGAGGCGATTATTGACTTTATTTGATTGCTGATGATAAGTTCACTTCCCGACGATATCTCTGGATATTCTGGATTGTTTTCATACTGCACACACACCTCCCTCAGGGGGTGTAGATGTGCCTTTTGGGGGTTATGACCTTTGACCTAATTTTTTACCTTCATTTTGAGGCAATTATTGACTTCAATTGATTGTGGATGATAAGTTCAGTTTCAGGACGATATCTCGCAGTGTTTGCTGGATTGTTTTCATATTGCCACACACACCCCTTATGGGGTGTAGATGTGCCTTTTGGGGGGTTGTGACCTTTGACCTATTTTCAACCCTTGACTTTGAGGCCAATATTGACTTTAATTGATGGAGGGGGATATCGTTAGCGTCAGCGCTCTTGTTGTTATAAAAGTTAAGATAAATCTTCTTTAATGGAAATAAGAGAAAGTCAAGGAGATAATCATAATTTAAAGATTTTCAGTGGAATTGTGAGATTCTTAGTGGGAAAGGCCCCTGTACGGTGGGAAATCCCCTCCTACCTAAAGCACGGTAGGAGTTTTAGACATTTTCAGATGCCCCCGCCAAGTGGATATGCCCAGCAAACATGAGACGTTGGTACAACGCTGGTTTACTGTTGGGCCAACGTCGTAGACGGTGGGCCAACAGTAGGCTACACCAACGTTGACTTGATTTGGCAATGTTCCATTATCCATGAACGGCGAACATTCCAGTCTCTGAGGTGGGAGAGCAAGAGCTGATATCCGGTTTACAGGGAGAGTAGTGTTGGCCCCACCTTTGCCCACCCTGGATTAACAATTCAGTTCGTGGTTTAGTCCCCCGCTCTGGTAGCCTTCAATAGTAGGCTACCTATTTCGTACAAAAAAATGTATTTCTCCACTCACTAGTAAAAGATTCATTTTCGCATAGCGGGGGAGCCTCTGTGACTGAAAGGTGGCGTGCTGAGCCTCACACTGCCGTGGTCGAATTGTATATATATCCTGTGTCCGGAGGATAATCATCTGATTCATCTCGCCTAGCCTAGAAAGCTCTGTTGGTCCAATTTATAGGTTGTATGTGCAACAAAGTGGCCTAGCTATTGCCCCAGTCATTCATTTGCAAATATCATGTACAGGTAGGTCTAATGGTATCAATTTCCTGACAGCAAGGCTCGCTGCTCCAGAGGTCGCAGACCGAAACCTTGCTGAATCAGTGTTATCATCCACCTATTGGGGTAGGGAGGATGATTTAGATATTGAATATTCATTAATTTTCCAACAAAATGGCAACCTAATGTTGGCGCACTGTCTGCGACGTTGGCTCAACATTAATCCAACCCTGGCGCATATGCAACGTCTCGTGTCTGGTGAAATGTGGCGGGGACTGTCCATGATACTTCCTGTGAAATTCTCGGCCACCAGACATGTGTCGTTTAATGTCGGGCCGGCATCATAGACAGTGGCCTTGCATTAAAGCAGCACTCATACCAGAGGTCAAACTTGGGTTAAACAAAAAAAATCTTTCTTGAAAGTCCCCTCCAATAGATGGTTTTAACAGTGATTCAGCAAGGCCTCGTCTACGACCTCGGGAGCAGCGAGCCTTGTATGGGAAGATGAATGGTATAAGCCGCCCTTTAACAGGGATAGGCTAAGCAGAGTTTGATGGTTCTTACCTTCGGCTGCTAGAATATACATCTATGCGTCGTATATAGGTGTGAAAAAGCTGCGAGGGTTAGGGTCTATATTATAGGAGTTTTAGTTGTGAGAGGTCACATTCTGGGTGTGAGGAGTAGATACTGGGGAGATTTTGATGTAGAAAAGGAGGGTAGGCCTAGATATTCTGCCTGCGAGGGAGAGGTAGATTCTGGAGAGTCTCTTATCGCAGGTAGAGTGGGGGGGGGGGCGGTGTGGGTTCAGTGGGAGGGAGGGGTCGATTTTTGGAGCATCGCATATTGTTGTGAAAAAAGGATATATTCTTGAAGGGAGGGGATTCTGAGAGTATCGGATATAGTTGTGGAAGGGGGTGGAGCTATATTCTGGGAGTTGGGGTTAGATTCTGTGAGTCATATATAGTTCGGGAAAAGGGGGTAAATTCTGGGTCGGAGGGGTAGGCCTATATATGGGACCAGGGTGTGTCATATGTAGTTGCAAAAAGGGGAGTATATTCCAAGAGGGATCGAGTCCATGAGTGTCGCATAATAGTTGTGGAAAACTGGGGTAGATTCCTGGAGCTGAAGTCACACCTTGCATAATCACCAAAAAAGGAGGGGGTAGATCCTGGGAGGGTGGGATATATTCTGGTTGCATTGCATAGGTAATAGTTGCGGAAAGGGGTGTATATTCTGAGAGGGAGGGACAGATTCTTGGAGTGTCGCATATGGTTGTGAAAAATAGGTAGGCCTATGTTCTGGGAGGAAGGGGTATTTTCTGGGAGTGGGAGACACCTTGCATAATCAAAAGGAACCGACTGAAAAGATTCAGGTATCACATATTTTAATAGCTCTCTCACAGGGAATCATGCTGTAGAAACTGTTTCTACACATACAAATGTATAGGATGATACCTCAGAATGTTTCTCTCAGTACCGACTGAAGCTCGTATGCTAAATAAGATGGCTATACTGACGAACGGATGGGTCAGAAATATTCAATGGAAATTGTGTTTAAAAAAGATATTACATCATCATTTAGCTGCTAAGACTTTACAAATATTGTTCTTTGAATGATGCTGATCATAATGGTAAATATTCTACAAGTGATTATTTTTTGCTCAATTTATTATCAACACCTCCTAACTAGTTAATAAACACAACTGCTGCGCTGCGCGCGGCATTGTATCAAGTCACTGTGCATTCAAGCAGAATTAGTGCAACACATAATAAAACAAATCCATTTTATAATTCTATATTTGTTCTCTTTATTGTACTTATATTAATTTACTATGCATGTTTTTTGTGAGCAAGGTTTGTCCTTATTTTATATCTTCCTGTGTGATCCGTACAAACAATTACCTCAGAACAGGTCATAAAGAAAAAGTGGAAAACCTTAACTCCTAAAGTGCTGAATTGTTTCTTTATAAACCATGGAAACCAAAGGGTTTTTTTCAATTTGAAATCATCATAAATGTCTTGCTAGGTCTTTCCGATGTTATGGGTCTACGGCCTTTACAAATATTTTTAATCTTACAGCGCGGGGATCAACTTTAGTCGTCAGAATCAGCCGCCAGATTCTGACTTCTAAAGTCGATCCCCACGCTGTAAAGGTTAAATCCCTCAGAAAATTTTCAACCAGGAAGAGAGTTCATGACAAAAAACAACCAGTGACACACACAGTTAAGTCCATATGCAAGTATGTTTATTGAAACAATGAGTTAATAATTGTATATTTCACTTATTATCAGATTATGTTAAACTAGACGTCTTGTCTATATGATAAAAAATATGTGATGGCGAGTTGCTAGTTTGGATCTCTGGTATAGATGTTCATAACACAATTATGATCAAACTCTTTGTCTAAAGTTCTTCAATTGTCTATTTACAAAACATATTTCACAATAAAACCTGTTTTGATAAGAAATATCCTGAACTGTGAAGTAGATAGACTGCAAATTCTAGCTCGTGGCAGTGCAGCACAATACATTTGCATTTTTGGGGTTTGATATCCGTGTGACGTGTCTGTATTCAGTGTAAAGCCAAAGAGATGAGCGATAATATGTCGGAATATAGATCATACGATGATACACGACAGTGATACGGGAATGTCTTCACAAACCACAACACTCAACAGAATACAATATTCAGCGTTAATCTTCTGGCCTTTCAGGTGGTGGGCCGCAAGGTTGAAGCATTTTCTCCATCAGTGTAAATCTAACACGAGCTTTGGATTCATTTTCGACAACGCTGAAATAATTAAGCATGTCATAGTGTCCCATGTACGACGCGTAACTGTCTCTGTGTTGATTCGTCAGCCATTCCCATTTATTTGTATCGGCATGACCTGTGCCGATATATTTTGACTGCAAATGTTCAAGCTGACTGTGTATATTGTACCGATCCCCCATAATGTTGAAGATTGACTTGCTTTGAATATAACGTACAATTTATTTTCGTATATCTAGGCCTATAAATCTATTTATTCGTCCAAAAAACAATGATAAAAACATAAAATACAGAAAATGGTGTCACTGTATTTTTACCTCATTCCCGACAGTACGGGGAGTGTTCGACAGATGATATAAACTTGTTCATTTAACTACAGCAGGCTGAAACTAAGGCAAAGTTGGAGCAGAAAGCTGAAATACCTGGAATGTGATATATTTAATTGCATGGGTTTGGATATAATAGTATTCTGTTCGCTATGAAAAAGGCAAAATATAAATTATTTATATAGAAAATAAATAAAAATAGGGGCCCATATTTTAAATAGAAAATAAATAATTGTGAAAATCAAAAACATGGCTCAGAGATTTTTTATTTATGTCCAAAATAAATTTTTATCATTGTGTCATTTTTTATTAAATATATAGGAAATAATACAATTCAATATCTACTCCCAACTGCTTAAAATTTTACGTCACATTAATCAACTTGTTTTTCCCTTTCCGTATGACACTTTTCCCCAATGGTAAATTGATCAAACACAATGGGTTTAAAAAGGAACATTTGACTTTGATCAGTTAATTACACCTGGGATACAAACAATATGGCAGTCAGAATGTTGCGAAACACCCCTTAGACATATATAGATTATTGTATGGCATACCAATCATTACCAGAATATTAGTGGAGCATGATGATCAAACATATAGGCCTACATTAGGCCTAGGTAGTTGTTATATTTAAGTTAGTTCATTTGTGTTTTCATAAGCAAATTTATCTTTCGATCATCGAATGAAATCAGTTTATTAATAAAAAACAGGGCTTACATGGGTTTTGCGGAAATAAGTGGCAGCATATTAAATTTAGTGGTGTAGTATGTACCATAAATGGGGTAAGGATCAACATGTCATCAGCAGAAGTAGCTCACAATACCTGCAATGAGGCAGTTTTAACCTAATTGGGACCCTCCTCCACGGGGTTTCAAACTGTAAGTGAGATCCTTCCCTAAATTTCCAATTCAGTGTAAAATTGTTAAAATACTAGGGGAGGACGGGGCATGTTCGAACCCTTAAGACATAATGCACACCTGTTCACTAGCTATTTACCTAAATCACTCATTATTGCATACATACAGTGCTTCCACATGTATGATGTCCCTCTAAAATTTATAGTTAGTTGTCTTGTATATTTTAAATATAGCGCAAAATGTGATTACAATCAGACTGGTCGGACATGCTCGGCCTCTGGGGCATATCCGACCAGTACCGTTCGAACATGCCCCGGTTATTAAAGTGCAATACAACAATGACAATAATTGGCAATCCTTTGTATTTTATTTTTGCATTTTGCATAAATAGCAACAGTGTGATGTTGCCCTTCACAAGGTAGCAGCACATTGTCAGTCTCCCATAACGTTGCCAGCAGTGGGCAATGGCAGTTTGTCCATCAGGCCACCGGCGCACCACTGGCGGCATTTATCACGGTTATCCACCAACCGCCAGGTTACCAGACAAAACAGCATGTGTTGTATGAAAAAGTGTGATAATGTGTGGCTGAGTGAGTGCCAGCATGTATGGGTGAGTGTGGACATGTGTGAGTAAGATAAACTATGTTGCAATTATGACCATTGGTTGAGAGGCTAGTTCGGGGCATGTTCACACCCTTTCCGGGGCATATTCGAACGCGTTTGAACATGCCCCGTAATGCCATTTAAGCTTCAATCCCAATTATTGCCCGTACCCCTTGTGATGGTTCAAAAATACTTTGCTTGTATGTTGTATACCTCTGTGTTCTATTTATAGAACAACAAATGGTTCTTAACTACTAAAACTGTAGTTCACACAATATTTAGAAAAAACTAAACTAAATAACATAAAATGAGACAAAAATCACGTATTTGAATCAAGAGCATAACAAAAAAACTGGAGCTGGTGAATTTTAGGAGAACCAGTGACTTAGGGGGGAGGTACACCATGAATTAAGTAAATATCTCGCCCACACAGAACCCTTATTTAAAAATCTTAACATACTTAAAGTGGAAGATATTTTTAGACTTCAACAACTTAAATTTTACTATCGATTTATTAATGTCACCCTACCTGATTATTTTCTCTCATTATCTTTCTCAGGAAATACACACTAATATAGAACTAGAAAGAGGCATGAGCTACAGCCTATTCGAATACATCATGAATTTGCTAAAAAGAGCCTTCTATACAGAATTCCTGTTATTATAAATAGCTGCCACCCTAACGTGAAAGAAAAAATCTACACACACAGTCTGTCCGGTTTTACACATTACTTTAAGCACAAAACCATAGAAAATTACAATATTCACTGTAGTATTGAGAATTGTTATGTTTGTATGAATAACTAAATGGCCTGCTGCACATTTGTTTGGGCGGTTGGACTAAATTAAAGTCTTTTTTTTGGTGTTATCAGCTGATTTTACCTGATTTTTCAGTATTTTAGAGTTATTATCATTATTACTATTATCTATTATTTGATTAAATATCAGTGTATTTTAAACTTTGAGTTATGTCAGCCATGTTAGTTTTTTGTTTGAATACCGTTCTATACATGGTTATTCAACTCAATTTCGTTAATTTTACTGCCTAAAACGCACTTTGTTTTTCATAATCATGCATTACAAATCAGGTCACAGGCTGGTTAGATGTTTGAATCATCAATATATATATAGAGATTTCTTATAGGAATGTTATTTACTATTGTCAAACTGTTACATTAATAAGCGTTAGGTACATACTGGGCTATATTTCAAGGGAAATTAAAATTTATTTATAATTTTTCAACTCCAAAATTGAGCTTTAATTTGTTGTGCTTGCTCATAAATTATGAGTCATGGTAAGTAGGTGGTTAAAGGTGTCAACATTTTTCTTTTGTGTGTCTTATCCACAGCGAGGTATTGTCTCGCTTTTATTATAGTATTGTGGTTGAGAGTTCTTCACTTCACCTTCAGCGTGGAGCAGCATTTGTAGGCCCCGTGTAAGCATAACCCGGCGGACGCGAGGCGTGCGGCCGGTGTTGCTGCAGTGTTGGGCCAGCGTCGAAGACGATGGGACAACATTGTACCGACATTGGCTGGACGTGTTCGTGTTTTGCTGGGGAGGCTCTGGGCCTGTGCCGGCGCGGTGTTGGGTCATCGGACCGATGTTGTTTTGTTTTGATGTTGTTTTGTTGTTGGGCCGGCGTCCTAAACGGTGGCCCAGCAGTTAAGCCGCTTTGGGTCGTGGTCTGATTTTTGCCGGGGGATCTGCTCTCGATATTTTCATATGTGGTGCCTGCCGACACGACACGTTGAATCGATTTTGGTGTGGCGTTGGTCCAGCGTCGTAGACGGTAAACCAACGTTGGGCCAGCATTGGTTCGGCGTCGCTTGTCCACTGGGTAGTTCTTGCATAGCACATAGGCCTAATATTAACTTAATAAATCCCGTGGCAGCCGCAGGACATTGCGCCGGTGTTGTTTTGATGCTGGGCTTTTGATTAAAAAGCCCAGCATCGAACCAGCCGTGGTTCTTTGTCTGCATAAGTTTTTGCTGTAGACTACTATATGCTGATACTATATTGTACTGAAAATGTTTTGTTGTTTCTACTATATTTGATAATTTTCTGCTAATTATTATAAAAAATACATGTTTTTTTGTTAATTTCATAAGTGGCCCGTACGCTAGCGACCTAAAAGCGTCTTAGTACGGGTCTCCTGGTCGTAATACATTTAAATTGTTTGAAGTTTATGTACATCTAAAAAATTGTATGTTTTATATTTACATCCAAATAAATGCATATGAGCCTGAGTCTGAGTCTGAATTATATTTTTAATTCACCAGGTGGCCCTCAATTCTGAGTTACCAGCAGGGTGCGAACAAGCCCCCGGTGTTCGAACATGCCCTGTCCTCCCCTACATATATAGAACAAATATAGTTTTAACCGCAATAAAGATGGTAGTCAAATATGCCAATTCAAATATAGCAGAGTTTATTTTACCATAACTCTAGAGATAAATAACCTTTTGAATTAAATAAAAATAACATGAGCACAATCAATCTTGGAATTAAATATTATTTTTTCGCGCTGAAACCGCATATGTCCCGTACATTTTCATTTATAAGTAGATAATTGGGGGGATTATATCTTTACAAAATTACAAGAATAGAGTTTAGCAACTTTCATTTTAAAGTCGTTTTTATTAAAATAGTTGATATAATCCCGTTTCTCGACTGTTATTACTGTTTATCATATACGGGACAAAAGGGCCCCAGAAATGCAATAGTGGTCCATGGGTGACATATCGGTTCCGGGTCAACTCGGACCCTGACCAACTCGGACCCTGTTACAAACAATGTCCGAGTTGGTTCACGGCAGTGTCCGACTTGGTAATGGTAGAATAGTGTCCGAGTTGGCATAGGGTCCGACACGTCTAAAACCAACTCGGACCCTACAAAGAATAAATATAAATGTATTTTATTTGCATTTTCAATTCAAATGATTTTTAAAGCAAGGAAAGTGGGAAATGTCTGTCGCGTCAATCCAAACAAGCAACCACTGTATAGTATTACCTAGAAAAAAATTCTTTTAACAATACGGCCCATATTCAAGGACAAATATTAAAATATATCCAGGGATCTAACTGTGAACTCATACCTAGAGCCGGTCGTGAAATGTCAACAGCTTTGAGGAATTGTGAGGCTCCACCCCTTGCACCTCAGGTGTTGTGATGAGGATTCCTGTGAGTCGATCGTAATTCAGACCTGTCAGTGAGAGCCGCTCGTGAAATGTCAACAGCTTCGATGAGTTGTGAGTCTTTGATTAATTCGCTTCACAAATGCTCGCGAAATGTCAATGAAACATATAATGCGTTCAAGGGGTCAGAAACGATTGCAATTTACTATTTTATAGAAAATAAACAAAGTATTGACTGTGGCCTTATTCAGTGTTATTCAGTCAAGTTCCCGGAGAAGGAAGATAAAAAAGGAATGTGTGTGGTGTTTTGATGTATTAATTGATGTTATTGATAAATTTCCGCACAGTCATTAAAACGTTATGGGCGTTTTTTCGGACCTTAGGGTTGAGATTGCTCTCAGTCACCGCCATGTTGAAAACCGTTGAGCAATCCGTTGAGCAATCCAACAGTAGACAACACACCATGTAAAGCGCAATTAGCCTCAACAGTAGGCCTGGATAAACCACCATATAAAGCGCAATTGACTTCATATCTACAGTGGATATATACGTCAAATAAACGCAATTAACATCAACAGCAGAGTAACAACTCAACAGAGTGATGGCATGTCCTGCCCACTAGTGAGGTGTGATATACTGGAAAGTACAGTTTACCCTCCCCATGCTAAAGACGAGAATTATATCCTTATAGTCTGGCATAGTGTCCGAGTTGATAGTGTCCGAGTTGGTCTAGGGTCCGAGTTGGTATAGGGTCCGAGCTGGTATAGGGTCCCAGTCGTCTGGTAACCGACATATCACGCCACACGCAGTCATCAAACCATGCATCAGGCAATATAATAATACTATATGTTATTTATACCCGCCGCCTTCGTAGGCCACTGTTTTCTTCTCTGTTTCAGATGGGAAAAATTCTAAAAGCTAATGAGGGTGGGCAATAAAAAAATGTGGACCTTTTTCCCGAAAAGTGATGCGGGCGAAAAAAAATTGTACCTATTTCTGGAAAATTTAATGAGGGTTACATAATAAAAAAAATTAGGTATTTTTAGAAAAAGTTAATGCGAGCGGTGAAAAAACAAACAAAATATTGTTTTTTGGCAGAAACTGGCAAACATCTTATGCGCACGCTGGGCAGAAAAAACCCCATGTTTTCTTGCATAATGCGCAGCCTTATAGTCCATATATATATTAGTTTATTTATGTCTCGCATTAGTACAAACATACACATAATATTCCTAAAAGGTAAGTGACAGTGTGTGTACCTAAAATTGTAGAAAATATTAAAAAAACATTTTTAAAACAGATAGTATATAATTAATTATGCTGGCAATTATTTTCCAAGTCCATATACTTGAGCGACATCTATGAATAAATAATGCTACCAATTAAAATAACCAGTCAGCTATAATCCGAAATCATAGCTCTCATATGGGCATTGGATTGAAAAACAAACTGTTATGTTACGGCGGGGGGTTATAAGCTGATCCCAACACCATATCGCATGTATTGATAGGGAGATTGTGATTGCAGGTGATTTTGCAGATATTTTTAAACCCAGCGTTATGAACCTGTAGTCCTTTGTCATAGTTATTAAAAAGCACTGCCCTGCGCATGCCGATTCCACAGTAGACTTAAGGTTTAATGAGTGGTGTCAATATTTGACAGTATACTACAGTTGTACTATTATTGTATGATGAGGTATACAATTTAAACAAACCACATCTCACAAATGACAAAGGACTGCCTCAATGTTGGGCCATTATCATCGATGCTGTCACAACATCTGAACAGCGCTGGGCAAGTTCCCGCATTGATTCGAGTATACTGTCATATATGTGGTTGCCGGCAAATGGGTTGATGTCAAATCTTAGGGAGCTGGTGTATAGACATGTGTCGCCAGGTGAATGAGTTTACTGACAAGTAAGTAAGTAAGTAAAATATCTTTTTTACGTCATTTTTCGGCCAATATGGCCATTTAAATGACAATTCAGACTAAAATAATATGATATCTTGAACAGCAAAAGTGATAAGGTAAAAAGACGAAACTGATAACAGTATGTCCGCACTAGGGCATTGAGATAAAAACGACTGATGATAACATGATGTGTATTGAATATATATACACTCTTAAGAACCTTAAACAGGGCAAGTGCCGATACACAATATAAATTAACACAAAACGATGACAAACACAATTATAATTGAAAGTCACAAAACAGTGTCATTGTCAAAACAAATATATAATATATACTATAATACTATATACTATAAGCAAAAAAGTAAACCCATTTAGACATAAATATGAATGACATAAACAATGAACAGAGAAACCATTAAGTAAGTAAGTAAAATGTCTTCTTTACTTCACTTTTCGGCCAGTATGGCCAAAGAAATCATTAAACCACAAAAAATTCTCAAAAATTAAAAACTTACAGTGCCCCCACAGTTGGTAATAAGGTCTGTGATATTGAATTACATCACAGAGCGATCACTAACCGTGAGGACACCGTAAGTCACCACAGGCTAATTGTACAGCAATGGCCTCTCTATGCCATGCTGCATTATATGCCAGGATGCCACAGATAAACCATTAAAACAATGAAGTGAAAAAATAATTATATGGCAATGGTTTCTTTCGGACATCCCGTCCATCGCCAGGATGCCAAAGAGAAACCACTGCAAACACAAAAAAAACAAATCATAGAGGAAGTTTTCATCTGCATTTTCAAAAATGCATTTTCAAAAATGTATTCCTCTAAGATATATCTTTCATTAAAATTGGCCACCTTTTTGGTACCAATTGGCGAAATTTTGGCCTGTAGCTGACGGACTATGAGGCCCTCCCAGAATCTACCCTCCCTCTCAGAATATACCCCCCTTTTTACAACTATATACGACGCTCCCAGAATCTATCCCGCCCTTCAAGAATCTACCCCGCCCTCCCAGAATATAGGCCTAGGCCTACCCCCTACCCTTAGATATGCGGCCCTACCAGAATCTACCTATCCCTCCAGAATATAGGTCTACCCCCTTCCTAGACATTATATGCGCACTCCCATAATCTACTCCTTCCTCCGAGAATATACCCACCCTTTAAACATCTATATGCGACACTCACGGAATCCACCCTCCCACCCAAAATATACCCTCATTTTAAACATATAAGATGTATGCGACCGTCCCAGAATCTACCTCTCCCTTCCATAATATACCCCCTTTTATATCAAGTGGGGCTCGCAGAATCTACCCCGTCTTTACAGAATATTATACCCCCCTTTTCTACAACTATATGCGACGCTCCCAGAATCCATCCGATGATCCCGTCCTCCCCGAATCTGCCCCGCTCTCCCAATATACCCCCCCCCCAAATATGCGACACTCCCAGAATCCACCCTTCCCTCCAGAATATACCCTCCTTCTTCACCACTATGTGACACTCCCATAATCTACCACTCCCTCACAGAATATACCCTCCTTTAAACATCTATATGCGACTGTACCCTGGAACACTCCCGGAATCCACCCCTCTCTCCCAAAATATACTCCCCTTTTAAACATCTATAGGGGCCTACGCGAGCCTGTCAGAATGTAGGCCTACTCCTCCCTCCCAGTCTAGGCCCTTTACCCCCAGCCTTTTTCTACAATGTGATTCTCACAGAATCTACCCCTCTCTCCTGCCTGGATAAGTGTGCATGTCTAGAAGGCATATATAGGGCCTATATATATCATCCCTGGGAACTCAATGTGTTCAGTGTATTAGGACTGCGACAGTGACGCCAACAAGGGGTTATAGTATCCTTCATTTTACCAATCTATGTGTGGAGCTTGGCCTTGGTGGACCTTCTATATCGCACCCCCCCCCCCCCCCCTCCTTAGCCTACGGCCCTGACACAAAAGGCACAATTTCTACACACTTTTTTTATGACTATGCTGTGAATGAAATAGAGGAATGAGCCGCCGTATCCGGAAGAAGAAGTAATTAAAGCTTGCAAAGTCACATCTGACATATTGTGTTCATAAATTCCCAACGCATGTCAAACAATTTCCGTACCTCTGGGAATGAGGTGATACGTCACATGCTGAAAAATTTAAAGAGAAAGGGCGCGTAATCTGTCATCAATTTTCATTTTATTTTTTATCGTTGTCGTCTTTAGAGCTGTCAAATTGATGTATTTTAGTTGAAAAACAAGTTACAGGTAAAATTATTGTAGATTAGGCGAATGTAGTAATTTAAAATCAGTTGATTTATATTTCAGCAACGTCAACGAATCAGTCATGTCCGTCTTTTTACGGAGTTTGCAATCGACATCATGTTTTCCTTTTATTATCGCCCATCAATAATCAGAATACAGGACGGTTCCCCTTTGATTATTGCAATTTTGGTCCCGGATGTTGCAGACAATTTTCGGCAATATCCTAGTTTAGGCCCACCCTGGGTTCAATGTATTAAGCCCTCCTGACAAGCCCTCCTGACATGAATGACCGAAATGTGAATTGCAAAAACTTACTTGTCCTTGTTCAGTGTTGTAGGCATGTTCTGTCGGCAAAAGTGTTGTCAGAGAAAGTGTCTTTCATGATTCATGTCCTTCTTGTGAGTGTGGCCTTATGGGTTTAAAATCTGTAATGACACCTAAAGATTAGTAGGGATATATCCATTAAATCAATCCTGTTTGAACATTTGCGTCATTTCGTCAAATATAATGTCTCTTTTATTATTACCAAATGACGGTCATGTATTATAATTATCACCTTTTTGTTGAGTGCTGTTAATGGCAAATATTTAAACAATCCACATGAAAGGAGAATACGGGTACGGTGCTACAGAACCTGTAACAAAACAAAAGAAAACATTTATATTTATCATATCCGTCCTTGAGTAAAACGTAATGGTTTATTTATTCAAACTAAATGACGGTCATACACTATTATTGTCACCTTTAAGTGCAGTGCTGTTGTGAGAAAATTTAATTCATATCCACATCCAATAAAAAGAAGCGTAGGCTCCAGTGCTGGCAAATCTGTAATCCAAAAACCAAAAAAAAATTTGACATGTTAGTGTATCAGCAAATAAACATGATTATTCAACATTTGCGTCATTTAGTAAAACGTAATGTATCGTTTATTATAACTAAATGACGGTCATAAACTATTATTCTCACCTTTTAGTGCAGTGCTGTTAGCAGTCTATCAAATTCATATCTAACCAATACACATCAAATGCCAAAAAGCCTAGGCTACAGTGCTTGCAAATCTGTAATAACAATAAAAATAAGTAAATGGTTCGTGTAGCAGCAAATGATCATTATTATTCAACATTGGCGTCATTTAGTAAAACCTTAGGTCTCGTTTATTATAACTAAATGACAGTAATACAGTATTATTCTCACCTTTTTGTGCAGTGCTGTTAGCAGTAAAGTCACATCGACACAAACCATATCAATAACATTCAAACAAAAGAACCACAAAAACCATATATACACAAAATATGAAAATTAAATCTGAAACATATGCAAATAAGCTGTTATAAGTGACATAATCATAGCTCTGGTGATTTTTAAAAAATACTACACATAAATGTTTACTAAATGACGGCCAACCGAGATAATACAGTTATACCTTAGTTGGTGAAATCACTGTCACTCTCACTCCAGATGAAAGCGCTCTTTGTATAGGGGTTGTTTTTACGAGTGGTGATGTTCTTCGACTTTTTAATGGGTTTGAATTCATCGGGGCATGTCAGTCCTTCTTTGGTGGTGAAGGCTTTGTTCTCACGTTTTAGGAGGTTGAGACGTTTATTAGTTTTTCGGCTGAAAATGGGCGAGGCTAAAATGCTATCGTCGTCTTCACAAGAGGAGATGGTTATAGGTAGATCGTTATTATCTATAGGAGGAGATGTGAATGGTTGGACATCTGACGATGGGGTGGACAAATTCCCACTAAGTAATGTGGACATCTTCTCAGGAAATCGCTTGCAAACCGACTTGAAATTGGTGGCTTCGTCCACAGACCGGCTGCTAGGCCTAGTTGGTAACTGCACTTGTGAGGTTTCAGATGAACTTGAATTCTCCTCGACGGGCGAGTTATTGACATCCACATCACTATGCTCAGGTATTACGCTCATTCGCTTATGTGCCACATCACGACCTGTCCATGAAGGGAATAAAGGGGTGGAATAGTTGAATGTACATTTGTCCTTCAATGTGTATATGGATGTTATTTGGGTATAAAACGCCTCGAAAATGTTGTCATTTTTAACATGGTTACGCCATATGATTTTACTCAGATGTCCCTCGAATGTGCTAAGGCTGCAGCCATTGATTTTACTGAAATGTGCTTTAGCATGTTTCCACGCGCCTTCAATAGAGTTCGTACAACATTCTATAATTTCACCAGTCTCCACGTTCTTGTACTTGGCTTTAAAATTTGTCTTGTGGGACACGGTGAAATGTTCGTATCCTTCGCTATTCAGCCCACGGTACGCTGCCCAGCAATCACTGAATATACGTGATCCAGGCGCCACGTGCCGTTTTATTATAGGTATTAGTGTGTCAGCATCAAGATTATCAACAGGGTGAAGAATAATACTGTTTGTTGCTCGGGAAATAATGCCAAAAATCCATACTTTTATACCTACATTGGGATTCCCTCTGTGGTACTTGCACCTGCGCCCAAATAAGCTTTCATCAATTTCCACATCACCTTCGAACATTATATTTGGCAGCACTGTATGTATATATTCTTTGAAAATTGGCCCAATCAACCACAGTTCCACCATAGCTAATACCAGCATTTTTGGCCTCATAGATTGAGTGTCATGTCTTGCAAAATACATCGACCAAATTCAAAACAATCCTGCAACCTCAGGTGCGACTTTTCGAAAAAAGAAAAACATCGGACTGACGTTTCATGATTTTTATTAGCGGTACAACGCCATGTTGCCCCGTCAATCCGTTTACCTCTGACTCCTAAGCGGCAGTCGGCATCACAAGTGACACATTTCATGCTGTCGGCTAAAATATGATGGCTCATGAGCCACTTCACCAGCTTTATTTCCTCTGACATGAACAAATAACTGAAGGTCCAAGGATTGGAAAAATCCTCTAACTCTATATCATCCACCTCAGTTTTTCTATAGGCATAGTTGCCACTTTTTTTTATATCACGGTTGGCCGCCATGTTAACAAAACAAGTGAGTAAAATAAAATGATCCTATAGGTACAGCAATGGCTCTTATATAGTCAAATGTCACACTGAGTCAATTCACTTACCTTAATCACCCACTCCTACCTCCGCTGGTATATACGTATCTCTCCATTAAGGAATTTGAATCGCCCTCTAGCGACATTCCATGAATACAGACTGCGGCTGTATCGACCCTCGGCCATGTACGCCATGAGTCGTTTCACGTGCTGGTGAGTCCTGTCACCTTCAACACAAATCCGTACTAGGCAAAGCCATTCGAGCAGCACAGCAGGATTAAGACCGTTCACATATGTGAACGCACACATTATTATTCGCTCAAAATGAGTGCTATTCTCTGTCCAAAATATCCTATGGACATTTCGAGGCCACAATGATGCCTTTCCAACGATGTCTTTGATCTCGGTCCATAATTGATATATCTGGCGTCCAGACATGATTAACAGAAACTGACATGTCTGTTCTCCCCCTTGAATATATATGCATAGTGTGATAATTTATGAACCATGACCCACATGATATGAAATGACGATTAAATGTTTGACCAGCGTCACACAAAGCCGGCCAACATTAATCCGACATTGTGTAAATGTTTTGTGTTAGGTAAAAAGACTCACAGCCACATTTCACCTTAACTGCTCAGTCAACGTTAACCCTTTATGTACTAACAGTACATCTTAATTATACAATCATCTGACTATGGTAGGTGGGCCTATTCCGGTAGTAGTACTACTATCGGATTAGGCCCACCTACAGTCACTTAGATAGGGTGAGTGGGCCTAAACTTATCCACCCTTTAATTCCCATAGAAAATGTTTAAAATTGTTTTAAATTTCCCATTTACCCCCAACAATTATCCAAGCCCCTATTTGCTGTTTATTCCCGGGCCCCAAAAGAAAACCCTTTTCTCCAGGGGGTCTTTTCCCCCAAGGCATATCAATAACATTACAGTTTAAAGATTGTAGAATATTTCCTTTATATACTACTACCGGATTAGGCCCACCCACCATATCTAAGTGACTGTAGGTGGGTCTATTCCGGTAGTAGTACTACTACCGGATTAGGCCCACCTTCAGTCACTTACATATGGTGGGTGGGCCTAAACTTATCCACCCTTTAATTCCCATAGAAATTTGTTCAAATTTTTTTAAATTTCCCACTTACCCCCAAAAATTATCCAAGCCCCTATTTGCTGTTTATTCCCGGGCCCCAAAAGAAAACCTTTTTCTCCAGGGGGTCTTTTCCCCAAAGGCATATCAATAACATTACAGTTTAAAGATTGTAGAATATTTCCTTTATATACTACTACCGGATTAGGCCCACCCACCATATCTAAGTAACTGAAGGTGGGCCTAATCCGGTAGTAGTACTACTACCGGAATAGGCCCACCTACAGTCACTTAGATATGGTGGGTGGGCCTAAACTTATACACCCTTTAATTCCCATAGAAAATGTTTAAAATTGTTTTAAATTTCCCATTTACCCCCAAAAATTATCCAAGCCCCTATTTGCTGTTTACTCCCGGGCCCCAAAAGTAAACCCTTTTCTCCAGGGGGTCTTTTCCCCCAAGGCATATCAATAACATTACAGTTTAAAGATTGTAGAATATTTCCTTTATATACTACTACCGGATTAGGCCCACCCACCATATCTAAGTGACTGTAGGTGGGCCTATTCCGGTAGTAGTACTACTACCGGATTAGGCCCACCTTCAGTCACTTACATATGGTGGGTGGGCCTAAATTTATCCACCCTTTAATTCCCATAGAAATTGTTTAAAATTGCAGAAACTTATACACCCTACAAATAACTAAAAAACAAAAAAAAAACAAGGCATATCACTAACATTACAGTTTAAAGATAGTAAAATATTGCCATTATATACTACTACCGGATTAGACCCACCTACAGTCACTTAGATATGGCAGGTGGGCCGAATCCGGTAGTAGTACTACTACCGGAATAGGCCCACCTACAGTTAGTAACATATGGGAAGTGGGCCTAAAATTATAAACCCTTAAGTTATCCAAAATAACCAAACAACCAAACAATTTTTTTTTAATAAACAAAATGCATACAACAATACCCGTCATTTAGTTTAATATTCACTATATACAAACATGTAAAAAATCATACTATGGTAGTTGATAGGCATACATATATGTTGAACATGGAAGGAGCTGCAAATGGAAGTATAATATAGAGAGACATGTCACATATATAATTATTTGCATCATTTAGTAAAACAATTTACAACATGAAGGGTTAATCAAGCGAATGTCAGTGTGTTTGTTTGACAATAGTCACTAAATTAGTTAGCTTTTAAACAATTTAACTGAGTTGTTCAAGTGCGAACATTTCGTAGTTCGCAGCTGGTCCAATCACATGAAGCCTTAGTGAGGATTGTCCAAACCGGAACTGAAGAGGATCACAGGCCGCTGCCATTCTTGCTGTCGGGTCATCGGATCACTAAAACAAACAGTGATTTTTTATTAAAATGATGTTTTATTTAGATGCTTATTATCGGATTATACCCATCTCAAGTGTTAGTATAACTTTATACCCACCTCACTGGTAAATTGTCACAGAGGTGGGCCCTAGAAGTTTATACCCACCTCACTGTTAGATTACCACAGAGACGGGCTTAGAAGTTTATACCCAGATGGGTATAATCCGGTAGATAGCCCAATTTTCTGAGAAATCTCTCAGAATCTTCGACACTTATCTATGATTTCATCGAGTTTTAATCTTTTATTATACATATTTATTGTATAATCAAGTAGAGTTGTTATCAGGGCATGTATATATATGTGTATTAAGTGTTGAAGTCGAGAAATTATAGATTTCTTGGCTTTTTAGTGCAGTTATTTTTTTCACTAACAACAGTTAGATTGTTTTTTCTCGCGAAAAGCCATGTCCATCCGGGTTCCGCCGTCTTTCTCCACCGATCATCGCTCGCTGTCGTTGGTGATTTGATCTAACAAATTTTGTAGGGTCACTTAAAGGGAGTTTTGCTTGATAATACTAAAGTTAATTGCCATGATTGATTGTCCTAGGGCTAGGGCCTAAGACTCAGTTAGGCTAGGGCTAGGCTCATTAATGAAAAAAATTAACTTTTACTTTTAGTCCACTGCTCGCCATGCAGGCTGGGCTAACTGTACTAACATAAAACGTAGGTTTAATTTTAGTTCAGGTATCAAAATTGATCATCACAGTTCCGCGCAGGCACAGTGACATTCTCAGACATTCATGGACAGGACAGAGAGAATCAACAACATAAACAAGGGAACAACGAAAAGTCTTCAATCACACTGTCACTGACTGGGTCTCTAGACTCTTGAGACTAAGTGAGTGACACTGGCTACAAGTCTGCATTCTTTGACTTTGCCCATTACACTTTTCCAAGCTTCTAAAGGTGTTCTGGGCTGGGGCAAAGCCTTGTCAAAGGTGAGGGTGAAAGGCTGTTTAATACAGTGTAGTTTAGCGTCTGACGGTAGGAGGCTCCTCCTACCCGAAGCGATGTCAGGGGTCGTGTAGTCCTTGTCCATTGGTCATTATACTTTTCCGCACGCTTGAGGGTGAGAATTGATTCGGAAGCTAATTCTTTTCTTGCATCCAGAGGCTCCTCGCACCCAAAGAGCGTCAGTAAGAGGTGTTCCGACTATTGGCCTGGGCCTGCAAGACGTATGATATAGGCTACTTCACTTGACTCACTGGTTGGGCAGGGTAAATCTTCACTACACGAAGCCCCTGTGCATACCCAGCGGTCAGGGCATGGATCGTCATTAAACGTCAACACATGAAGCCCCTGTGAATACCCAGCGGCCAGGGCATTGCCTCCTGGCGGACAGTAGGGAATACACGAGGTCTGCCTCCACTTGATTCTTTCTTGTTTTCCGCGGGTGGGAATTGCTTTTGTATGCTATTTTACTGCTATTTTACAGCCTAAGCCTTTGGCATTGGTAGTGAAGTGCCGGTGAAGTGGACGTGCAGAGGCTCCTCACGCCTGCAGGGAGACGAGGAGGGGTCATTTTGGTGAACCCCGGCATTTCGGGCGTCTTTTTAAAGATGGGACCGGGCACTCCACTGGGAGTTGCTTCATTGAACTTGAACTTGAACCAGGCTCATGTCCATGTCATTTCGCACCATAGGCATAGATAGGTACGTCCGAAGACGTCATTTTGTGTTTTTTTGGTATTTTTTCAGGATTTATATGAATTTGTTATACACTGCAATACCTAAAAAGACATCCCAGCTGGCAATTTTTTGCATGTGACGTTGTTTCAACGTGGATATAGTCTAGGCAGTGTCTAATCGTACGTGATTCTTTATAATGGAACTCTTTGGGCAGCCTCTTTTACGAAATGACAGGCTCCTATTGACTCCCATTATAACTTTGCCGTACGATGTGAGTATAACTGTAAGGTTGAAATCACATTGCGATGTCGGCTAACCTCAATACAACGTCGCATCGACGTCGTATTTCAAACGACATCATTACAACGTCGTATCGAGGTCATGCTTGAAACGATGTTGAAATCAGGTTAAAATCGTGTTGCAATTGCGTTGAAATCATGTTGAAATTATGACGTTGAAACAAATTTCATATGAAACCTTTTTTCAACGTAGTTTCAATGTTAGTTTGCTATTTTTCAACGTCGTTGTGCCTGCTGGGATACAGTATAACCTCGGTTCCGGACCACCTCAATAAGTGGACCACCTCGCGTCTCAGACCACTTTTGTCCAGTCCCAGAGATTTCCCCATTGCAGGGCTCGTTCAATTTCTTAAATGGTTGGTAGCCACCAACATTAAAAGTTTGCTAACCCCCAATGCATATCGGTAGATAAAAGTTGCTCTCGTAGTCGGATATTAAAGTGGAGGGTATGAGGTACCCTCTCTCATGGTTGTTTGGGGTCTAGTGGATTTTGATAATGAATGTAATCACTGTCAGTGATGATTTAATAAACAAAGTGTTAGAACTGGAAAGGAAAACCAACACTCATTCAACTATGTTTATTGCATGAGGATGTACTGAAACATTGAGGGTCCACCGAATTTAAAACAAAATGAGCTCTGAGTCACAGATGTTTCACTGGTGCCTTGTGGCCTTCTATGTGCCTGGTTCCAGGGCCATCACTGAGCCACAGGTTTATTGCGTCAGTGGCATCAAAGTCTTCAAGGTATGGACCAGCGACGCACACCCTCACAGTAGTTCCTGCAAAACTTCCTGCCTCAATGAGTTTCTTTGCGAAGTTTTGATTCTATTCATACCTAGAAGTAGAAACATTCCTCTTTTTGAAGTTCATGTACCTACCACTTAGAATATATTATTGAAATAGTAATTCGTGATTTGTATGTTAGGGTTACAGTACTACATGTATGTGACTGTCACTGTCTCCACATATGTTATATTTAATTACAAATTCACAGGTATGGATATGCTTCTTACCAGAGAATCCTCTTCTCACAGTGTGCAGTGGTCGGGCTGATAGTCAGCTTTAACTCAACCAGCACCAGGATGTGAGTCAGGTTGCTAGGTGGATTGTTCACCAGACTCCAGTATACATCTAGCATTGGACTCCACCTGGAAAGTTACATCATACAAATAGATGTTTTTAGTTCCTGCCTGCAGGACCTGGGAGCAACATGGAAATAAGAATGGGATTGATATTTATTTATAAATGTAAGTTAGGTTGTTAAAACCAAGTCTCTTTAACTCAGTACCTCATTTTGGTGATGAAGCTCTTAAGTAGTGTCCACTCCAGGGCGATAGTATCAACTTTTTCCTCTGTCTGAAGCGCACTGTAGTAAGTTGACCAGGCCTTCTATGTCCTTGTACCCATAAGAAGCCAGTTTGTCTATGTCATATGGCCAGATCGTGAAGTTGAATGCGTTGAAGTGACTAAGAGGTGGTTCATGGCTGCTCTTGAACCTCTTTGTGATATACACAACAGCCTTATCAATAAGCTCGTACACATCCTTGTCTGTGTGATAATCTGCAGCTGTGTGAACCTTGCCATTTGGTATGTTTGATAGCTGTAGCCTGGTGTCTCCAAATGTGCCATCTGGTCTTAGAACTCTGTCATGTGTTTCCCTGGATTGGTGTTCAGAGCTTTTAGTTGGAGTACCAGCTGGTCAATGTGGCTAGGTACCTACATTATCAGCAGAGCATTCAACTGAAAACATTTGGATGTTGCCACAACAGCAGCAAGGAAATCCTGCATGAGGTTAAGGTATTTAACAAACCTTAGGGTCTGGATTGCTCTGTTTATTGCCATAGTTTTTCCAACCTATTCTGCATTCCTATTATTTGCCGAGGCATGCTCAGTGTGTGTGTAAATAGATCCTAAATTCCTGGAAAGCGCTTTGAGTGCTCTGGACTTGCTAACCACCCACCTCACCGACTTGACAGCACCATATTGCAGAATATCTTCTTCTAGAACCTTTGATATTTCAGTAAGCTCTCTGCGTCGCTTTGGTGAATAATGGTAGAACAGGAAAATTTTCTTAACATGGGGTCACAATGGCCGACGAGGGACTCCGCCCAATCTCACCATTTAAACTCAAACTTCCTCCTCCTCCGTCGAGTCGACGGCTCCAAACAAATCAGAAAACTCTCTCCTCTCTTATCATGTTTATTCGTTTAACATACGGCAACAGCAAAGCACAACCTCCCGCGCACGGCACGTCTCAACTGACTTAGCGAGAGCGAGCTACGGCACGTCCGTAGTCGCCGGGTGTAGCGCCTGAAGTGCGGGAAAAATACCAAGGCCGCACACATTGCAATTTGTGCACCCGTCACCAAGGTACGGAAACGAGGCGGTCGTCCACAACCCCTCGCGTCCGAGAAGCCGGGGATAAACGCCACATTAACTGAACGACGTCAGGATCCTACATTACCCCCGGGTGAGTGATAACGTAGGACCAAACTGACGTGTAGGAGACTGCTTCGTGCAAGTAGCGGGGTTGTAAAATATGTAACCTCTTATAACTAAGCATAGTTTTTTTTTTTTTTTAAATATAGCGAGTGTGGTTACAGCGTGGGTGGTTGAAATCGCAGCATTATACTTGAATTGTCCCATCCTCTTAACACCAACTGTCCTTTATGTAAGTATTCATTTGCTGCAAGCTGCGATCAACCCATTCATTTAATTAACATAATTTCTATTAGTAATTTAGCAATTAACTTGCTAAAAAAAATTTCTTTACATTTATATCTGTACACAATGCTGCCAGGCCTGGCATATTCATTTACAATTTACCAACATTGTTAATACGAGGTATGCGGTTGGGCCTGCCATAGATGTCGTTAGGCGCAACTATGGCGTGAACCATCTGCACGAATCGGGCAGGAGTCTGGATGATTCGTCCGACTCTAGTTTTTCGCACTGTTTGGTCGGTCGAAATTTTTTCGCGATTAGCGATATTCGCATGTTTGCTTTTTGTCGAGTCGATTACGGCGTCAGCAGCACCCGAGGTTTTATCCCGTAGATGTAAAGGTATGCGGGAATACGTTCGTAAACCACCGCCGTTCCCGTTAGCGCGGGACACGGCGGGGGCTCGCGAATGCGGCGCTGCATAAGTATTGTCTCTGTTAGACAAATTGACTTTAACATCTATTTGCTTTGGGACTGTGGCCGATTTTTGACTGCTTCTGCCTGCCGTCGACTTTTTTGTGTTGACTCTCGTCTCATTGGACGTCGGAGTGTCCGCACTACCAGGTCTAGGTGGACCCTGTGGATTCTTACTAGATGTCCTGGTAGCCGTCGATCACGTGTGATTCGTTTAGCGTAGTACGCTGTATGTTCGTACCGGTCTCGGGCGCGTGCCCTACCACAGGTTTTGAAATACTTCTGCGATTTGGTCGCAAAAAGACATGATTACATGTTTCGTTTGATGTGCAGTGGAACTAGTTGTTCCACGAAATGTCACGTGTGGGACATGACCAGCTAGTTGCTGGCGCGCCATACGCAAAAGTGGCCCTCTTGCGTTGGCAAAACATTAAAAACATTAAAGTTAAAAAACGCACATGTCTGCGTCAGATCACCGAACGTGCAGTGAATAGAAACAGACCTATGCATCGTCGTAAAAAATCGTTAGCGAGGTATAGTAAAAATCGGAGGCGATATAAGGCACGAAAATATTAAACTGGAATTAATAAAAAATGCACTATTAATAAAACATTCAATATTGATTTGAATAATAAGTGATCTGAGAAAATATGCAGTATATGAAATTATTATGTTCTGTAAGGCTGAAGCAAGTAGGTATAATAAAATGACTGCTGACATCGCAGAATGTTCTTAAGTCGATGCTGATCTGGTTCTTTGCTGTGCCGTACCAGTGAATGTACTGCAGATGCTGATTGCCAGCCGTGTCGGCTGAAGCAGACAATCACGTTTATAAAGTCTGTCGGCTGTGCTGTTAAATGCGTTGTGCATAGGTTTATACGGCATACACTGTGTGCTGTGTTGTAGACAGGACCGTATTTGAGCAGACTGCGCCTGTGACGGTCACGCTGAAAGGTCGGCCCACATCACACATGCTGATTCGAGCCACAAAACTGTCAGCATTAATAAACCTGTCAAATCAGGTTACGTTACATAGTTCATATCAAATTGAAATCTGTTATGTAATAAAGTCATTTAAATAATGAATCACTCAGTCTGCGACCTATTTTGGCTAGCTGTGCAGGCCTGAGCGAGTATAAAAATGTCATACATGTGGACAGTGCCAAACTGTAATTGGCCGTCGTTAATAATATTTTCCAGCACTCTGTTGAAGTGACGGATGTCTACCTCCACCGTGTCGGTAGCAGGTTTCTATATTGCTGGTGCACACCCCAGGCCTTTGGCCAGGGTATGTGGTCGCCACTCTCCGTGGCTTATGTCAGTGACGTGCCGTGCGCGGGTAGGTTGTGCGTTGCCGTGAAAATCAGATGAAAAATGTCTGTAATATGCTGAAGCTTAGAATTGTAGACTGTAGAAAATGTTCATGCTATGTCGCATGTTGCGAGAAACGGGGGTTGCAGATTAGTTGAAAAAAAAAATGCGTCGTTGAAGTTTCACCTAAATGCTGTGCACTAATTCACAAAGGTATATATTGATTGAAGTGAAAACTGAAGGTTTATATTTGACATAAAACGTTTTCACTTAGTCACACACATGCAAAATGGTACCGTGAAAACCGTAGGTCGAAGTGGTACATTAAAAATAATATGCCAGATACAACTATGATATGCTATGCTAAGCTAGGATAATAGTATTTTGTAAATCGACCTGGGTGAAAAAAATTGTTTTCACGCAAGTCGAAAAACGCATTCAAATATTTGCAATGTTTCGCAATAGCGCAACTGTCAAATCGGATATTTCTGTATTTATAAAAAATTTAAACTTTAGAAATAAACTCGTGAGAAAATTTGGTTCTCAAACTGATAGGCTAAATGTGACTGCGAAGAAAAACAGTCACATTTATGATTTAAGAATAATATTTAAAACGTGACTGACAGTAGTCTATGCTGATTAATGATAAAGTATATCATTTCGCTGAAAAATGATGTCTGTGATGAACATTCCACGTTTTTTTTTTTTTTATAATGGTACGTTCATCACCGAGTCATTCTCATAAACGTCCGAATCAATCGCTCGCATCGATTCATTGATTGACGTATAAACCGACTGTCTTCGGTGCGGTTGTGTTTATGTCGTCTGTGGTGGGTGTGTGCGTGGTGTATTGTCGGTGCTCACAGCCTGTGCGGCAGGCAGCATGTAGGCTTTGGGCGGTATGTACATAGTATATAGTCATCATCCCCGTCTCGCCTCACATAAGCATATTCATTACCTACTGCGTGCCCAAAATAAGGCGCTAAATAGCCTAGCACGATTACAAACACCGAAGGGCGTTTCAACAAAAATCTTGCACAATTAGTAGCAGAATTTGTTTTCGAAACAACTTATCTACATTTCTTCTCCCTCAATCATTTTGAAAAAGAAGATTTATAAACAATTTAAAAAAAATTATTACAATCAGTCCGTGTAAAATTTTGAACACGTGAAAAATGATCTCCACCAAATCAAAATGGCGGCCTATTTTATGCTAATGTGATGTGGCGACACAGGTTCACTGTCCAGATGCATGCCGGTTAGGGGGGGAACACGTGGATGCCCACGGCGGGCGAAGAGCTAATTTAGGGAAACCAGCGTCCAAAATGGCACACACCTACCAAATACATGTACAATATTCAGCATTCTCTGAAATAACATATGATAATAGTACAAAATATTGACCTACGGTCCTGGGAATATTTTAAACAGACCAAATAAGACCGTTTATTGACATTCATTTAGGGAAACAATTTATTTTGGCCCTAAACCTATTAAAGGTTACCCGAGTCGAAGCGATATTTAAAATTTCTGTCGATTTTGCAGAAAAAAAAATTGGAAAAAATGACGAGATTTCGTCTATGGACTTTAAAATCGAGTTACCCAATTATGGTAATCAACGATAAAAATTGAGTTACCGAAAATACCCACTTCCTACTCGCCTACAGTGGCATTAATAGGATGAAGGCATTAAACAAACTCTTACAATTAAAAAATGATTAGACTAGGTCTATGAGAATAATTTTCTGGATTCTTCTAGAGAAACCGACAAGGTCGTCATCTTGAAAAGGCGCCAAACACGTGGGATTTCGACCAAAAGTTTAGAAATTTACGCCGTTTTCGACGTAAAGAAATGTGCTTCTCTTCTGATAACTCTTTCTGACTAATTTAAACTGGCATATAAATAATGACCTACAGCTTTCACGTACCTTATGAAAAAAATGCTATTGATTTTTTACAAAAAATCCCTTAAAATTAATGAAAACTATCCTTGAAAACAGCGGTTTTCAACTGGCGTCTAGGTGAAAATACTGTTGCGTAGACGTTCAGTCGTCAGGGGTCACCAGTATGGGATGATAGGCCTACGTTTGGGGCTCCATTATGGGGTCACAATGGCCGACGAGGGACTCCGCCCAATCTCACCATTTAAACTCAAACTTCCTCCTCCTCCGTCGAGTCGACGGTTCCAAACAAATCAGAAAACTCTCTCCTCTCTTATCATGTTTATTCGTTTAACATACGGCAACAGCAAAGCACAACCTCCCGCGCACGCACGTCTCAACTGACTTAGCGAGAGCGAGCTACGGCACGTCCGTAGTCGCCGAGTGTAACGCCTGAAGTGCGGGAAAAATACCAAGGCCGCACACATTGCAATTTGTGCACCCGTCACCAAGGTACGGAAACGAGGCGGTCGTCCACAACCCCTCGCGTCCGAGAAGCCGGGGATAAACGCCACATTAACTGAACGACGTCAGGATCCTACAGATCCACTCTAAAATTACTGGTACTGGATACCACCGGTGTAGTGTGATTGGACAGGTTAGGAAACTGCTTACAAGGAGAGCAGTACATGATGTTCTGGCCCTCATCATAATTCAACCAGGGGAATTCAGTTCTCCATTACTGCTTGAATTCCCTGTGTCGCACCTTGTGGTCATACTCTTTATTATCAAATTTAGCTTTTTTAGCATTATTTTTAGGCCTAGCCTCATCAACTTTTTTCTCCATTTCTGGTTCAGATTCTGATTCCACATCACAATGATCAGATACATAGCCAGAACTCGGCGCAATATTACACCCATGGCTATGGTCTGGAGGTTGAGCAGGCAAAGCCATTGCTAGTTTACCTGCACTGGTGGCGGTACTGGCAGCAGGGCCAGGGCGAGATGGACCTTGCTCTGCCCCTTGCACTTTCCCTGCTCCACCCAGTGACTGTCATGGCGTTATACTGAGAAAACGTTTCTTTTTAGGCTAGTCTATTGTAACGTTAGATATAAATGTTTATTTACACTAGGTCCACACACTTGTATAAGCAGTTAACGCTCCACAGTTCTGTGTGAGTGAACAGAAATATTGCAATGAACTTGAAGTGACATTTAGTAAATTGGCATTGTTCGAGTTGGCAGCAAGCCCTGAAAACCGTTTGTCTAGCCTAGGCCAGGGATAGGCCTAGCCTAGCCTAGGCCAGCCTTTTAAAACTTAAAACGCATTGAGAATAGGCCTAGACTGAGGGACTATCATGACTGAAACAACCACATCCCCTCTAATGGCAATACTGTTCCTCTTGGTTAATTAAATGGAATAAAAAACGAGCCATAACGATGTATATGTTTACCGAGACTCGAGTCAATTTCGCCAAACGTAGCGGCCAGTACGCAGGTCTGATGAGAATAGATTTGCCCCTTTGACTGTCCAGTGTACCTACCCTTTGATTGACTGATTATTGACATACACTTGATACGATGCACGTGATTGGCTCACAGTCTGACATGTGTTTCATAGACGGCATCCATGTTTTTGGTACAACAACAAATACTAAGCCTACATCGTGAACTAATAATTCATGATTATTCAAGCGATACATAAATAAATATCATAGAATAAATTATGTTGAAAAATGTGGATTTCTGTCATAGTCATAGACTACTGCCAGTACTGGGTAGGCTCTTAGACTCTACATACACGGACACAGGCCAGAATATGCTGGTAGCCCGCCGGGCTCTGGCTGCTATCGTTATTTTAGCCCCCCCAGCTCAACTGGTAGCCCCGGGCACCCGATTTGACGAGGCCTGCATTGACGTATTGCTTAAGGATTAACCCTTAGCAGACCACCCCCGCTATTCGGGACTCGGACCACTTTTTTGCACAAAACCAGTCTGGAAACTTACTAAGCGGACCACCTGGGACATCAAGGGTCATTTCTTCGAATCACTGACAGAGCATTCACACCTACGGTGAAAGTCTCGCCTCCACGCCTGGATGCCCACAAACGACAAACAATGATTATCTGGATAAGACCTTGTAACCTTTATTGTCTTTGTGAGCTGAACGCCCTGCACTGTGATATTTACCTGGCAGTCTTGGTGAGGCATTAAAATTGCCATGGGCCCTATATGGTGGATGTCGCGCTTTCACGGTTGCTTGAACACAAGCGACAACCGTCTGATTACTAAGAATAAATCTTATTTCATGTTATTTTAAATTTATTGATAGCTTTTACAGGGTTCCCACACGTCCTGGAAAACCTTGAAAACCTGGAAAACTATGGCTGTCCTGGAAAAGTCCTGGAAAAACAAAAATTTTCAGATTGTGGAATTTTGATTAAAAGTCCTGGAAAAGTCCTGGAATTCCCTCGGTCCATGGAATTCGGTTTTCTATGACAGTCTTCCAGTGACCAGTTTGCTATTTTTCTTCATGTTTTATGCATTATGCAGGTCCTTGAAAAACTGGAATTCTATAAAGGGGCCATATGAAGAAATAAAATTATAAGATGTTATGATTAAGAAATCTTCGATGAAAAAGATGGCCCATCAGACATCACCAGTGCAGTACACATTTTTGTCTTAGGGGACCAGGATTCAATTACCAAGGGTGAGGGGGGGGGGGGGTGGGGCGGCAGCTGGAGTTTTTTTTTTTAAATGTTTTCTGACCAAATTTTAATGATACAGTGTAGAAATAATTGTCCGAAGGACATTTTGTAAATAAATATTTATTGGTTATTTAAAAAAATTTAAGCCTCGCTTCGCTCCGCATAATTAAGCCACCCTTTCAATTTGTTGAGACTCGCTTCGCTGGGCTCCTTAACCATTAATACTAAGGCTTGTTTGAGATAAAACTTTGTGGACAGGATTTTTTTTTTAAGTGAAATAAATATTTTGCTTCAGGCAGAGTGTTAAAAAATAAAGTTGTGCAGATAGGAGGTGAAATAATTTGTTCAATTCAAAAACTACAGCAACTCCCCTCCCCCCCTCCCAGTGACTCCCTTACTAGCTAGTATATTTGACTGAAAATAGTGGCAATTAAGTCATGGAAAACATACATTTAGTCCCTGAAAAATCCTTGAAAAGTCCTTGAATTCACTTGTGAGATTTTTGTGGGAACCCTGCTTTTAATAAAGTAAGGCTGATAACGATAATCTTTTTATTCAGTATCTTTGCAATTATCTTTGCAGTATCTTTGCAAATTTATTGTATATTGTTCTTGTAATTATTTCGGAAAATTGAATCACAATTAGTCACTAAATAAAATTATAATATGATTATCGAATTAATCGGAAGTAGCAACACTATTGTCTCTCTTCCATCGGGAATTTGACCATCAGAGCTCATCAACGCTAGCTATATATTTTTGTGCACTCGATAGAACCACATGTAATTATAATTCTATATCTGTAGGCCTACTAGTAATTAAGTCTCATGGTTGCAATAATCATTACTGATCTGTATATGACCTAGCAAATAAACCGTTTTGTATTCGTGACGTAGAGACGACAATTATGCATGTGATTTATCATGTAATACGCCACATTAACAAGGCCATAGCGTTTGCAGGGTCTGCTTTGATTGATTGAAGGTATAAACTAGCAAATACGAGACATTGAACCAGTTTTGGTTTAATGTTGGGCCCGCATACCAGTTGGTTGGCCAACCTTAAATCAACATTGGGTCAACATCACACGTCATAGTAGTGTTGAACTGCTCCCAGTTTGTTTCCGACCGACCCTATCAAAACAAGTGCGACCCAAATTTATTTTATGGATTTCCAAAAAAAAAAAAAAATCTCAGTAACTCTTACGTAAAGGAGAGGGGGATCATAAAGCGTCCAAAAAAAACAAAAAAATTGGTAATTGGTTGAAGTGACCAAAAAAAAAATTAAAAATATAATAAAATAAATTTCTCACCTACCCACTGGTTAAAATGACAACAAATCGGAAACAAACATATATTTTTTTGGCCTTAATAGCAACATCACAGAAGCGTCAAGAATCACCGTTAAACACAACTTTTTTACCAGCAGAACTGTCGGCCTTCCTCTGATGAGTATTGTATTTTTAATGCTCTTTTCTGTTTGATGTCTAACAGAATAAACAGAACAACAGCTTACAAGATATAAAAAAGGAAAATTAGTGAGTCATAATGACATTCAGCGTTGTGCATCAATATGGGAAAAGCGAGATGTAATAAGCTCACGCTCAATGATAAAATAATTCCCATAGATGCAAGTCGCACTCACAGTCAGCGACAATGAGCACATTACAGGAAGAATATGATGACCAACGAGATCTGTCTTCTACGCCTAAAACATGTTTAGATGCTCCAGGATGGATAGATTATATTCCACAGTTCTGTTGTTTAAAAAATGACTACCAGTATCTGATACCGTTGAAAAGTTGATGACTGCTCAAGTTAGTTTGTGTATTGCTACTGTATGAGGCAGCATACAAACTGCGGTTTTTATTTTCCTAATTACTTTTAGTGCTAATTGAATAAGGAATAGATAAAACAAACACAAAACAAAGACATACAATATTGTATGTGTTTGTTTAGTGTTTGTTTTATCTCTTGTACATGTAGTTAATGGTACACATACTTAGAGCATGCAAATTTTTATATTATAGTTATAATGTACAATTTCACTTAGGGGACCACCTCAATAAGGGGACCACTTTTGCTAGGTTCTATTGTATTTTTCTTTTTGCTCACTAGTATTACTTGCAACAAGCATCATTGTAGAATTAAAAGAGTTAGGATCGTTGCAGTAGTTTTCACGCACCTAACCGAATACGGCCCACAGCGTGCACAGAATACACGCGCATGATTGAATATTGTGGGTCTTATTATGATTGGCATGTCTGAGCCAATTCCAGTTTGAAAAATGTTTACTCTCGGGTCAATTGAGAATAGGGAGCATAGAATAGGGAGCATAGAGAGAGAGAGAGAGCGAGAGAGGAGACTATATGTTCGGCTCTCTCCTCCTTCTCTCTCTCTTTCTCCCTCTCCTACTCTCTCTCCCTCTCCTACTCCCTCTCCTACTCCCTCTCCTACTCCCTCTCCTACTCCCTCCCCTACTCCCTCTCCTACTCCCTCTCTCTCTCCTACTCTCCACTCTCGCTTCTATTACTCTTTCCCCCATCTCTCTCTCTGTCTCTGTTGTGGGCTCCTGTGGGGGTGATACTATAATCCGCTATACCATGTAACCCCTTTATTCATGTCATTAAAACAATGAAGGACTACACAGTAGTGTAAAATCATGGAAAAGGAACATGCTTCTGATATGGCTTGCAGTTGCTTTTTTACGCATCACAAATTTTGGATTACTATAATATCATGCACTGATGTAACTATTACAACATTAAAATATTTTTGTGTCTGGAAATCTGTTTTATAAATGTGTGTTTATGACATCATGTAAGTTAACCACCAAAAACAAGAGAGTAAAAATGAGCAGAAAAATAAACAATATTAAAAAAAAAAAATAGCCATTAATCAGTTAATTTTTCACCTACATCATTAAAAGAAATGTCTATCTTATTGTTATGGCAATACATTTAATGTGGTATAGGCTACAGTATGATATGATATTTTGAAATTAATAAAAAATGGCCTGCCCACCCTGGGGCTGTTAAAAAATTATATAAAGCTTTTTTGTTTTCTATTTTTCTCTCTATACTAAGTAGTCCAGTAGCCCGAAAAGTCATCCGGGCTATCAAACAGAATAAGGATTTGTCAACCCCTGACAGTCCGTAACACATCCCTTAACCTCCCCTCTAGGCGTTACGTAATTGTTAAACGGCCCCAAACACTGCCAATGTTGTTGATAAATAATATGATCTCAGCAATGAGCTGGATATCGCCAACAATCTAAATTGTACAAGATAGACCTACAGATAAGCAGGGAGATCATATTTTTCATTTTACGTTTTTCAGGTCTATTGGCATACAATAAGTACGTCAATCAACGTATGTACTACAATCAAAGTATTAGGACTGAAAAAATCACAGTTCAAAACCCAATCAACAATAAAATGTCTATATTTAATTTTACAAACATGGAAATTTTTTTTAAAACAAGTTCCAATTGAAACTTGAATAAGACTTCTCCAATTACATAATGATATTTTAGTTGTTATCGGCACTGTTACTATTTCTGCAAAATAAACAAATATGATGTAGTATTTGAAAAGTACTAACTATGAGCTAGCATGTGTCCCTGGTCGAAGCACAAAAATTAATTCCCCGTCAACTAGAATAGTAGGCTATCTACCATTGTGCAATCCTCAACCGGGCTAACCAATGACAGTAGGCGACACAAGCTACAGGACACGATATTTATAAGTACCCCTAAAGCCAGTTGATGACGAGAAGCGTACGTCAATGGAGGTCGCCACCTGATGACTGTGGAGTATCAGGCTGGAGGGGGAAGAGGCTGGTGGACTTAGTCAACCAGCTGACTCTTAAACGCTGCCACAGTTTTTGATTCTATGGCAACTGCCGGAAGAGAATTCCGATCAGTGATACTGATAGTTTTATGCCAAAAAGAATTTTGTCCCAATGTGGTGTTAGCTCTAAGATAAGACCTGATTGTGCCCACCACGTTTTCTTTTGTCTGCTGGGATTAAATGGTCATTGATAGAAATTTCGACTAGCTCATTTAAAATTTTGGGAATGCTTAAAAGTCGAGAATTTTTACTTGTTGTTTTCAAGTCAGTCCAGCCCAGGTTCTGAATGAGAAATGTCACACTGGCTGTTTGTCTATAATTTCGGGTCAGCGTTGCAGACGGTGGGCCACAATTAAACAAACGTTGGTTGCACGCTAAATAGATGCTAAATATATAACGATTACCCAGAATATGATTATGTTATCATTTCATTTGATCGCTGACATTTGTTGATGTCTGTGTTGTATATTTCTGAGACATAACATTGAGTCTGATCAATGAGCGACCGACCACATGTGTGGGACCGATTATTTTCACATTGATATTTTGCACAGTTATTTTAATTTAAAAATTAATCCAGCTGCCCAGTAAACACGAGACATTTACCCAATGTCGGGCCAGCGACGCTTATGGTGAGCCAACATTAAACCAACATTGGGTAAATGTCTCGTGTTTGCTGGGTATGACTGTCCGCAATAACAGTGAATCTGATCACTGAGTGTCCGACGGCATAATATATCTCAGAAGTGGGAATTTTTTTTTTTATGGTAACTCATTGGCAAGTCATTTTGAAACAAATGAAACTCAAAACTTATTTTGGCGACCGTCTCTCTGATGGTCCGCTATAATCAATGAGGACATAGAAACTCAGGACCGGCCACATATCTCGGACGTGGGAACGACTTTTTCACATTAGTGCTCTGTCATCAGCAGGTAAATAAAATAAAAAAATAAGGCAAATGACGGTCCGCGATGAGGAGTAAGGACATAAAAGCATGATAGTGAATCTCATCACTGAGCGACTGGCCACATATCTCAAGACGTTTTTGATATTAGTGGTCGCTCATTGGCATGTCAATTTTGGACCTGTTGCACACAAATCGTGTACAGGTGGTCGCAAATTGCAGTGCTCTTTGAATACAAAAAACATCGGGAAACACAAAATGAGGTCGGTGGTCGCTCATAGTAGTGGTCGGTGAGCTCAGGTGATACTGTAATAAAAAATACTCAAACACAATTAAAGGTCAATGTTAGGGAAGAAAAAAATTATTAGTTTTCATAGCATATGACTAAGCACTGTAAAAAGTGTAAACTTGTGGCGTACCCTCTTGCCAACTAATAGGACTGCTTCATTCTGTTGTGGTTAAAGTTGTGTCATACTGTCGCCTACTAGAGACTCTACATTCTTCACCAGCTCTTCTACAGTCAGGTCACGCCTTTGTTTATCTACAACCTTTGTAAAATTATAAATTTCTTTAATTGGTGCTTTTTGCTTTAATAAATTTTTCTGGAATCGTAACTGCGATTTAAAAGCTTCTTTCTTTTCCGATACATTTTTAATAGTCTGAATACTTGATGTAATTTGCGCAACACTTTGCCATAAACTGTAGTAGACTATATCCGAGGTTTGTTTCTCAAGCAAAGCAAGCTTCGCAATTCGTTTTTTTTGTAGCTGCTGCTGCCTCTCTCCCATAATTTCTTGCTCTGGCTTGTGGTAAATTTCTCGTTCTTTTTTCACCCCTCCTTAATTATCTTTCCTTGCATCACTGTCTGATTGCTCCAGCCCTTGTTTTGTTCAGTCCAAATGTCATATAAGCCTCTGCGGCTAATGTTGATATGTTTGGTCTAACAATGAACAGGTGATCTAAATATGCGAACATGCGTTCAGAAAATTTATTGTTTTTGTCAAGACTTGTTGTTGCAGCTTTTAGATCATCAGAAAAGAATTCATATTTACCACCTTGTAAGTGGTCGGAAAATAAGTGTTGGACCAATTTGGCCAAAGCTGGCAGTAGAATAGCTAAGATGACCTCTGTGTCAGAATCATAGTCTGAATGAGCAAGAAGAGACTCCAACACACAATCTCTTTTTACAGGAAATTCTTCGTAGAGAGTCAAGCTTCCGTTCATGAAATTTCTTACCTCTTTTGCTGTTTCTTCAAGGTATTTCAACATCTGCAAGTAGCGTTTCGGGCGGATTGCCAGTGGCGTACCCTGGTTCCTCCGCTCAACAGCGGAGCCAATGCAGCACCCGCATCAGTGCTGGCGCTGATGTAGGCTGTGGTAGCCTTAAATAACCGGCAATAGCGTGTTTGACATTAGGTCTCTCACGTGGGATGAATGGAGTTACCCAGAGGGAGTGATCCTTCCTATTGTTACTCTGGGGACTATCCGACCCGAGGATAGCGGAGCTGCGCAAAATGCCACAGAGTTTCATCATTAAATTGTACAGCGAAACTCAAGTCTCCGGCCGTCTGGGCATGTCTGGGGGTATATCCCCTAGACATGCCCAGAACCCATTATCGGGCGAGCGAAGGAAAACGCTCTCAATAACCCACCATGCCCTATCACCCCCACCCTCACATCATCTATACATCATTCATCTCATCAATTGACTACAACGTTTTTATCGTATTACAATGTCACTTAAAAGACCTTTTGTGCCGAAAAGTGACGTAAAGCAAAGATTTACTACTACTACTACTGCAAGTAGCGTACTGACATGTCAGAAATATGAATGTTCCACAGGGGGGTTGTGATAAACTCGGACACTAACCCCATAGCCTTTAAGCCAGCAATAAAAAATGGTGTTTTCATGTCTTTCAAAACTGCTCTCAGAAGTTGTTGGCTTCATACATCACATTCAATAAGAGAACTTGTAAACTCTTTGTGCAGAAAGTAAAGTTGACCTGCATTGGAAAATAGAATATTAAAACAGCTAAAACAGCTAACTGACCACTCTCATCCAGCTCACTCCAACCCTCAGTAACAATCAGAAGTATAGATAGACAACCAAAAGTTGTGACCTCAAGTGTTGCAAATTTCAGAAGGGATACAGAATCAAAGAAATCACCTAAAAAAATTTGAAGCAGCTGAAGAGAACTACGGATATGATAGTTTTTAGATACAGCTGCTTCACTATAATTCAGTGTGGGCTATAAAACGTGAATACGGGACTCCTGTCGTCATTGCTATCGTTAACCAGGGTTCCCCACAGTACTGGCAGAGCTGGTTGCCCGACCAGATGAATTTTATACCGACCAGCATGTAAAAGGTGTCATCCGGCTGTCATCAAGATGGTGGATTTGCCAAAATAGTCTGTCACCCTGTGTAGTTTTAGCGGTTAGGGCCCACCCAAACGGGAGAGAGCGCAGCTCCCCCCTCATTGCCGTCACTTGTTACGTCAGCTGGCGTGGTAGCGTTCACACTGCTGCGACGCTGGGCCAACCTCCAGCCAGCCCTGGTCAAACACTGCTGGTGTATGCCTACACAACTATACACATGTAGGCCTACACGCCAGTCTGGTGACCACTCCCGCCGGTGGCCCAGCATTCAAACAACCCTCAACTAAATGTGGCTGACACTCCCACCCCCCCCGCCCCCCCCCCCACCCTCATCCATTGTGCACGGGATAAACGGACCCTGAAACAATATTCCTTTAATTTCGGCCAGCGTTGGACATTGGACCAACAATTAGATTAAGCTGATATTGGTCATGTTTACTGGATTATCCCTGCCTTAGACATAGTTTTGACAATGCCGTGCTAATGAACATCTTGTACATCATAGCTCCTCACTGTGTAGGCCTACATGGTTAGCCCCACTCAATAACACAGAACGCTGGTCTAACATAATACAACTAGATTGATATGCCCAGGAAGTGTGATGAGCATAGTTTGGGCAATGCCTCGCCCCCACATCCTTTGTTCTTCCCCAGTGAACGTTACGGTTAAACTTGCTGTTAAACATAGCCTCACAGCTAGCTGCTCATGCAAATTTTTGACAATTATTTGCAAAACAAAATATCAAAGCAGCTGAAGGTAAATCATTAACATTCCTATCATGTGATTAAAAATAATTTACAACCCTAAAAAGATGATAAAGAAAAAAAAATCAGAATATAAAGTATGGATTATGATGCATTAATATACCATGAAAATATTTATGATACATTAATATAACATACAAATATAAACTATTTGGTTTTCATAAATTTTGCATCCCCCATTTATGCATGCACCTCTCTTATGCATGCGTTCAGAGATGGCAAGATGTACTTTGAGGTGTCTTAATTAAAAAAATCTTTGATTTTTGTTATCGCGCGCGCGCACTAAAGTAAACACTTTATTATGCTGCTCGCACGCGCTAAGTTAAGATTTTTGAGAGAACAACCGGATGATTTTTTTTTTCTGTGGGGATTCCTGTGTTAACTGAATGACGGGTAACTCCAGTCGTGTAGCCAGTTAGAAAAAAATGGTAAACTTAGTAGGCCTATCAGTACATGACATTGAAATATTTAAAATGCATTGCTTACCATGTTGAATAAAGTTGTATCCTTTTCAGTTGGATGGACATCCCGTGGACAATTGGCACACAACCACTCGAATGTTTCATTTATCTGAATTAGCTGTGTGTAATCCTGCGGTGTCACTCCTGAAATGAGTAGATATGATATACATTTAAAATACACCCGCCCCCATTCGGGGAGGGTCATTGAGGATCTGTTTCGTCTGTTGGATGCTGTTACGGCATTGTACGGAAGCACTAGTCTACATCAATCATCCAAGGGCAGCTGCAGCCTCCTCGTATCTCACTATAATCTTCGGGCGGATTGCCAGTGGCGTACCCTGGTTCCTCCGCTCAACAGCGGAGCCAATGCAGCACCCGCATCAGTGCTGGCGCTGATGTAGGCTGTGGTAGCCTTAAATAACCGGCAAAAGCGTGTTTGACATTAGGTCTCTCACGTGGGATGAATGGAGTTACCCAGAGGGAGTGATCCTTCCTATTGTTACTCTGGGGACTATCCGACCCGAGGATAGCGGAGCTGCGCGAAATGCCAAAGAGTTTCATCATTAAATTGTACAGCGAAACTCAAGTCTTCGGTCGTCTGGGCATGTCTGGGGGTATATCCCCTAGACATGCCCAGAACCCCTTATCGGGCGAGCGAAGGAAAACGCTCTCAATAACCCACCATGCCCTATCACCCCCACCCTCACATCATCATCTGTACATCATGCATCTCATCAATTGACTACAACGTTTTTATCGTATTATAATGTCACTTAAAAGACCTTTTGTGCCGAAAAGTGACGTAAAGCCATGATTTACTACTACTACTAAAATACACCCGTGGCGTCAGTGGATTGTTAAAAAAGTGGATTCGTCTTGACAACCACAGATTTTCATCCAACAGTCACATTGATGATTGACCGTGATACCTACACATTAAGCATATTCCTAATATTAAATTACACCTATAGTAATACGTTTTAAGGCATAAAAAGTTATAACATTTAAATATATAGAAATAGAATGACCGACTTCATAAATCAAAGTTTGCCAGATCTCAAGATTGTTGTAACAGTGAATTTGTAAACAAAGGATGTCATCACAAAACTATTTCCTGAAAACAACACAATATTACTGTCAAATGTTCATTACGAGCGCTCTGAAAAATAAGCGGACATTATTATAAACTGGTAAATATATTTCTGTATTAATGGTTAATAAGTAGACGCAAAAGTACCAACACAGCAACTGGAACTACACACCGAAGCGGTAACTACTCTTATTAACGCTCAGACCAGTGTGACACTCGCCGACTCCAGTCACACTGTCACTGTCCTGTGATATTAATGTTCACTACTGGAGTAAGTCAGTCAAAACACTTCCTGACTAGAACCGCGAAGGTCGGTGAAAGTAACACACTGTCCATGGACAGCTGTGACACTGGAGGTCATGTCGGGGCCACTTCACTGCCACAGCTGTCCCTGGATCACGATGACACGGGGGGGGGGGGGGTTACTTCACTCCCCTCCACTACACTGTTGTACGTCCCTGTACAACTCCAGAAAGCCAGAAGAAGTCCACAGAATGTCGGAATTATGGTGAAGAGGGGAAGATGATAAAAATGTCAAATGGAGAATGGCGACAGTCTATATAATATAAAGTCCATTTAGCTCTCGGAGAAGTGATGCTGCATCAGAGATGTCAGTCCTTGAAGCATTGCCATCATCCTCCCGGCATCCTGCTTCCCTTCACTGTTCAACACCGCTGCCATGCCGGGCTCCACATCTCCCGCTGGGGCAGCAATCACGTCATCAGGCGAGACAATCGAAGCTGGGGGAGGGAACGTCCTCCTCAGCTGGAAAAAGGGGACCATAAGGCGTTCCCTCCTTCCAACAATCCACGTCATTACCACGTGGTGGGGAAGTTGAATCCTCCTCATCGTGAGGCAGGGATTTGGCCACTTCTGCTTCAATCTCCGGAAACTACCGCACAGTCACCTCACTCGCCCTTCTCAATCGTGCTTCCAAATCCGGTCTCTCTTCCCTGTGCTCACGCACTTCTTCCTGCATCTCTTCTACCTGATCCCCTTTCAATTTTAATGCCCCCTCAAGGCTCCTGCTTTTATCCGTGTAAACTTTCTTAGTCATTTCTTCGGTCTTCTTTACTCTCTTCTCTGATTTCTCAAGTTTCTTTCTCGTTTCTACCAGCTCTCGCTCCAGCTTCTCTTCACCTAGCTTCTAAGCGATTTCCTTAGCCTGAAGTTGCCTTATTTCTTGATTTGCCTTGTCCAGGTCTATTGTCCTAAGCTTGGCCATGAGGTTTTCCTCCTCCTTTCTCTTTTCAGCGATGATAGCTTGAACCGACGAAAGTTCTGCCTGCAGGTCAGTTTCTGCTATTTCGGGAGTGTTGCAGGGTTCATCAATTTTCTACGGGAATCTAATTTGTCTTTCTTTGTTTCTTTTGAGTGCTGTCGGTGGAGAAATCCCTGGTAGCCCTTTTCCTGCTTGCTGGAAGACATGGAGAATTATGCTCTTTCCGGGGCTGACACATCTTAAAGGGGCATCCAACCCTTTCAGGAGGAATATAGGCAATGTTCTTACCTGGGGCAGCTTGCCACGAGGCTGGCATACTTCTTTCGCCTTTTATTCAGACGGATACTCATTCAAATGAGCGGCCACCATGTGGCTGAGGATCCCATGAGGCCGTTTCTGCCATCTGCAGTTGGCTGTGGCTGCTTGAGGGCAGGCATATAGCAGTATCAGGGGCTGGTGCACTTCCGCCCAATGTCGGTGTAGACTGCCAATCGAATGAAATGTTTTCTGCTTCTTCTTGCAGGGCTTTACTTCACATAAAAACTTCCCCTCTAGCTGGGTGGGTGGGTTTCTCTTCGACAATGCCTTCCTGGCCTCTTCTTTTTCATTTGCTGTGGTCACTGGTGGTACCACCACCACACCCTTCAGTGTCACCGCCTTGGCAGCCACAGGAATCCCTGGGCCCTCATCCTGTAAGGGTGTTCCAGGGGATCAGACGGTTGACAATCGTTTTCAAAATCGAGGCTTATTTCTGCCATCTTAAAGCTGAATACTACAACATATAAAAAAAACATGCATTCTAAAATCCGGCTTGGTTGAAAACCAGAACCAGTCTAACTGCATATCGGTATCTAACAGGGGGTTTGATAATTCTATCAGAAAACCTCTGCTTTTTAGCCCGCCTTTTAATTTTAATTAAAAAAGGTGGGCTATTGCAATTGAAGTTCGGCGGCGTCGGCGTTAACATTTACTTGTGGGCGCGATAACTTGAAAAGTTTTTCATGTTTCCTTCCCAAATTTGTTTTGCATGTTACTAATGACCACTTCTCGGACAAGTTCAATAATAGCTGAAAAAAAATTCAAAATGGCCGACTTATTGCGATTTTTCACCTTTTACGTCAATAATTTGACCTTGTGGGCGCGATAACTTGAAAAGTTTCTCACGTATCCTTTTCAAATTTGTTATGCATGTTACTAATGACCAGTTCTCGGACAAGTTCAATAATGGCCGAAAAAAAAAAAAAATGGCCGATTTATTGTGATTTTTCACATTTTACGTCAATAATTTGACCTTGTGGGCGCGATAAGTTGAAAAGTTTTTCACATATCCTCTTCAAATTGGGTATGCATGTTACTAATAAGTAGTTCTTGGACAAGTTCAATAATGGCAAAAAAAAAAAAAAATGGCCGATTTATTGCGATTTTTCACATTTTACGTCAATAATTTGACCTTGTGGGCGCGACAACTTGAAAAGTTTTTCACATATCCTCTTAAAATTGGTTATGCATATTACTAATAAGTAGTTCTTGGAGAAGTTCAATAATGGCTGAAAAAAAATTCAAAATAGTTGATTTATTGCGATTTTTCGCATTTTACGTCAATAATTTGACCTTGTGGGCGCGATAACTTGAAAAGTTTTTCACGTATCCTTTTCAAATCTGTTATGCATGTTACTAATAAGTAGTTCTTGGACAAGTTCAATAATGGCTGAAATTTTTTTCAAAATGGCTGATTTATTGTGATTTTTCGCATTTTATGTCAATAATTTGATCTTGTGGCTGCAATAATGACTTCAAGTTAAATAATGGCGGCGGGCTATTGTCGAGTGTGCTCTTGTTTAATGATGATACTACCACCTATTTGCACCCTGCTTCCGGATCTGCAACAGCCATTGACCTATCCTTGTGTGATCCAGATTTATATTTGGATTACACTTGGAGGGTCAACGAGGATCTCTGTAGCAGTGATCATTATCCTATATTTATAGAGAGCAACAACTCTATTGTTGAAGAAAGAGTGCAGCATTGGAGGCTGCACAGAGCAGATTGGGAGGCCTTCCAACAGTCTTGTGGGGAGAGCCTCACAATCTCTCAATTTGAGAGTGAAGAAGGGGTTGATGACCCTATAGCCCTTTTTACAGCCAAGTTACACAATATAGCAGATAAAAGCATACCCAAAACCTCGACAGTTCCCAAAAAACTCGACAAACCCTGGTTTGACGAAGGTTGCCGAAAGGCAACAGACAAAAGGAAAAAATCCTTGCAAAAATTTAAAAAACATCCAACTAGACAAAACCTTGACGGATATAAGAAAGATTACGCTAAAGCTCGCCGCACAATCAGTGAAGCCAAGCGGCAATCTTGGAGAGCATATGTCTCCACACTAAATAATAATACATCGGCAAAACATACTTGGCAAATGCTGCGCAGAATCAGTTGCAAGAGGAAAGATAAAACCATCAAGTACCTTGTCACTGATTCTGACACAATAACCAATAAAACGGATATTGCAGAAACGCTGGCGACATCCTTCGCTGCTAAATCATCGCCAGATCATTATCAGGAAAAATTTCGAAAGATTAGGGACAAGGAGAAGGAGAACACATTGGACTTTGAGTCAGATAATGACGAAAAGTACAATGTTAATTTCTCTAAACGAGAACTATTTAAATCTATCGCTCAGGCAACTGATTCGGCAACTGGCCCTGATGAAATTCACTACCAGTTTCTGCAACATTTGCCTGATGTATCACTTGATCTGTTGCTTCTACTCTTGAATGATCTGTGGCAATCTCAGGATTTCCCAGATGGATGGAGAGAAGCAACAGTGATCCCGATCCCTAAACCTGGAAAAGATCGAACAGATCCTAATAATTATAGGCCAATAGCATTGACAAGTTGTCTTTGCAAAATCATGGAGCGCATGATCAATCATCGTCTCACATGGTTTTTGCAAGACAATAACATAATAACTAAATATCAATGTGGTTTTCAAAAAGGGAAAAGCACCACAGACCATTTGGTCAGACTTGAGACTTATATCCGTCAAGGTTTTGTTAAAAATCAACATACAGTGGGAATATTTTTTGATTTAGAAAAGGCCTATGATACCACATGGAAGGGTGGTATCATGAAAGATCTCCATGAAATGGGCCTGAAGGGTAGATTACCCTTATTCATTGACAATTTTTTGAAGGGGAGAAAATTTAAAGTCCGCTTGGACAACACCCACTCTTCACTAAATCCACAGGAGGAGGGTGTCCCACAAGGTAGTATCCTTTCACCAACTCTATTTACCATTAAAATAAACAGTATAATTGATTCTTTACCACAAGATATTGAAAAATCATTATATGTTGATGATCTGGCTGTTTACTGCCAGTCAAGCAATATGGCAATAATTGAGCGGCGCCTGCAAGGTTGCCTCGATAAGTTGGTGACTTGTGCGGATGAGAACGCTTTAAATTTTCTCCCACAAAAACTTTATGTGTACATTTTTGTAAAAAAAATGGCTTACAGCCTGAGCCCGATCTCAAACTATATGGACAACAGCTTCCTGTTGAAGAGCAGGTCAAATTTCTTGGTCTTTTTTTCGACAAGAAGCTCAGTTTTACTCCACACATCAAATATATGAAAGACAAGTGTAGGAAAGCATTACAATTGCTACGAGTTATATCCAGCAAGGATTGGGGTGGTGACCGGACAACCTTACTGAGGATTTACCGGTCTCACATCAGATCCAAACTGGATTATGGTTGTATTGTTTATGGTTCAGCGAGACGATCGTACTTAGCAGTACTTGATCCAATCGCCAACCAAGGTTTGAGATTATGCTCAGGGGCATTTCGAACATCACCCATCGAAAGTCTTCAGGTGGAGACCGGTGAGCCCTCTTTAGAGACTCGCCGGTTGAAGCTGAGCCTGCAATACTATATGAAAATGAAAGCAAATCCTGAGAACCCGGCATACTCGTGTGTTGTCAACCCAGAGTACAAAAGACTGTTTAATAACAAGCCAGGGACTATACCTACTTTGGGTATAAGGCTCCAACCCCATCTGGAGGACATGGAGGTGGAGCTCGACGCAATTAGCGTTGTGCGCCCACCAGAATGTCCACCCTGGCTTCTCCAACAGCCTAATATACTTTTTAACCTCTCCGATCTCAGGAAAGGAGACACCTGTCCCCTTGTCTTCCAGAGCATGTTGCTAGAGCTATTTTGTAGATTTCCGAGGCACCGGAAGGCGTATACTGACGGATCAAAGGAAGACAAGAGGACAGCTATGTCCTTTGTCTGTGATGATCATGAATTTAGCTGCCACATCAACGATGAGGCTTCAATTTGCACAGCAGAGCTGTTAGCTATTGAAGCTGCCATCGAATACATCTGGGATAGTAGTGACGAGGAGTTCATGATCATCACAGACTCGCTATCTTCATTGCAGGCTCTTAAGAGTCAAAAACTCAACAACCCAATTGTTTCCAATATTTTGCATATGTGTCACTACTTGTCTGGGCACAAGGACATTGTTTTCTGCTGGGTACCCAGCCATATTGGAATACAGGGTAATGAACGGGCTGATGTTTTGGCCAAGGCTGCCCTGGATAAGACAAAGCAGTTTTATTATATACCATATACTGATTTCAAGTATAACATCTCGGTCTACCTTGATGACATTTTGCAAGGTGAATGGAACATCAATGTGACCAGCAAATTGTTCGAGGTACAACCAATCATTAAGCGATCTTTTACACCAATGGAACGCCGAAGAGATGACGTTGTCTTATGCAGGGCCAGAATTGGCCATGCCTATTTCACAAACGGCTATTTATTGAGAGGAGAATTGCGACCTATGTGCTGCAATACTCGTCTCACTGTAAGACATGTCCTTCTCAGCTGTGCGAAATATGCGCACATCAGAAGGAAGTATTTTGCATTTAATTCCTTATTTGAGCTATTTAGGGACACCCCTGCTGGTTTTATTATTCAGTTCCTTCGGGAATGTAACCTATATTCTATGTTTTAATTATTGGACTTAGACTTGTAGTTTTTACACAATCACTCCAGTTTCATGGAGATATAGTGACTTGATAAGTCGTTCATTTTATAATAACTTCATATTTTACATTATTTATACTGATATTTTTATACTCATTAAACTGTGTTGTAGTGCAGGCGCTACAACATGTCATCAGACTCGTTAATAGGTGCCAGGAGCATCGTCATCTTATCATATCAAACATTTTAAACTGAATATTTTAGTACGATCATGCTTTTATTGGCTTTGTCTTTACTTTACTACTTTAACTATACAATATGGGATATTGTAATACCTGGAATTTTCACTTAAATGGCCATACTGGCCGAAAAGTGAAGTAAAGCATTTTACTTACTTACTTACTTACTAGCCAGGTGCCACCATGCTACTGTTTGGTCCTGGCCAATCTTTTTTCACTTGTCGAACTGCAGTGGACCATGCTACTGACCGAGCTGTAACAATTACAGTGGAGACCCGGAAATCGGACCACCCATGGGACTGACTGGAAGTGGTCCCATTTTGGTCCGATTTGTGAAACCAGAAACTTTTGAATGGAGAGCTACTAGTCAGTCTGTTTATAGATATGCCTTGTTACGTGTTGATATGAAGGTCAATTATTTAACCAATGTATGGAATATGACGTGATGATATAATTAAAAAAAACATATAAAATAAAATGTTTTATTAAATGCATATAAAGATATATACGAAAAAAAGCTATAATATACAAATAATTATTTCTGCAAAAAGTCTTTCATTTATGTCTTTTTTTTTCTTGTGCTGGCTGCTTTGATAGTGGCATCATTCAGGCAATCACGTGCAACGCGCTTTGTATTTAAAGATTTGACGGAGTCAATATATGGACTTATTCCAATGAACTTGGAGTAAATATAATTTTTTTTTCATTAGGTCGTGAGTGATGACAGGTACATGTTTGTTTAGAGTGATCATACGCATTGGTAAACCAGAAGTCAATTAGTGATGAATAACCCCTTGATACCCAAAGTCCCTTATTATGATTGTCAATATTGTTTGATTTTTCTTTAATATAAAAGACTGCTAAATTCGCTGGCATCAAATTATTTTGAAGCCAAAATTTTTTGTTTTGAAGTGACATTTATCCTGAGAGCTGTATTGACAAATATGATATTAATTAGCAGTGTTCAAACTAGATGTCACGCTTCTAATTTTATAAAAAAAAACTCGTGGAGTCGTACACGGAGTCATTATGATCAACTTGGAGTAACACATTATTTCTTACATTATGTTCCTAGTGTGATGGTATCGTTTGTTTAGGGTGATCAGACCATGCAGCTGTGAAAAGGAAAATCGATCAGCCGTGAATAACCTTATGTAACTTACAGTGCGGTGTTTCTTCATTTACTTACGTAACCTCCTCATCGTGGCGCCCAGATGTAGTTGGCATACTCTCGTCATCGACCACTTCCCTCAGTAGTGGTGAAGGATTCTTGCTCTTGTTCCTGTGATTGAACATACTCTCATTTGCCTGTGGCTGTGCAACACTTTGACTCTCGGCAGCAGACGCTTGAGAAAAAAACTTCACTTCTGTGTCACTTTAGCCCGCTCGCGTGTTTTTTCCATTATAAGGGGAGATACCAATCCTTTCTTCCAAATACAATACAGGAAAACTTGTAAAATTAAAAGAGTATATGTAATCAAACAAGTAGATAGCAGAGCTGTAATAAGCATGTGGCTGAAATTGGGTCACTGAATGTAAAATACAGTGATGTCGCTCTCACACCAGAACAAATCCCAGCGCCCTCGGGCGAGTGACCAAACAGTGTAAAGCTGCTCATAAATACACTTCGTAATATTAACATTTTCTATTGACATTTTATACAAATGCCTATGCGTGACAGAGTTTTGTGGGGAAATTCGGCTGTCTGCCTTGCTGCATACATATATAATTGGACAATGTCCCGAGCAATAACTTTATAACTTTGCTGGCTTCTTAAAAGACCTTTTGTGCCGAAAAGTGACGTAAAGCAAAGATTTACTACTACTACTACTACTGTTGTCACAGGTCTTCCTTTCTGTGTTACTCGGATCATTGCTAGTAGTCCTCTTCGCTCCCATCCGGGGAGGGTCATAGAGATCTGTTCCGCCTGTTGCATGCTTCACAGGATGGTATGGAAGCACCAGTCTAGAGCTAGCAATCATCCAAGTGAAGCTGCAGCCTCCACAAATCTGGCCATAGGATTGCCAGTGGAGTACCCTGGTTCCACCTCATCAATTGACTACAGACAGACAGACAGATATTTTATTGACAGAAATAAAAGTCATTACAGCTTGATTTGTCATAGTAATAAGAGAGATATATGTACATGTATGTATATACAAGAATGTTAGTGTGTTAAAATCATATGACAATATACATGGCATGACAAACAACTAAAATCATGTTAAGTGGCATTGCCATAATAAAAACTGGGTATTTCGGTAATATAAATGGCTACTTCTTAAAATAAAATTGAAAGGCATTGCCAAGATAACATGGGGGTCTATCAACGTTTTTATTGTATTACAACATCACATCTTTGATTTGATCTTTGCTTTACGTCACTTTTCGGCACAAAAGGTCTTTTAAGAAGCCACCGCTGATTAAATGACCATTTGTGCTGAAAAGTAAGATAAGATAAGTTTTATTTCAAGTCGCAAAAAGTAAAACATATAACATTAGCTCTAATCATTCAGTCAAACGACATGTAAAATAAACAATAAAGATAACAACTAAAACAAGGGTTGGCTGGCAGGAAGTTAGCATGATGTGAAGTGAAGCAATAATTTACTACAACTACTGCTGGCTGAAGTCGATCTCATGGCTGTGAGCTGAAAACCCTTCATGGCCGAGAAGTTCTGGAAGGGGTCGTTATCACTATCTTCGTCCGCACTGACAATCTCGCCTGTATCCTCTTTTGTCAACATCCAGCTGTGAGGATCACGGGGTCTCATGCTCAACACAGGAGGTCGTCACCCAGGTTCAGGCACCGATATGACTATGCCTCTGTAGAGCCTGTACCCCAGCAAACACGAAACGTTGAGCCAATGTTGTTTTGATGTTTGGCCAGCGTCGCAGACGTTGGTCCAACAATAAAACAACAATGGCTCAACGTCTCGTGTTTGCTGGGACAGTCCTCTTCCACGATCTTGTCCCCGACAGCAGGTTGTCCAATACGTAGACTAGGCCTACTACATGTAGGTTGTTCTCCATCTGACAAACCCTGTGTGGCGTTGCCTTGGGGTAAACCTCTGCTGCCACCTTGTGGCAGTCTTGACAACAGAGCTTCAGCAGGGCTGTTTAAAACTAGCCCGCTGCTCCAAAGGAGAAATAATGGCCGCAGATAAATCGAAGAGGAGGCTGAGCAGCTGGAGCTTCCTTAATTGTCTTAGCCTTCCCCTTAGTACTGGTAATACTAGTATTCTTTTTCTTCGACTCTGGCATAGCTACGCCCCCACTACAGACGTCAATGCTTCCCATAACAGAAGCACGTGGTGTACCAGCAGCAAGTATTACAGCAGCTTCAGCCATACTTAGCAATGCTTTATCAGTATAGTAAGCTATTGGAACTCAAATCGCTAAGAAACAAAGCAGGGGAAACCCTAATTATTCATGACTAATTTATGTTTATTTGAAAACAACAGTGATACGACAAATTATTGAACTACTTGCCTAAAACATTCATTATTGTGATGAAATTTTTTTTAAAAGAAGTAAAACCCTTGACGATTTTTCCAAAATATATGATTACTTTCTCTTTTTTTTTTAACTAGAAATCACTTGGAAGGGGCATTGTCATATTTAAGGCATCATTACTACCACCATCGAAAGGAATCTTCAATTTTGATTTGCAGTGAACCATGTAGATTTTCTGATCTTGTAAAGGTTTCTGTTCATGAGCCTGGGAAACTGCAGCCACATCCTCACCTCTTTCTTGCAGATATTCATGAAGTGTTGAGACATGAGAGCAATTCGCTGCTTTAGTGCACTGCAACACTTCACAGCGGGTAAACCTGACTGTGTTCCAGCTTTAGACACATACATACATATTCATTCAGCTTACATATAATCGATTCATCATTTTCGATTATGTGCAGTTCACACTGAAACATACAAATAATTCGATAAGACTTAATATTTCTAATCATTAAAAAATAATATTATAATTATTTCACAGCAATCCTATGTCATTTAGAACAGCACATGTAATTACGTATGTACTATGATAAGACCATGTGATATACATTTAATGTTATCAGTATTACTAACTATCCGACCCGAGGATAGCGGAGCTGCGCGAAATGTCACGGAGTGTCAGCATTAAATTGCACAGCGAAACCCAGCTCACCGGCCGTCCGGGCATGTCTGGGGGTAGATCCCCTAGACATGCCCAGAACCCCTTATTGGGCGAACGAAGGAAAACGCTCTCAATAACCCACCATGCCCTATCACCCCCACCCTCACATTATCATCTGTACATCATTCATCTCATTAATTGACTACAACGTTTTCATCGTATTATAATGTCACTTAAAATACCTTTTGTGCTGAAAAGTGACGTAAAGCGATGATTTACTACCACTACCCTGGTTCCACCTCATCAATTGACTACAGACAGACAGACAGATATTTTATTGACAGAAATAAGTCATTACAGATTTATTTGTCATAGTAATAAGAGAGATATATGTACATGTATATACAAGAATGTTAGTGTGTTAAAATCATATGACAATATACATGGCATGACAAACAACTAAAATCATGTTAAGTGGCATTGCCATAATAAAAACTGGGTATTTCGGTAATATAAATGGCTACTTCTTAAAATAAAATTAAAAGGCATTGCCAAGATAACATGGGGGTCTATCAACGTTTTCATTGTATTACAACATCACTTGAATGACCATTTGTGCTGAAAAGTAAGATAAGATAAGTTTTATTTCAAGTCGCAAGAAGTAAAACATATAACATTAGCTCTAATCATTCAGTCAAATGACATGTAAAATAAACAATAAAGATAACAACTAAAACAAGTAGGTTGGCTGGCAGGAAGTTAACATGATGTGAAGTGAAGCAATAATTTACTACAACTACTGCTGGCTGAAGTCGATCTCATGGCTGTGAGCTGCAAACCCTTCATGGCCGAGATGTTCTGGAAGGGGTCGTTATCACTATCTTCGTCCGCACCAACAATCTCGCCTGTATCCTCTTATGTCAACATCCAGCTGTGAGGATCACGGGGTCTCATGCTCAACACAGGAGGTCGTCACCCCGGTCCAGGCACCGCTATGTCTATGCCTCTTGCCTCTGTAGAGCCTGTACCCCAGCAAACACGAAACGTTGAGAAAATGTTGTTTTAATGTTGGGCCAGCGTCGCAGACGTTGGGCCCACAATAAAACAACAATGGCTCGAACAGTCCTCCAGGGTTCGCACTGGTCCTAGAAATCCTGGAAAGTCCTTGATTTTAAAAACAAAAAATCCAGGCCTTGAAAGTCCTGGAATTTTGTGAAAAGTGTTTGAAAGTCCTGGAATTTTAAATAGTGAGAAAAGAGATTGCAAAAATGATATGTTGTTACAGACTAATACCTGATAGGAAGGACAAATTATTTGGTATGTAAATTGTCATTTAAAAGATGTAGAAAATGTAGTTTCAAGTTGTAGTTGGGGAATATATATATTGAGTTATTGTGTACACTTAAGTCCTTGAAAAATCTGATTACGTCCTGGAAAAGTCCTGAAGAAGCCCTGGAAATCTCTGTCGTCATGGGAGTATGAACCCTGGTCCTCTTCCATGCTCTTGTCCCCCACAGCAGGTTGTCCAATTTGTAGACTAGGCCTACTACATGTAGGTTGTTCTCCATCTGACAAACCCTGTGTGAGGTTGCCTTGGGGTAAATCTCTGCTGCCGCCCTGTGGCAGTCTTGACAACAGAGCTTCAGCAGGGCTGTTTAAAACTAGCCCGCTGCTCCAAAGTAGAAATAATGGCCGCAGATAAATCAAGAGGAGGCTGAGCAGCTTGAGCTTCCTTAATTGTCTTAGCCTTCCCCTTAGTACTGGTAATACTAGTATTCTTTTTCTTCGACTCTGGCATAGCTACGTCCCCACTACAGACGTCAATGCTTCCCATAACAGAAGCACGTGGTGTACCAGCAGCAAGTATTACAGCAGTTTCAGCCATACTTAGCAATGCTTTATCAGTATAGTAAGCTATTGGAACTCAAATCGCTAAGAAACAAAGCAGGGGAAACCCTAATTATTCATGACTAATTTATGTTTATATGAAAACAACAGTGACACGACAAATTATTGAACTACTTGCCTAAAACATTCATTATTGTGATGAATTTTTTTTAAAAAGAAGTAAAACCCTTGACGATTTTTCCAAAATATATGATTACTTTCTCTTTTTTTTTTTTTAACTAGAAATCACTTGGAAGGGGCATTGTCATATTTAAGGCATCATTACTACCACCATCGAAAGGAATCTTCAATTTTGATTTGCAGTGAACCATGTAGATTTTCTGATCTTGTGAAGGTTTCTGTTCATAAGCCTGGGAAACTGCAGCCACATCCTCACCTCTTTCTTGCAGATATTCATGAAGTGTTGAGACATGAGAGCAATTCGCTGCTTTAGTGCACTGCAAGCACTTCACAGCGGGTAAACCTAGCTGTGTTCCAGCTTTAGATATCATACATACATCTTCATTCAGCATACATATAATCGATTCATCATTTTCGATTATGTGCAGTTCACACTGAAACATACAAATAATTTGATTGGACTTAATATTTCTAATCATTAAAAAATAATATTATAATTATTTCGCAGCAATCCTATGTCATTTAGCACAGCACATGCAATTACGTATGTACTATGATAAGACCATGTGATATACATTTAATGTTATCAGTATTACTAACTATCCGACCCGAGGATAGCGGAGCTGCGCGAAATGCCACTGAGTTTCAGCATTAAATTGCACAGCGAAACCCAAGTCACCAGCCGTCTGGGCATGTCTCTGGGTAGATCCCCTAGACATGCCCAGAACCCCTTATCGAGGGAGCGAAGGAAAATGCTCTCAATAACCCACCATGCCCTATCACCCCCACCCTCACATCATCATCTGTACATCATTCATATCATTAATTGACTACAACGTTTTTATCTTATTACAATGTCGCTTAAAAAACCTTTTTTGCCGAAAGGTGACGTAAAGCAATGATTTACTACTACTACTACTGATTTATTGTTCAGCTCTTTGGCTATGTCTGCGTCTAATATCTCTGGGGATATCTTGTTTATGACTATCTGAAGTGGGCCTCATTGAGGGCGCTGTTATTTGCCTCACCAGTCACCTCCATGTCAGTGTGAGCTGCCGTGTCAGTAGGCTTGTCGCCTATAGCGTCTAACTGAGCGTTGGTGACATGTGAATCAGATTCACGTGCTGTTACTGTGTCAGCGCCGCTGATATGTGAATCAGCGGCTGTCACCATATATTGGGCGTCGCTACATGGCTTATAGGTGCCCATGTAGTCACTGTTGTCGCTATCTACGTAGTAGCGTGTGGGCTCAACGGTTTGTATGCTAGACTCTTGTGGCTAATACAGCTGTCTTTACTTTTTTAATTAAGAGTGCCCTCTCTGGGTCAGATGGGCTTCTGACCAGGACTCTCTATTTGGGGGTTTTGTTCAACATTGTGCTCGCCTGGCACGCCCCCAGTGACTGGGTTGTGGGCTCCCATTTTGTCTAGCCTGGCTATTTGCTGTAGCCTGGGCTATTGCCTGAGGCTTTTGGCCGTCTGCTTTGTTTTTAGCAATCAGTTTAAGGGCTGCCTGCTTGCCCTTTGCTCTGGCGCTGAAAACCCCATCTGGTGGCTTATAATAAATATATACCCTATATTATGAGCGCTGCACCACCTAGTGAAAGCCGCAGAAAACGCAAATTAGTTTTATATCATATTAAAACGCTCTCAATGACCCACAATGCCCTATCACCCCCACTCTCACATCATCATCTGTACATCATTTCATCTCATCAATTGACTACAACGTTTTTATCGTATTACAATGTCACTTAAAAGACCTTTTGTGCCAAAAATTGACGTAAAGCAATGATTTACTACTACTACTATCTGTGCTAACATTTTTATACTCATTAAAGGCGCTACAACATGTCATCACTCTCTACATATATAGGTGCCAGGAGCATCATCATATTTTCACATCAAGCTTTTTAAACTAAATATTTTAGTGCGAAAATGCCGTTATTAGATTTGTCTTTTCTTGACCATTTTTACTATACAATATGGGATATTGTAATACTTGGAATTTTCACTTAAATGGCCATACTGGCCGAAAAGTGAAGTAAAAAAGACATTTTACTTACTATTAGTTTGATCTTTTCTTTACCACTTTTACTATACAATATAGGATATTTTAATACTTAGTATTTTCACCTAAATAGCCATACTGGCCAAAAAAAGTAAAGCAGTCATTGTACTTACTTACTTACTTATATCCTTTAGCGTGAATATCACGAAATAACAGTTTCTTCTGTCTCTGCAATATACTAGTAGTTATCCTTGTACAGGTATGATCAATAAAAATACAACAACAGCGGCTACCCCTACTGCCCCAATGCCACTGGCAAATAGGGATTCAAAACAAACAAAAAATGGCAAAACAAATAATAAAGATTAGAACAAAGAAACGGTAAATAAACCACCAGTAGCTGAACAAACAAAACAAATTAACAAGAAAAGTACAAATAAAGGCAGTGGTCGAATGCCCAAGGGCACTGATGACCAGATCGCTACGTATAATAGATACGAATCCATGGAGTGTGTAGATGGTGATGAAAGCAGCGATAGCGAGGTATTTGTATCTCCCGACACCGTCGCTGCACTCCAAGCAAAGATAAAACCAGGGAGGGTTAAAAATTCATAATGGCCCACAAAATTATACAATGGAATTGTCGAGGTTTAAGATCAAATTACAATGACCTGGCTATTCTTCTGCAGGAGCATAACCCATCGGCTGTATGCCTGCAGGAGACTAACTTAAAACCTAACACTAACATAAGTTTTAAGAGCTATTCAATAATCAATTGTTTTGGCCCTGCCAATAATGAAAGGGCCTGCTGGGGGGTTTCCATCCTTGTAAAGGATGGAACACCACATCAACAGATCACGTTGAATACAACCTTACAGGCTGTGGCGGTTAACATAAACTGTCACAGGGCCAGAATTGGCCATGCCTATTTCACAAACGAATATTTATTGAGAGGAGAATTGCGACCTATGTGCTGCAATACTCGTCTCACTGTAAGACATGTCCTTCTCAGTTGTGCGAAATATGCGCACATCAGAAGGAAGTATTTTGCATTTAATTCCTTATTTGAGCTATTCAGGGACACCCCTGCTGGTTTTATTATTCAGTTCCTTCAGGAATGTAACCTGTATTATATGTTTTAATTATTAGACTTAGACTTGTAGTTTTTACACAATCACTCCAATTTCATGGAGATATAGTGACTTGATAAGTCGTTCATTTTATAATCCCTTCATATTTTACATTATTTATACTGACATTTTTATACTCATCAAACTTTTACACAATCACTCCAATTTCATGGAGATATAGTGACTTGATAAGTCGTTCATTTTATAATCACTTCATATTTTAAATTATTTATATTGACATTTTTATACTCATTAAACTGTGTTGTAGTGCAGGCGCTACAACATGTCATCAGACTCGTTACATATAGGTGCCTGTAGCATCGTCATCTTATCATATCAAACACTTTAAACTGAATATTTTAGTACGAACATGCTTTTATTGGCTGTGTCTTTCTCTTACTACTTTAACTATACAATATGGGATATTGTAATACCTGGAATTCTCACTTAAATGGCCATACTGGCCGAAAAGTGAAGTAAAGCAAATATTTTACTTACTTACTAAAAACAACAATTTATTATTACTACTAAAAAAACCAGGGGGGGGGGGGGGGCTGGGTGATCATCTCCTCGTGGTCCCCCCTGGGAAACTTCCTAGAACTCAGCTGAGCACACCTAAGTCGTTGTTTATAGTTTAAAGATTAACTCTTATTGAATCGTTTGTGTTGTTCTTGTTTGCACTGTCATTGTAATCATGTTTTTTTTAAGTGTTTATGCACGTCGAAGTGGTTTTTTCCATTTTTTTCCACATCAGCCAACAAATTCATATTTGCGTTCGTGATGAATAGCATGGGCCCGAATGGTAGTATAGGATTTTGTCAGTTTCACTTTGTCACGTTTTTCTGTCGACCTGCAGTGAAATGCAGTTAGTCTCTTTGTTCGTTCAGAAAACCAAGAGGGACTGGTAGATTGTCCCGAGTAGTGATCTCTACCTGATCCATCTCTTCCTGGCTGATTGAAACAAGACCTGCCTTTTGAAGGAAGTCATCCTCCATGGACAATTATACAAGATAGTCATTATCATGTACCAGGCCATGGATGCTAGCTAGCTGTTCACTGATCCCTGTAACAAAAGATTAGAATAATCGAATAATCATTATAATATAAACATTAGAATACTGTGCAGGCCTGATCGGGCACTGATGTTGGCCGTGCTAAAACACATCTTGTCCCAACAAATAAATTGTTGAGCCAATGTTGTTTTAATGCTGGGCTATCGTCTGCGATGGCGGCCCAACATTAACCCGATGCTTTTCACCGCCTCGTGTTTGCCAGGATATCACAGCAAACACAAGGCTTCGGTGGGCCAACATTCCCCCTTTAATCCTCAAAGCGCTGAATTAATTTGTGAAAAAAACATCGCAACCAATGAGTTTTTTCCACATTGAAATCATCATAAATGTCTTAGTTAGCTCTTTCCGATTCATTTGAATACCTGTGTTATGAGTCTGCGACCATTAGAAATATTTTTACCCTTACAGTGCGGGGATCGCCTTTAGTCGTCAGAATCTGACGTCTAAACATCAGATTCTGACGACTAAAGTCGATCCCCGCACTGTAAGGGTTAAGCCCTAACCACGATGCATCGAAGCATCATTTTGCGTCTCCGAAGAGCGACTCAATTTCCATAAAAGCTATGAATTTTAGAACGAAAATTTTCTTGGAATGTTTTAATAATAACAACATATTTTTTTTCAATTGCCACATACACAAGTGATCTTCATTCACTGCAAGTCGAGAATTGCGATAGCAATTCGCGGCTTGTAGTGGATCAAGATGACAATGGTAAACTCAAACCAACCACAGGTCGTCGCCTCGTGTTTGCCGGGATATGTGTCCCGCTGTGTGTTGAAGTGAACTCCCACGGCAGGAAATTTTCAAACGTCCAATCTGATAATCAGCACCCTCATTAGGCCACTTGTTCTAATTTCTCTGTTTTAGATCAGAAAAAAATCTAATGAGAGAGGGCGTAAAAAAACATCGAACCTATTTTTGGAAAAGTGAAATAACGAAATAAAAAAAACATTGGACATATTTCTGGAAAAGTTAATCGTGTTAAATCTAATGCGCGCGCTCATCTAAAACAGAGAAAAAAACATAGTGGCCTTAACCCTCTAAAAGCTACGTACGACTAGTCGTTTTGATCTGTTTTATTTGCACACATTATTGAGAATGAAAAAATTCAAACGTCAATATTTGTGAATGTTTGATCTCAAATTAAACAAATATTAGTAAGCCTAATCCCCCCCCCCCATTTGAAGTTGTTGGTCGTGGTAGCGATGCACAACTTCACGTCTATCTAAAGTCGATTCCCGCACTGAATTATAGTCACAAGTATTTATCAGAAGTAAAATATTTATAATGATCGTAGTCCCATAACAGATTTTTTTAAGTGAATTGGAAAGAGCTAACTAAGACATTTAGGATGATTTCAAATTGATAAAAAACCTTTGGTCTCTTTGTTTATTTAAAAAAATATTTCAGCGCTTGAAGGGTTAAATAAGATGAATCGGCGTGTTAACCCTTAAAGCGCTGATGTCCACTGCGGTAGACATTCTGTATTTTTATTATCACCTGTATAACCCCTGATAACGAGGTGTTAAAAGTGACGTAAAGCAATGGTTTACTACTACTACTACCAGTTGTTAAAAGTAAAATATGCCTTCAATTTTGAAACACTGATTGACTCGGGAACTTAAACTTCACAGATAACATAAATTTGCAGTGACTTGAAGCTGTGTATCGCGGTAGCGAGCCACAATTTCCAAGTGACTGAAAACCTAAATTAAATAACTCAGTTTTCTAGGTGTTAAGACTTATTAACCCTCGAAATACTAACCAGGCCCACGTCTAAATTACTTATATTGTTTAATTTGAGACCATTTGCAAATCTTGGATGTTTAAACGCTAGTATTGTTTCCAATGACAGTGATTAGATCGCCTAATGAAATGGATTAAAACGACTATTGTCAGATTCACATTAAATTTATTAACCATGTTAACCAGGGCGGATGAATTTCGCGAATTCCTCGGTCAATTCTGAACCAATTATCATTTTGCACACACTATTGTCATGTGGCTACTACTCTATTTCATTTACCTAGCAAACACAATACATTGCCCCATTGTTGGTGGAATGGTGGGCCACCGTCGAAAAACGATAGGCCACCATTTCACCAACGATGGGGCAATGTATTGTGTTGGCTATGTAGATCATTTCAGATGTATTTAAATTCTGAGACGAAGTTAATGGGTTTATAAAGGGCAACATTTTATTTATTTATTTACCGCATGTTAAATAGACTGACTAACTTTTAAACTATACAATATTTCTCTATGCAATTTTCAGGGTATTCGAAATAGAGCTTGTAAAATTAAATGAGAATTGACTGAGAAATTAGCGAAAATCATTCACCACGGTTAATGTGAATCCGACTATATAGTCGTGCTTAGCGGGTTATTATTGGGTTACCGTCTGAGACACATTCGACCTTAAACCAACAAATGCTGGAATAATGTTGGCCTACCGTCCAACAATGAGATTCGTGTTTGTTGTGAGTGTGATCTGACCACAGCTTGATCTCGCCACAGCTTGGAGAGATGTCACGACTTTGAGTGATCAGTGACAAGTGAGGATAACCACGTAAAACAATAATCCTGTTACAGGGTAGATAGGTGTTATGTAGCAAGTACCAAACTATCCAATATCTGCTAAATGCCGGGCCAGCGTCGCCGGAAATAGGCCGTAATTGAGCCGGCGTTACGTCTCTTGTTTGCCGGGATATCCAACCTCTTTTAACCTCCTATAGTCGTCTTTAATCTGTTTTATCAGCAGGTTAAATCACTGTTATTGGGAATGACATGTGTGTTTAAACATCAACATTCGCAAATGTTTGGTCTCAAATTAAACAATTATGAATATTATTCATTCACTTGAAATTGTGGGTCGCTTAGCCAGACACAAATTCGAATGGGTGAACAATTAAATTATTTAATTTAACGCAGTGTACGTTGTTCGCTGGAAGTTGTCCCCGAGGTTGTTTAATGCAATTAGCAAACATTAAAATTAAAAGAAAAATACGTCGTAAATGCCCGGAGTACTGTTTCAAATTGAATATTCCAAAAAAATTCAATTCAGATTCATTTATTTATGCTTACAGATTATATCTATTGCCATGAATAATAATAATGCAAGGGAGACCTGCCAAAGGCTTTTACAAAGCCGCTTCCATGCAGGTAACCCTTATAGTTAAATACACAATGCTATAGCCACTCCGTAGATTGAGCGATTACAAACAGATGTTGCTTCTTGTTTAGATATATTATTTTTTTATATCTATTTTGCTCCCTGGTGTCAGACGAGTGTTGCTTTTTGTTTAGAAATATATATTTTTTTAATTGCTTCTTTTCTCCCTGATGTCAGTCCAGTGATAGTTTGTGCAGCTTGAGTGTTATGACACGTCTACTCCTGTCTGACCCGAGGCTTAATTAGGCGACGAATTTGTGAGAACTAGTGATTGGGTTTTCTCACAGTTGTAGCCGGCAGGCGGGAAAGCGCGCTCACCGAGTGTGGGAGACAAAAGTTATGACACCTGAGGAGATGGCACGAGACGTTGAGCCAATGCTGGGCCATCGTCTGCGACTGTGACCCAGCATTGAATCAATATCGCTTTCACGCCTCTTTGTTGTGCCTTGATCCAATGTTGTTTTATTGTTGAGCCAGCGTCTGCTACACTGGCCCAGCATTGGATCAACATACCGTGTCTGCTGGCATTTTAATGAGTTGTGAAGAGGCTATTTTGACGCGGCTATATCTATCAGCTTGTCCTCAGTGATTGTTTATACTGTTTCAGATCGCGCCCTGTATAACATCGGCCAAACCTTTCACTTGATCTGGATATCTTATCACCACACGTTGATCTCTGACTGAAATCTCCCACAGCTGATCTCAAGGACTCATATCTCCCGCTCTCTGTACGTGACGTCATAAGATACACACATCATGCCTGCCGCTGCCAGCAGAGGAAGAAAACGAAACAGAACGTCAGACCCTGTCACAGAAAAACCCACAACAAAAAAATCTAAAACAGATTCCGACGTCGTCCCAGAAACAAACAACAATGACACTAAAGGTCAGTCTAATTATATCAAGAAGCATTTTATTGACATGATTATTACATCTATGAAGTCTTAATGTCATGTCATTTATATTTATATCAAGAAGCATTTTATTGACATGATTATTACATCTATGAAGTCTTAATGTCATGTCATTGCAATTGACAGAGTAGTGGGCGGATTTAGACTGGGTTGACTGACAGGGTTCCGAAACCCTGTCATCATTTTCAAATTAGAGTGTTGGATACCTAATATTGGCAATCATTTCGGTAATAATGATACCAGCTAATGATTAGTAATTTATATCCAGCCAACGTAAGACTTATCCGTAATGTTGGCTCAATTGCGGACCAGTGTCGAGGACGATGTGCCAGCATTCGCCCAACATTGAGTGCACGTCTCGTGTTTTATGTATAGCTATTTATGTATAGCTATTCACCAGATGTCGCTGATGGCCATCCCAGCACAACTGAGACGTTGATCCAATGTTGTTTTGATGTTAAACCAACAGTGGGTCAACGTCTCCTGTTTGCTGGGAATGGTCTCTGGGAAGTTTCATTTAATACATTATATTTCTGTATTTGATAAGTGCTGTAGATTATGGCATCCATGATGATCCCTCATGATGCTTGAGCATGTGTCGTGTTCATGCCAAGATCCTTTGATGGATGCAATGATAATTTAGGCTGTTTGCTGGACTACATTTGTTTACTACATTTCATCTCTGTTATTCTATTGATATTCCACCCATGTGCGTTGTAGCTTGTCATTCATGGCCAAGGTCACAATGTCACTTGGGCATCCTCAAGGTCGTGTTATTACGGGTCACAAGGAATGTTAAGGCAACCTATCTGTCAGGATTAGTCATAAATGACCTTATCATTTCATCATTGATTTTGGTAAGCCATCCATTTAGTCATGTAAATTCCCAGCAATCACAGATGAATTCTTAAGGGTGGTTTAACCAGGGCTCACAACGTCAATGCTGAATTTTTTTATGAAAACTTTGGAGAACACAGGGTTTTTTCAAGTTCAAATCTCCATAAATGTCTTAGTTAGCTCTCTCCGCTTCATTTGAATACCTACCATGTTATGGGTCTACGGCCATTAGAAATATTTTAATTCTTACAGTGCGCGGATCGACTATAGGCGTCAGAATCTGACGTCTACAGTACAAACGTCACATTCTGACGATTAAAATCTATCCCCGCGCTGTTTAATTAATTCAGCGCTTTAGGAGTTAAGGGTGGTTTAACCCTTTCACCACTGAAGGCCGTTTTTATGTGCTGAATGCCATGGCATTCAGCTCATAAAAACGGGCTTCAGTGGTGAAAGGGTTCATGTTGGGTCAACTTCGCAGCATTGGTTCATTCCCAGCAATTACGTGACATTGACCCAGTGTCGTTTTAGTGTGAGCCCACCGTCTTCGATGTTGGCCCAACATTTGCGTTAGAGGATTAATAGTCTGAATTGTCATTTAAATGGCCGTACTGGCTGAAAAATGACGTGAAAAAGATATTTTACTTACTAGAGGAATAATTTGGGCCTTCGTCCAAATTATAACGATAACTCAAAAACGGCTGACGCTAGGTATGGCTTGATCTTGCTACCCTACTTAATTTTTCACGAGCTTTCCAAAAATGGTGACGTCATCGCTGTAGCTTCAATATTCAATTTTATGACGTCATCGCTACGTTTGTCAGCAAATACAGCGTCCAAGGTTCGCAATAGTTGAATATGAAACATTTGAACTGTTTTGTTATTAAGTATGCCTGTTGTCCTGCTTCCCATTACAATTGCCAAATTGAAGATTGGTGCAACAGTTTCTGTGATATGACGTCATAGTGATAAATGACTTTGTGTAATATCTTGGCAACGGTAAGACTAATGACGTTTTTGTAATCATAGGTTACCAGACACTTTTTATCAAGGATTTCAATGAACTACATGGAATTTAGATGTATAGTCTACTCGTTTTAGGTTATGACATCACAAAGTCAACTTCTTAACGGTTGGAGATAGTGTTTTTGTAATCATAGTTTAACTACTTCGTTTTCGTAATCATAGTTTAACTACTTCTTTTTGAGACTGATTCCGCAGAAGTCATCATATTTCAGATATGTCAAGTAGTTTTTGAGATATGAGCTATTTTACATTTTTGCAAAATTGTCATTTTTGATTGCCTCTAGTTTGTAAACGGTGATAGATAGGTCGTGACGGGTGTCGACAATGGGCTTTGCCTCGGATAAATGAACAAAATAAAAAAAAGACATTTGAAAAAGAGTAAATATTGACACAGTTTTGATTTTTTTTTTGTAAAACCCGTCGAAATAATTCAGATTTTATCATATGCAACGTCACAAAAAGTCAAAGCAACTCAAATTGCAATAGATCAAACATTACTGTGAAGTTTCATGGTGATAGCTGAAAAACTGTAGGAGAAATAGGCCGGTGAAATTTCTGTAGAATAATAATAAGTAGACAGTCTTCTGAGTTAAAGGAATAATTTGTGCCTTTGCCCAAATTAACCTTTAGAACACTGACCTATTAAATTTAAAGTCACTTGAGGTTGTGTCTCGCTACCGCGATCCACAACTTCAAGTGACAGAGAATTTGTGTTATTTGTGAAATTTGGGTCCCAACATATATCTGTGTTTACTATTAACAACTGGTTATACAGGTGACAATAAAAACGCAGAATGTCTACTGTAGTCGACATTAGTGTTCTAAGAGTTAATACTAATACTGCTATAATATTTTCTTTTGTTTCAGTAGTGCACCGTTCACACAGTAATGAGCGGGGCTGTGTGCTGGCGGTGGGTGAGGGTGACACAGGTCAGCTGGGGCTGGGCCCTGATGTCATGGAGAAAGCCAAGCCTGGTAAAGTCACCATGCCCGCTGACGTGGTACAAGTCACCGCTGGGGGAATGCACACACTCTGTCTCACAGAGGAAGGACAGGTTTGTAATATATCTTATAATTAATCAATAAGGTAATCATTATACTGTATTTTTTTTCCTAACATTAATGAGAGTATTTTGCTAACCACTTTTAAGTTTGATTAACAAAAGACTAATATTCTAGTTTTTTTGCAGAGCAGTACTGAGCAAATTGTTCCTTTATTTAAAATTTTGCAGGGTTATTAAGTGAACAATTCATTTGATGGATCAACATTTTAGTGATAAAATTGTGCTTCAAACGGAAAAATCATAATGTATAAAGGTGATTTCTCAAACCATAGAGGTTGCTTTTTTAACAATGAAAATCAATTTATAAAAAATATTACAAAGATCCTTTTTTCCATTCTCTCACAACTTGAAACCAAGTTCGTGACACACACACTGCTTCAGCCTTTGGAAACATTTAAAAAATATTGGCCTGTATACAAATCCTGTGCCCATGATGCGACGCCTGCTTATTATCTGAGAACATTTGTGCATTGTTGATATTGTGCTGTAGGTTTATTCATTTGGATGTAATGACGAGGGAGCACTGGGCAGACAGACAGCAGATGAAGACGAGTGTATGGAGCCGGGTAAAGTGGTGCTGGATTGTAAAGTGATACAAGTCTGCGCCGGAGACAGTCATTCAGCTGCGCTGACAGATTCAGGAAAAGTGTACGCCTGGGGAACATTCAGGGTGAGATAACATGGCATTATGTGTGGATGGGATTCCAACATTACCCCTTAACGCGCTGAAATATTTTATGAAAACCTTGGAGGCCAAAGGGTTTTTTTCAATTTGAAATCATCATAAATGCCTTCTTAGCTTTTTCTGATTCATTTGAATACCTATGTTATGGGTTTACGACCATTAGAAATATTTTTATTCTTCAGACGTCTGATTCTGACGACTAAAGTCTATCCCCGCGCTGTAAGGGTTAAGGATATGTTTTACAGCTTGCGCTCAGACAATTTATATGTATTTTCAAACAGGTTAAGAAGTTTTTTCTCAAGTGCAAATATTGTATGGTATTTCACCCTGCTATTTAAGAATGCTTATGGTTGAGATTTCTAATAAACTAAGAACATTGTATGATTTCCAAATTAATTTTCATCAAGTAAGAAAATTGTATGGTTATTGATGAAGCTAAAACTCTACGGTTTCCATTTAACTTAGAACACCCGAAAATTATATGCATATGTACAATTTGCGTCAAAGCATATGGCATATCTCCTTCAAATTTTATTGTTTGCTGACGAATAAAAGCTGAGGAGGGTGGTATCTCTGTATTCTTTGTCCCAAAGATCTCTTTATTTTGATGGCACTATTTCACATGATATCTATATTTATTTAAATTATATATTTATTTATTTTCCAGGATGCCAACGGTAGAATAGGACTGACACCGGATGGCTCTATACACCCTGAACCTATGCAGCTGATCACCGACAAGGCAATCGTGAAGATAACATCAGGAACAGATCATCTCGTCTCTCTGACGGCGGAGGGAGAAATCTTAACAATAGGTTAGTTAGGCATGGTTGTTAACCCTCACAGCGCTGAAACCTTAACAATAGTACAGATAGGCATGTTCATTAACTCTTCTCTGGTCCCAAATATATTTGGTTTTTCATATTTTTAATAATACATTGAGTACCACCTTTTAAACATTTAAAATATAAAATGTGAAATCAATCAGTAGTTATATTTGAAAAGAGTTGACCTCTATTTTGACAGATTGGAATAATTTTCACTTACTTTGTTGTGGATCGCGAACTTTCAAGTGGGTGAAAATTCCAAATGAATAATTTTGTAGTTAAAGGGTTAACCCTCACAGTGCTGAAATATTTTTGATATATTCTATGGACACCGAAATGTTGGTCAGTTTAAAAACATCAATGTCTTAGTTAGGTCTTTCCGCTTCATCTTTATGGGTCTACGGCCGTTTATAAATCTATTAAATATTTAATTATTTCAGTGCGGGATCAACATTTGACATCAGATTCTGAAGTCAACAGTCTGAAAGGGTTAACCCCTATAGCTCTGATGTCGACTATAATTATATTTCTGTATTTTTATCAGCACTTGTGTAATTGTAAGCAGTTTTCAAAATTGACTTGTATCTTAAATTTCTGACACAGATATATAGTGTGATTTAATTTCAAATACCATGTATTTGCCATACATTTTTCTTCGGCACTTGTGATTTATATAAAAGAACTGCTTTGACTAAAAGTGTCACTACTTGTAGGTTGTGCAGAACAAGGGCAGTTAGGAAGAGTTGCAGAGTGTTTCTCCACAAGAGGTGGAAGAAAAGGACTTGGTGAGTTATCATTTTGACAACCAGATTTTTTCATTTTTCAACCCTTTAAGCCCTCACGATGCATTAAAGCATCATTTTACATCCCTGAAAACAGACTTAATTTTCCTACAACTAGGGGTTTTTGAATGAAAATTCCCATGAAACTGGTTTGCAAATGCATTTTAATTTTCTTAATTTTTCACTCACCCTAAATCATCTTCATCCACTACACCTTGAGAATTGCGACAGCAGTTCGCGGTTTGTAGTGGATGAAGATGACAATGTAAAGTCAGACTTGAAAGGGTTTTAAGACATTCTTTCTAGAACCACCAACAAGACTAAGAATTTCTTTCAAAACAATGCTAACATTGCAACATGAATTAAAAGTGAACACATCTCTTGATTTATTTTTTATTTTTAGACCTCCTTCTGCGGCCCGCACCTGTTCATTTTCGCAAGCGCTCACTGAGGTTTTCTGATGTTTGGACGGGACAGTACATGACATTTGCACAAGTCAAAGGCACAGGAGAGATCTATGCGTGGGGACTCAACAACTATTATCAACTTGGTGGGTGACAGTGTTTGATTAAATTAGCATCTGTTGTAATTTACTTATTTTAATGTTAAATAAAGTTATTTATCTAGTGAAGATGCTTGATATTTCAGTGAAAAATTGATGTGAAGTGTATGATTAAAGTTTGTTTAAAGTTTGTTTGCCTTGCAGGTTTCTCAGACATGAAGAATCGATTCGTTCCCGAAAAGTGTAAATCTTTTGATCGCAAGTGTGACTGGAAGGAAATCAGTGGCGGTCAACATCACACAATCGCCCTGGACGGTGAAGGTGAGTGAAATAAATGTTTGAGTGGTATTTCTTTTGTGGTTTTCTTTCATTTGTAATTGTAAACTCACTTCCCAGGTTCAAATACAATTTATGTATCGGACAAAATATCTTTTTATTTTGATTGAGATTTCTCACAAGTTTTGAGAAGGATCCAATTTTTTTTCTGGCTCGACTAAACATATTATCTTTTCAACTTAAGTCACTTTAATTCTGTTGAAGTCTTTGAACACTATCTAATATAAGAAATTCATTTATGAAATATGATGTCTGCAGGAAAGGTATATGCGCTGGGAAGGAAGGAGTACGGCCGACTAGGCCTGGGTGAGGAAGGCTTAGAAGAGAAGAAGGTACCAACACTAGTCGATACGCTCAATGGCAAGAAATGTGTCAAAGTCAATGCCGGGACAGCCGTCTCATACGCAGTCACAGAAACAGGTAGGTCCTATTTACATTTTGTCATAAACAGATTAAAGTGAAGCATCTCAGATCTGCCTCTGTAAAGTGGCAGGTGCATCCCTTTAATATCAAAGTGACGAAAGGACTTTTTCTCAACAGAATGTAGACTTTTTCAGTATGTACAGTCATCACTCATTACCTTATATGAGCAGTATCCTAAATGTTAGTAGTGTTTAAATTTTCGGCCACTTCGATGTTTCTCACTGTAACACAGCTTAGTCATTCTGGTATTTGAAGGAAAATGTTCTAGTTGTGAAGAACTTTTCTTTTCATATTGCAACAAAGTTATGTTCAAATATATCTATTTTGTGGTGGGACGTAATTCAAAAAGCGATTGTTGAAATGTTTAGGAAATGTGCATGGATGTGATTAGCGCTTATAAGCGTAACATAATTGTTATCTTATAATCTCATCTGCACAGTTAACCCTTTCAGCGCGAGGACCGTCTTTATACATCAGAATCTGGCGTCTGTAGATGTCAGATTCTGATGTATAAAGACAGTCCCCGCACTGAAGGATTTAAAATATATGTAATGGCTGTTGACCCATAACATAGGTATTCAAATAAAACAGAAAGATCTAACTAAGCCATTTATGACAATTTAAAATTGAAAAAACCCTTTGGTTTCCATTGTTTATACACAAATATTTCAGCAGTGTATGGGTTAACTAAGTAATGATTTCTGTGTTTTAGGAGAGGTGTATGCCTGGGGCATGGGCAGTAACAATCAGCTGAGTCAAGCGCAAGACGAAGATGTATATTCTCCAGTCAAAATGGAAGGGAAACAACTGAAAAATAGGTTCGTTGTTCTGTTTACTGGAAAAAGAATTAACCCTGAAAGCGCAAAATTATTAATTAAAATTTTTACCCACTCAGTTAAGTCTTAAAACAGCGAACCACGACTTCCAAGTGGGTGAAAATTACTAATATTGGTTCGATTTTAAAGCAAATATTTGCAAATCCTAATGTTTAAATCTTCAGTTCATTCCCAATAATTGTGATTTAACCTGCTAATAAAACAGGTAATCTGATTTAAACGTGCTTAACATTTCCTATAGAAGATATTTGTTCCGGCATTAACAGTACGGAGATTGACATTAGACATCAGATTCTAAAGTCGATCCCTGCACTAAAAGAATTAACCCTTTAAGCCCTCATGATGCATTAAAGCATCATTTTACATCCCTGAAAACAGACTTAATTTTCCTACAACAAAGGGTTTTAGAACGAAATTTCCATGAAACCAATTTACCAAATCATGGCAATTTTCTTTAATTTTTAAACCACGTCAAATCATCTTTACCAACTACAAGTCGAGAATTGCGACAGCTTGTAGTGGATGAAGATGACAATGGTAAATTCAGGCTTGAAAGGGTTAAAATATTTATACAGCCTGTAGACCCATGACATAAGTATTCATCTGAAGCATCCTTATCATCCTTCAAGTTACAGTCTTCTCAAATATAAAGCTTAGCTTTAACCCTTTGACCGCCAAATTATTCAATCTGAATTTTTACCCACTTGATGTTACGTCTCGCTGTCGCGATCAACAACTTCAAGTGAGTAAAAATTATTCAGATTTGACAAAATGGAGGTCAAATGTTTTTAAATATTGCTGATTGATGTCACATTTCATCTTTAACATGTTTGAAAGGTGGTACTTAATGTGCTGATAAAAAATGAAAACCCGAATATATGCGACACCGGCTGTTAAAGGGTTAATTTTTATCATGAATTTCACAGAGCTCTAGTAAAAGCTTAAAAATCCAATTCTTTATTTACAAATCTTTGTAATTAATATTCATATCACCGGTACTGTAGATCTAGTAATATTCGCGAGTTTCTAATTTTCGTGAGGAGGACAAATTAGCGAATTCTAGAAACTTCCGAAAAATATTATTATAATAGCGTTACTAAAGAAAGTTCACAAATTCTAAACTTCGTGACAATTTCCAAAATCAGAAATTCACACAATTTTAAACACACAAAAATTACCAGATCTACAGTATTCGGTTTTTATATTCACACACATTTTTTTTCATTTGCTGACACAAAAAATATATTTTTTGTCATTTTGTCTGTTTCTAGGAGGAGTTTGAGTGTATCCGCCGGAGGTCAACATACAGTGCTACTAGCGAAAGATGAATAACACCCACCTCATCATAATCACCGCTGTTGTTTTAATGTTGGGCCAACGTCATAGACGGTGGACCAACATTGAATCAACATCGGTGCAATATCTCGTGTTTGCTGGGAGTTCACACAAACTGCAGCCAATTTTGAATGACATTTTAGATATTGAGAATTCTTCAGCACAAAATCTCTTGAAAATTGAATTGTCGCTGCACGCCAAACAGGAGAAGTTGACAATCTTGGTTTAAATGTGGGCCAATGTCACAGAAAAGGGACCAGCATCATGCCAACATTCCACCAACTTTTCCAATTTAGAAGCCTTTTTATTGAAAAAAAATAGATATTGATTGATGTTTCTATGAACTCTTGTCATAACCTTATTTGTGCAACATTGATCTAATATTGGTTTATTGTAGCATTGAATCAATTTCAGGTAAATGTGATCATGTGTTGAGCTCATTTGAACTATATCGCCAGAATAAACTGTGTGATTGTTGATTTTGACGTCGTGTGATCAGGACAGACTATATCGTGCTTAGATTTATGTGCCGTGCCGCTCAACCAATCATGTGTGAGAGTGCGTGCCGCTCAGCCAATCATGTGTGAGAGGAGTAATTATTATGAACACTGGAGAAAAGCAGAGCTTCCATTCTATTTCAAACATGTACTTTAATTTTTATTGTCACCTTTGTGCTCTTTTTCATGTCATTGTTTTAGAATAAATTCTGGTGAAATGTCAGAAATGTCTGAAGTTTAAAAGTTATAAGTTTGAGTGCGTTGTGGGATCTGTGTATATCGTATTACTTTTAGTATGTTTTTTTCATCATAATTTTTTTTAATATCACATGCTATGAGAGAAATTGTACTGGCAGTTTTCATGTCAAGTTTTTGACACTGCAATCTGAATTTGATATTGATTATTCAAATAAGCCTAATTTAGATGAATTACTTCAGTTGACATAGTTATGTCAAATGCAATCACTATTTGTTATGTTGGATGTGAGTAATCATTGGTGTTGATGTTCCATTATTGACACAGCTACTGCATCCTGTAAGGTAAAATCACATTTGAATATACTTATAAGCTGCTATGTGAAATCAAAGTTGTCTACCTAGTTTGTGAAAATCCTATAAAATATATAAATTTAAAAAAACTAGATCTACAAAATTTGTTCAACTATAAAGCTATTAAAAAAACAATGTACAAAAATTGTGAAACTTCGACCAAAACTGCCATTTACTAATAGGATTGTTACATTTCACTCTAAAATTTAGGTTTATTTTTGGGACACTTTCCTGGATGATACACTATCAAATCCACATCAAATCAATGATTCACCTGTACCAGATAAACCTGTTCAACCTAGTAGTGTAAATTTCAAATCCACGATTTTTATATCCTTTGATGATATGAATCTAGAGACTTATTCTTAATACTTAGCAACTTAGCCGTTCCTGGAACTCATATTGCGGCTTATTTATGTTCTAAAAATATGACAATTTACGTTGTTTAAAATTGCATCGTCAATTGTACATAAAATACAGGCTTTATTTATACAATGTGTAAACACTCCTCGAGTGCTGAAATATTTATATTTTGTTGTATGTCAGAACTATTTTGGGTCATATTTTAAAGTGAATATTTTTTTCTCAACCTAGGTGTTTTATGGTATTTAAAAAATTGCTGAAATATCATACAATTTTATTTTCAATACAATGATACAAAAATATTTTGGGATGCTGGCATATTATACAATTATATTTTAAATATATTGAGACAAAATTCTTTTGAGATTCTGGAATATTATACAATTATATTTTCATTACATAATAAATCAAAATTCTTTAGGATGTTCTGATATTTTAAAACAGAAAAAAATTCAAATTTATTTTTTTAGATCACTTAATCCTTAGAACACTGACCTATTCACTTTAAATTTTCAGTCACTTGAAGTTGTGTCTCGCTGCTGCGACCCACAACTTCAAGTGCCTGAAAATTTGTGTTATTTGTGAAATTGAAGTCTCAATATATATCGTGTTTCAAAATTCAAAGCACTTCTTATTTTTACCAATTGGTTATACAGGTGCAAATAAAAAAGCAAAATGTCACTGTAGTCGACATCAGTGTTCTAAGGGTTAATATGGCAGAATGAAGTACATAAGGTACCAAAATGTTGCCTTGGTATTAAAGGGTCGTGTCTGGAATAGGCTAATACGCTCCTTTAACTGCCGGTGCCGCATATATTCCGGTTTTCTTTTTTATTAGCACATTAAGTACCACCTTTTAAACATGTTAAAGATAAAATGTGACATCAATCAGCAAGATCTGAAAACAGTTGACCTCCATTTTGTCAAATCTGAATAATTTTCACTCGCTTGAAGTTGTGGATCCCGTCAGCGAGACACAACTTCAAGTGCGTGAAAATTCAAATTGAATAATTTGGCTGTTAAAGGGTTAATACCATGTGACAATGTTATTTTTTTGCACTCCGATGGTTAATTCAAATAGTTTCCAGCAACGATTTCTGTAAAATTATTGCTGCTATGTGATATGTTCAGCGAACATTTCTTGAATGCCTGCATTTATTTTACACAAGGATACTATTTTAAAATATGAACTGTTGAGTATTAAGATTTTATCAAACAGAATATGCTTTATACTTGTAATGCATGTAAAAGAATAAATTAAGGAAATAAAGTGTGTGTTCTGAATGCTCTTTACCAAATACCGTAGTCTTACCCTTTCAGCTTGGGGATAGACTTTTAAACATCAGAATCTGACGTCTATAAAGTCAATGCCCACACTGTAAGAGTAAAAATACACAATTTAAAAAGCTATTTGCAAAATAGTGGCCGCTATTTTTTTCAAAATGGCCGCCATACACTATAATGAAGCCATCCACTGTATAGTGATGGGTAATATATTATGTCATATAATACACTAAACTACTACAGTATTTGCAACCACAACATACATATATTTCTCATCAACATAGCATAAATAATTAGAAACAACTTCCATTTATATTTGAACATATGGGTGTTCACGAATATTTTTGCTATAGTGGGCTCCCCTAGCGCAAATAGGGAACATGTGTTATTTGCGGTGAAATTTACTAAACTTTCAGGTATTGTTCACAAGGGTTCTACCTTTATTTTTTTCTAAAGTGCCACTGATTTTATCAAGGTTTGACCCAATGTTAGGGTCTAAGGATTTTTTCAAAATGCCCGCCAAATCGCTATAAATGCATTATGAGCTGAAAGGCCTTGGCGATCACCGTCAACGATCGCGTAACGGCCTGTCACACCTTGACGATCACCGTCAACGATCGCGTAACGCACGGGAAAAAAAATGAATTGAACTACTGCAGTATTTCATTGGTTTTAGTAGATTTCTAGCGGTAAATTTACCTTTTTAATAAGTTGAGCCACGCAAAAATATATTGAATTTTCCAACTAAGGTTTGTCAGAGAGTTTAGAAGTGTTCGGTAAAAGATATTTTAAATAGGCCATTTTCTTGTGTTAAAGGCCTATTTTGCATAGAAGTAGATTTTAAACATCTCATATTATTATTGATCAGCTGATCACAAACTTTCGTAAATGCGTTGAACTTTTATAAAGATTGATACATTGTGTAGATATGTTGCCTATCATTAACAATAAGTTATATCCTTATTTTTATGGTTTAAAGTGATTCGCCAGGAAATGTAATACAGCAATATGTATATGCATATTATGATGTATAATCAATACAGTACAACGACTGAATAACGCTCTCCTAGCGTGTACAACGATCAAGTAACGCTCCCCTAGCGTCTGCTCTTACACGCTAGTGTGCGTTGAAAGTTTTGAACCTGTTCAAAACTCACAGCGATCATCAGCGTTTGATAAACGCACATGGCGATAGCATAACGATGGTCCAGCAATGGTCAGCGCTCGGCTGATTTTTTCGAGCGTTACGCGATCGTTGAGGCTGATCGCCAAGGTGTGACAGGCCTTTCAGCTCATAATGCATTTATAGCGTAACGCACGGAAAAATATTAAAAATAATTGAAAACGCTGGCGATTGATGGACTCTCATGATCCAGAACGATTCTTTTTAAAGTTTTTCCTTCTTCCCGGCGATTGGCGGCCATTTTGAAAAATGCAAATCATGTTAAGACAAGTATGTAAAACAATAATGTTTTTTTTGAAATTTCAAATCATCTTATTATTTATCACTTTTAATTTGAGTCTATTTGTGGGTCTCTATCTCGCTTTTGACTTTTTCACCGTTTACACCTTGTGATTGGCAACCATTTTGAAAATATGCAAATTAGGTTGAGAAAATGATGTATAACAATAATATTATTTTGAAATTTGTAATCAGCATATTATTTCCTTCAATTTGAGCCTATTTGCAGGATTCTATATTGATTTTAACATTTCCACTCAAATTACCCATATCAGATGGCGGCCATTTTACAAATATGCAAATTAGAAGGTCAAAACAAGGTCAAATTCAACTGCCCTATATCAGAATTCGAAAAGGATATATTAGAGGTCATCTGTGCCAAATTTTATAATTTCTTCACAAAGTACACACTACATTAACTTATTCCATAGACTATTACTCTAGTGCAAACATAACTATTTTCAGCTAGACCTTTATAACATGACGTATTCTATGTTTTTAAATTTTAAAGTCACTTAAATGGCTATGTTGGCCGAAAAGAAAACATATTACTTAGGCGTACTTACTTACTTACTTACTTTTGAATAAACCAAAGGTTTTATCATGATATAGAAGTACCAACGGAGACCAGTATACGAAGTAGAGCGTTTGTACATGAATTATACCATTAAAGGGACTGGCCCAGGCTAAAATCATAAAAAAATCGGTGATTTTATTTTGGGTTCTTAATATGACCATATGATGTAAACATGTCCAAAGACTAGAACTGCAATTTGTTTTAATTTTTGTGCTGCGCATTCACCAGTTAGGCTAGATATAGAGACGAAATTCCTGATTTCCAATTATTGACAACCATGTCAAAAATAGGAAATGCGGGAATTTCGTCTCTATATCTAGCATAACTTGTGAATGCGCAGCACAAATTTTTTAAAAAATTTCAGTTCTAGTCTATGTACATGTTTACATCATATGGTCATATTAAGAACCCGAAATAAAATCACCGATTTTCTGATGATTTTAGCCTGGGCCAGTCCCTTTAAGCATAGAATAACGGCATGACTTAACCCTTTAAGCCCCCACGATGTATTAAAGCATCATGCTACATCCCTGAAAACAGACTTAATTTTCCTGCAACTAAGGAGTTTTAGAAGAAAAAAATCCTAGAAACTGTTGCCAATAGATGACAATTTTCTTCAATTTTGCACTCACTTCAAGTCGACTTCATTCACTACAAGTCGATAATTGCGACAACAATTCGCGGCTTGTAGTGGATAAAGATGACAATGGAAAAGTCAGGCTTGAAAGGGTTTTAAGCCTGCATCCACCAGAATATTAAGCAGCAGACTTCCTGGAGTGGAAAAGCTCACAACATCATGATAATCCATAGATCACATTCAACATAAAAATATAGACTATGAGCTAAAACATTAAAAGATAAATTCTTTGGTGTCGATTATTGGCAAGTTGTATCACTGTTGGTCCACCGTCTACGACGCTGGCCCGTCATTTATCCAACATTCGGTGAATGTCTGGTGTTCACAGATAAAAAGAGAATAGCAAGTATTAGTAATGCATCCAGACGGCCGTATTTGATGAAGTTACACAATAATTATTGCGCGACAGTCATTTTCAGTGTTATTATGTCATAGACCAACTGAAGTAAGTAAAGTTAACATAGTTTAAATATATATGATGTCAACACCTGATCAAGCCTCAAGCGTCAGTGGGCTTAAAACTGATTTAAATCATTTAACCTTTTAAGCCCTCACGATGCATTAAAGCATCATTTTACATTCCTGAAAGCAGGCTTGTAGTGGATGAAGATGACAATGGTAAAGTCAGGCTTGAAAGGGTTAAAGCGACTCAGCTGTTTTTTGAAAACGGGGCCAGAATGTATAAACCATGGAGACCAATGGGGTTTTTAGATTTGAAATCATTGTAAATGTCTTAGTTGGCTCTTTCCGCTTCATTTAAATACCTATGTTCTGGGTCTACGGCCATTATAAATATTTTACTCTTTCAGTGCTGGGATAGACTTTAGACGTCAAATTCTGACGCCTAAAGTCGTTCTCCGCACGGAAAGGGTTGAACTCAAGAAAAACTATTAGATTTGCATCACATTGCTTACAGCATATTATTCTGTGCATAATCACAGTAAATAGTTCAGAAACAAATATTTTTTGCATGTGCATTACCAATGTAACTATGAGTTAGCTCACTGCTACGCAAAATTGCAATACCAACGTAACTGTCAGTTCATAGATGTTACACCACTATTGCATTGCCGCTGATATCCCCTTTTTGATAACTATGCATCTGTTGATTGTCAAAAAAGGTTCTTAAAATTTCACTTTTGACAAAAATGATAGTTACATTAATCCTCCACTGGGAGTGAGTATTTATACACTATTGTACTGAAAAAATATACCGTATTTATTTTAATAAACGCCCGGTGCGCTAATTAGTACACCCCACCCCCCCTCCGAGATTACAGGGGGATGGGCGCAGATCAGAGTAGTTTTTTAATGATCATATAGAGTATATGATAATGGGCTTTATTTTCAAATCAGGGGGGGGGGGAGTGGTCGTTTATTAGAATAAATACGGTACATATGTACATTTTATATATTCTTTTTCTCTCTTATCATTATGTTTTTTATTTTCTTAGATTTGTTGTCTTTGCAGACAGTCTTCGTTTTTGTTGATTTGGTTTGCGCCCGTCGTTGCCTGATCGTATCGAAAAAAGGCCACTGTCGATTGAAGTCATGGCTCTGTTAAATTTAACCAGGCCCCGTGTCTTGAGACGTAGAGGAATCTTGGACTAGTTCGCACAGGGGTTAGTCAGTAGGCCTACAGTGCCCATAATTTTGACAGTAAATGTATTATCGTTCTGTGCTGCCTCCTAGTGAAGGACTGTATCATTAGTAATGATACAGTCCTGGGTAATGATTCATTACCCAGGACTTAATGTTCGAAGGTTTTTTTAAAACAAATTATGAAAAAGTAAAAAATACTTTTTCATTTTGTTGGGTCAAAAGTATTTTTTTACTATCGCGCCAAATGTTATTTTGCTCAATTTTTGCCATTTAACCTGACAGTGTCAACTCCTATAGTTGTATTGCCTTAACTAAAGTTAATAATCCTTTATATATGGTAGGTTGTCTTCTATGGTGTTATTCCTAAATATAGATGTTTTCAAAATACGTCCATGTGGAGTTTGGTCGACAATGAGCAAATCGAATGGGGCTAGCTCGACTGTTCAGATTAACCCCACAGAATATGTGGTACATCCAACCATAGACATATAAACATATGTCTATGCATCCAGCACTGTTCAGACACATGTTCGAACTAACACCACTGGTGGGGTTTGCTGAAACAGTGACAAATCTAACTTCAACATGTTTTCCCAGATATACCCAGACGGCCGGAGACTTGGGTTTTGCTGTTTAGATCAGGTAGCCATGGAAACATATTATCTAGAGACTTACCACGTGTAATCGACTTGATCATCACAAACATCACCATGGGTAACCATGGTAAAATATCATCTACAGACTTACCACGTGTAATCGACTTGATCATTACAAACATCACCATGGTTAACCATGGTAACATATTATCTAGAGACTTACCACGTGTAATCGACTTGATCATCACAAACATCACCATGGGTAACCATGGTAAAATATCATCTACAGACTTACCACGTGTAATTGATTTGATCATTACAAACATCACCATGAAGATGAGAACATCACGCATGTCAGCCATTTTAATCTGCCAGGAGAAATCTGGAAATTGATTCTGTTTCGGGTGCTGTGATTGGTTCGGCCTATCTCTTTGCTGCTGTTGTCTCAGGTGTTGTAATTGGTTCAGTCGGCTCGACTCTCCTGTTGTCACTGATGGGATTTGATAAGAAAAAATACTAAGCATTGTGGTGACATTTTCTTAGAAGAATTTATAATGCTTTCTGCACATTGTGGCTAAATCCCGACAGAAAGAAGCCCTGAAATCGGGACTATGTCTACTCTTGGTTTCTCTATTGTGCATAGTACCGTATACGTACTATCTTTAATCTCTATTCAAATCGTCAATGTAGGTCTACGATTAAATGATTGCACGTACATTTTTAATTCAAATTCAGTTAAATGATAGAACGCACATCTGTAATTTAAAATAAAGTGAAAGTATGCAAATCTGTAATTTAAAATACAATCAAATAATGGATACCCACAACCAGACACAACCATTGCTACTACTACTACTACTAATACTGGATCTCGCTGAGTAAAGGAAAACACTCTAAATAACCCACCATGCCCTATCACCATCTACATTGCGACGAGCCCCACCCCTGTTGACGTTGACCATGCTGCGCATGCGGATGCACCCTCGATGTGTTTTTCTTATTTTTGACATGGTTGTCCAAAATAAGAAATCAGGAATTTCGTCTCTATATCTAGCCTAGCTGATAAAAGCACAAAAAAAAAAAAAAATTGCAATGGTAGTCTATATGGTCGTATTAGGATGCCAAAATAAAATCACCGACTTTTTTATGATTTTAGCCTGGGACAGTCCCTTTAAGCAATATTCTACTACTACCACCTGGGGCAGGTCATTAGGGATCTGTTCCGTCTCTTGAATGCTGTAGGCCTACGACATGGTACGGACACATCATTCATCTCATCAATGGATTGCACCCCCATACTTCATTGTATTAGCTAGCTCGGTGGCAACAATGGGGGTCAAGGCTATTGAGTTTCACAGAATAAGAACCATCCTGCAAGGTGGTATGCTCAACCCCAAATTATTTGCAGAATTCCTACAGAATAATATCCAAATCATTTGATCAAGGTCAGGGTATCTCATCTTTCCTTGGCCAGTCTTGTATCGAGTACTATATATCTGTCTATGTGGGCATTTTGGGTGATGTGTCTGAGATTCAAACATCATTGGATGTTTCATATTTATTTAAGGGTCACGAAGAATTGAAGTTCTTGTTCAGCTCTTAGCACAGCTACCTGTTTCCGTTGCTATATGTATTAGACAAGTTGGTAATCTCACGTTTTGGACAGTGAGGTGTACCGAACTGCTTCATGGAGGCCAGTAATCTGTAATCTCGGGCAGCTGTCAAGTGCTGTCTGATTGGCCAGTCTTAAGACGCAGCGCGCGCAACATTCAAGGTATCTTGCTATTTAAAATAGTTGAACGCTAGGCTCGATACAGCAAGTTATCGCCCTGCGGGCTCGCGGGTAAGATTATTTGCTAGGGAGGATGGAGTATCCCCGTAGACACTTTATTAATGATATACATGTTATTTGCAGACGACCTTGTCCTTTTTCCAGATTCTGCTAATGGATTGCAAAAACAATTAACTGTCCTGTATAAGTATGCTTCTCTGTCGCATATTATAGTGAGCATTCCTAAAACAAAAGTCCTCCTATTTCACAAACGCCATACTTCAGAATTTGACAACTTCTACTATGGTGATAACGTAATAGAAAAAGCTGAAAAATATAAATACCTTGGGGTTGTATATAGCACTGAATATCCTGAGAATGTTTTGAAAGTAACGTTCCTTCATCTAGCTTCCCAAGCTGGTAAAGCAATTTTATCTCTACACAAGCAAGGAAAATATAATTTTCCTTGACACAAGTAATCTCATGCTGTAGACGCTAAATGTTCACCTGCTATCGCGTTCAAGGTTTTTGGATTGTCAAATACTGCCCATATTAGAGTATGTAAGCGATATGTGGTATACCGGTGATAGTGCTAATGTTCTGGAAAAAATATATAAAAAATCTAAAATTTAATCAATCAACTCTGAGAGTTAGAAAGCAAACACCTACTCGTGCAGTATATGGTGACACAGGACGTTTTCCATTGATTATCTGGCAGTCTCTTAGAGCAATAAATACTGGTGTAGAATTCTAGACCTATCACAGAACCACCCTATCAGAAATGCGTAAAACATGCTACTAGAGCTAGATGGTACTGGATTCACAAACTGGTGCTCGCGTTTTCGTTCTGTCCTTTAACTAACCGGGCTAGATCAGGCATGGGAAACGCAGCATATTGGTAATACAAATAAATTCATGATTTCCTTTAAATATTCAATTGTTAGAATATTCACACAACGGTGGCGACAAAATATCGAGAGTTCAAGTTAGCTGCGCACATATTCATAAGTAAAAAAAATGTGTGTGTTGAACTGTAGGCCCTATATCTTACATAACAGCAATGGCGAGATATCGCATGAACTCACATGGTTTTAAAATAGAGAGAGGACGATACAACAATCCAATAAATCAACGATAATGCACAAGGTGTGAATCAAACGAAATTGACGACGAAATACATCTTTTTATTCACTGTATAGATCTTCTTCCGAAATACAACTTCTTCTCCAATGATATGTTTCTACAAATGATGACATAAAGATATAATAGTGGTGAAGTCATCAGCTCAATTTATATATGGTTGTGTTAACCGTTTCAAGCCTGAGTTTACCATTGTCATCTTCACCCACTACAAGCCGCAATTCTCGACTTGTAGTGGTAGCTTTTTAAAAATATAGCGATTTTATTATTTTTCAACTTTCGCCACTGTTAAGTATATGAAAAATCTATAATAAAGGGTGTTTGGACACATTTGTATACCTCGTGAGCCTACCTGCGACCAGAAACATCATGTAGACGGATTTTCCATCCGCCCATCTGCCTGTCCGTCTGCTCATTGTTCGTCCGTCCGTCCACCGTCAGTCCGTCGTCCGTGTGACCAATTAATTAAGTTTGCAGTGGATATTCATCGGCGCCTGCGTCTAACCACCTGTATTTTTATTTTTGTTTCTTTCTTGTTCTTTTTTTACAGGTTTTCTCTGTATGTAACTTTTAATGAACATGTTCTATTTCCGTTGTTGCTATGCACATATTTCACCACTCATTCCTTACACAGAAGTAGGCATATAGGCCCTAAATCCAAGGTCTGTGAATTAAATGTTGAATGAATAAAAATAATTATTCCCAAACAATTATCTATTGTACAGGTAAGATACATTTTAGCATTTTTACTATCGTGAGGATTCATTATTCTAACAAGAAACAACATCGATGTTTCAAAAGTAATATATGAAGCACTAATGAGGATCTTGTGGAAAGGATTCCATTCATGGCTAGAGGGCAATCACCCTGATGACTTGCCATATTTGAACGTGGTTGTCTTAAAAATAGAGGAATTACATGATGACCTGTGTCAAAGTCGTCTGAATAAAGTGATCCAAAACGAATGTTGTGCTCGCATATTTATGCTGTGCAACACATATTTAAAAAAAACTAAGAGCACAAAGTGGCCAAATAGCCTCATTCTGGATGACTTATATTGACATAGTGGATATACTTCTAGGTCTGATCAGGGCATCGAGAGAGCCTCAGAGGGCAATTGACAGCCGCATCTGAACGCCAGTCACTGTATGATACATTGGTGCTGTGCATAAGATCGACACAACTATGCACGTTATCTTCTTATCTACTATGCTAAATGACAAGCCTACCTAAAGATCATCCATTTTCATATCAACATGGAGGGCTATCTATCAGTTCAGAGGTCAGAGCACAACCCCTTTGGGGAAGTTCCAATTGATCAAACAAATGAAGAGACTCTGAACAAGGACATACAAACTCCTGGGGGAGCTGAGTGCTTTAGCTTGAGACCTGCAACACTAACAAAGTACTACGTAAATGCAGAATACCGTAGCACATGTCTGAGACAACTCCGTAGCATTATTGACCAGCAGAGCTCAAGGCTGAGTCCCCACGATCTTTAATCAACTCGCATTAAAATACCATGGTCTCAAGATAACTGTGATGGTACTATGAAGAAAACTAATAACAAGGCTGTATTAGCAAAAAGACTTGAGGAGAAGGTGTCTGCAACATAATCTGTCTCAGTGCCATAACAAACCATCATCGATGGAATATCACTCATACACAAACTACCTGGTGAGAATCATACATTTTCTGAAGTGTCTGATCATTTATTCTCGTTGTTTCTACAAGCAGCAGGTTCTAGCCAAGGAGTTGACATTGTGTTTGATGTTTATAAGGATCAGTCAATAAAGGATGCAGAGAGACTGAGCAGAGGGTACAGTGTCATTGACAGTGTGAATAACTAACAGATTATATCACTAGCCCATTTGACAAAAACTATGACTTATATGTTAAAAACAGGATATTTGGACATATATGGACTCGCTCAGTATTTTTCTTACTCGCATTGGCGAGCGGGCGAGTGCCAGTCATATAATTAGTATACAATTTACTCAAATATTGCCTGCCCATGGAATAAAAAACTGGAGACGAATTTTGATCTCACAATCAAGCAAAACACAACTTATCAAATTATCAAATACGTTGCTGCTGACTGGAGAAAGATTGGGCTCAAAAGTTTTACAGCTAACATGTGATGAAAAGTGTTTCAGAATCACGCATGAAGCCGCAGTAGAGGTTGGAGAGCTGAAAACCTCTCAAGAAGAAGCAGCTAGACACTTGCATTATCTTGCATGCCAAGTATGCTTTGGGTTACAAATCAATTATTTTAGTAGCTGATGACACAGACAGACATTTTGCTTCTCTGCCTGCGATTTTGCAATGACATCGATTTCAATATCTACATACAGAGGTCCAACAAGTCACGGATCAGACTGATAGATGTAAAAAAGGGGGTATGCAACTCACTGATTGGCATGCATTCGTTTACAGGATGCGATACAGTAAGTTCATTTTCTGGCCATGGAAAAATTACCACATTGAAACTACTGATTGAGAACAAGAAATTCCAAGATGCTTTTGCCAGATTTGGTCATCAATGGACTGTTTGACATACTACAAGAATTTACTTGCCGTCTCTACTCCTTGCGGTCTACAACCTGTGATGTAATACGTTATAAGTTATTCAGAGCCAAAATGAAGCTGTAGTTTCTGGAGAGCTCCCACTCTGTCTTGACTGCCTCTGTCTTCATATCAAAAGAGCCAACTACCAAGCAGCAATATGGCAACACTGTTTGGAGAAGTTCCCTCGTGTACCGGTACCAAGCGGGCATGGTTGGTCAGTAGACAATGGCGACTTGACAGTGCTATGGATGAGTGGCCCTCGAGCTCCGGATATTGTCCTCAATTTTTGTGTCCTGTATCTGCAAACGGGATTACCGAGGGTCATCCTGCCAATGTGTAAGCAATGGACTGAAATGTACAGATGCATGTTTTATGAAAGACTGATCTAATGTTCAAGAAGACGAAGATCGCAAACAAGATTCTGATGAAGAGGAAGATTGTGATTCTTTTTAATTAATGATTTCATCAGTAACTTTAATAGCTGTCTATGGTGACTGTGTCGTTAACATGATTAAAAGATGATGTAATTGTTTAGATAATAACTAGTCTTAAAATGTTTATTTTCCTAGCCAAACCGTCATCTGCAGCTAGTGATGTGTTGCTTGTCATTTGCAGCTGGTCAGTCATCGCTTGTATGAACTATATCTCAGTTGCAAGCTAAGTATAGAAGAACAGTTAGTTAATGTTTTTAAATGACATGTATGCTTTAATTTTTTGAAAATATCACTAATATATAATCTAATATAATCATGACTACATTATTTAGTCAACTTTACTCTATCTGTATAGAACAGAGAATTTGTTTTTGGTTTAATTCTAGTCAAAAAGTGTCATGTCACTTGCAGCTAGTCATTTATCTTTAGTATGTGACAGTATTTGTCCCAAACCAAGTATTTGTAATAGTCATTGTGCTTACTTTATTATATCAGTTACATTTTTAGTACATCACCTAAGATATCATCACATAATTCGCTTGTGACCGTGTCTTAATAAACAAATTCAGTGAAGTTTAAAATATATTAAAGCGTTTGTGCATAAATGACACGCATACATTTTGAAAGCATTAATAATGACTCTGTTTTTGTAGTCTGTAACTGTGTGTATACCCAGCAAACATGAGACATCGACCGAATGTTGGACCGCCGCCTATGACGTCGGCCCAATATTGGTACAACATTGTGTCGATGTGTCGTGTTTGCTGGGTGTGATGAATATTACATGTATCTGGAATGATTATTCATCAGGATAGTGCTTATGTCCTAGTGAAATCGAGTAATTTCACTTGTTTTGTGTGGGTTTTATTTTTAGTGCTCAAAGGGTTTTTTTCACATATTAAAATACCTTTAATAAGTTTATTTAATTTGTTTATGTATTCTCAGTTGCGAGTGCATGCATTTCTACATTGACATATTTCTAAAAAAAATTATCATGTGATCGGCTTGTAGAATGTGTCTTAATAACTGTCTTATTCAGTTTGCAGTGAGCTAAGCCTTTGTGTATGAATGATATTCATACATTTTAGTTGATTTGATGTCATAGTGTTTAGATTAACTGTTGTTGTAGTACGTAACTGTGTATATGATGAATATAATCTCCACTGATTATTCATTAAGATTTTGAATATTTTCCCAGTCAAATCGTACCATGTCACTTGATTTGTCTGTTTTTTCTTTTCTTTTCAGTGCTTAAAGGGTTATTTTCGCATAATAAAAATTATTTCAATTAAATCAAAGTGTATTTTGGTGTTGTTAGTCATCACTGCATGAATTTAGGCATTGAAATGCCCCCACAGACATCTTAATACTCATCACTTACATGACATAATGGCATAATTTACCGCAAGAGAATCATCAAAATCATACGATAGTACATATAAATAAAGTTATTTTTCTAACCTTAAGCTACTACTTACAGAGGTCCATCATACAATTTTATACTCCTCAGATGTATGGCTAAACGAAAAGCAAATTTTTTTTTGGTACCTCCATTTGGTACTAATGACCATTTTTTTGCTATCTGGACCACGGACTATGGGTGAAGATGACTTGAAGTGGGTGATATTAAAGAAAATTACTATGTATTCATAGAACAATTTTATCGAAATTCGCCTTCTAAAACCCTTAGCTGTGAAAAAATCATGTATTTTTCAATGGTGTAAAATGATGCTTTAATGCATCGTGGGGGCTTAAGGGGTTAAAGAAATTAAAGGTTAAAAATACGGAGGATAACAAATGTAAGTTCATTGTGAGATTGACGTAATGAGGAAGAGTTACCATTTGTCGATACACATGTGGCTCCACCGAGGCGCCACCAGTTAAACTCATACCAGTATAGATAGTGAGTTTCGATTTTTTATGATATGCGACAGCCGACTTACTATTGTCATTATTATTGTTAATAACTTTACATTCTCATCTGGAACAATCACTAGTCACCTGTCGCTTTATTATTCATATTATCATGCTTTCATGATTTGACTTGGTATTACATGTACCACACATCGGGACGGCTGTGCCTCGCGGATTTTTTATTTGGCCTTCAGGGCCATTTAGGGAAGTTTCCGTCGCCTTTGTTATCAGATGAGTTGAGGCCTTATGGATGCTGATTTTCTCTATGAGGTCAGGAATGTTTTTCTTCGAGTTCAACTCCGAGTGTGTGGTACTAACTATGTCGTGATTGAAATGGTATGGCTTATTCAATATAGTTAACTAAAATAAGCTGTAATCAGGTCATTTTGTTGTGCGAGGGCCATGTCCTGTGTGAATGGCACAAATAATTGTTATATGTCATTTCTATCGTTAGTGTGGGTGTTTTTATGTCCGAGTGTCGGTATATATTGTCACCACATGTGTTCCTGGCAGGCGCGGCGTGTTACCTGGTGTTGGATAATTGCCAGTCTGGCCATAATCTTTGGGCGGATTGACAGTAGTGTACCCTGGTTCCTCCGTTCGACAACGGTGCTAATGCAGCTCCCGTATCAGTGCAGGCGCTGTCAGGCACTGATGTTAGCTGTGTTACCTTGAAACAACCGGCAAAAGGGTGTTAGACATTTTGTGTCTCACTTGGGATGAATAGTTAATTCATCCTTAGCTATTGTTACTCTGGGGACTACCCGACCCGAAGATAGCGGAGCTGTGCGAAAATAAATTTCAGCAATCAATTGCATAGCAAAACCCAAATCTCCAGCCGTTTGGGCATGTCTGCGGGTAAATCTCCTAGACATGCCCAGAACCCCTTATCGGACCAGCGAAGGAAAATGCTCTCAATAACCCACCATGCCCCATCACCCCCACCCTCACATCATCATCTGTACATCATTCATCACATCAATTGACTACAAAGTTTTTATCGTATTACAATGTCACTTATATGACCATTAGTGCCAAAAAGTGACGTAAAGCAATAATTTACTACTACTACTACTATTACTACAGCGCGAGGATCGACTTTAGACGTCGGAATCTGACGTATATAGATGTCAGATTATCTTACAGTTGGGGGAAAGGAATCACTTTAGCTCAAACCTCTTTTTTATCAGATTGATCATTTTACTCTTGTACTTTTATTACACAACATAAGATGTTGTTTTACCCTGCATTGTCACTTAAATGGCCATACTGGCCGCAAAGTGACTATAGGAATCCTATTCACTCTTATTTACTCTCTTTTGTCATACGTCGTAACATCTCTTCGCCAATTATGGTGACTTTTGATGAGTAGCTATCGGTACAGCACATAAAAACCTTACTTGTTACTGCTCTCAGAGATCTGGAATAAGATGTAATATATTTCGATGCGAGTAGATCTTTTTTTGTTGCTAATCAACCATGGCCGTGTGTACAGACCTAACATAGATAGGTACCACGTGTTATGACTTGGAAATTATTCTCATGAAACATGTAATCATATAATGGTTGGAGCCCTGTCAGCAACCCACCATACCCTATCACCCTACCCCACGGCATCATCTCGTCGCCTCGGAGCTAAAGGACCTATCTGCCACTCTAACGAGTGTCAGATAGGATCCTTTAGCTCCGAGGCGGCGCTCTGTACATCAATGAAATGAAATGCAATGCTTTTATTGTATTAGTAAGTATTTATTTAATATAGTGACATGCATATACAAACACAACATAACCATAGATATCATGGTCATTAACAATATAATATGCCGGGCCAATTTGGCATAACATGTCACTTTATGCACGGATATAGCAAATGAAAACGTATACAGTGTGCCGAGGAGGCAAACATTACAGATATAAACATGTCTTTCTCTTTGACCACGCCCTACAACATTTAGTGATCAAAGAAGTAAATTATTACGCATAATATTGTTTATATAAACAACTCTTATATCGGTAAAGACATGACATTTTAAAAAGAAATTATATTCATCTTCGACTTCGCCAGATGAGCAAATTGAACAGACACGCCGTTCCAGTTTCAGAGAGCGTGTCTGTCCAGTTATTACAATGTCACTTAAATGATCATTAGTGCCGAAAATGACGTTGAGCACTAACTTTGGGTCTTGTCAAGTTAAAAAAAATCCAAAAATCCTAGAAAAACTCGGATTAATCAGACCCCACCCACCCAGATCGCCAGATGAGCAAATTGAACAGACACGCCGTTCCAGTTTCAGAGAGCGTGTCTGTCCAGTTATTACAATGTCACTTAAATGATCATTAGTGCCGAAAATGACGTTGAGCACTAACTTTGGGTCTTGCCAAGTTGAAAAAAATCCAAAAATCCTAGAAAAATTCGGATATATCCGACGACCCCTCCCCCTATCCAATTTCTCATTTTTTTTGGAAACATTTGGAAACATGAAAACATCACAAAAAACACGAAAAAAACACAGTTTCCAAAAAAATTAAAATCCGTGTTGGGGCTTAGATCACCCACCCACCCACTTCTCGGATTTTAGGATTTATTTTAACTTGACAAAACCCCTTACTACGTATAGGAGAAAGCCCGAGGAGCTCTACAATCTTAGTTTTGAAAGTGCAAGGGACAAATGAGTATTACCACTGTTCGCTTGGTTGCAACCAGACAGTGACGTAAAGCCTTATTTTACTACTACATCATTTGTACACCACCATGATCAGGGTTCCATCACATATATAAGACTGAAAATCGTGACTTTCAGGTCCTTGAAACAGGGTTCCCACAGGTCCTGGAAAATTTTCACTGTCCGCGAAAAATCCTGGAATCTCACGACTTGGGCCTCACATAATCATAAAGCCTGAGTAAACACGTGCTATTACTATTATTATCACAACGGTTACCAAAATATAAAACATACAAATGATTGAGCAGTTTTATTGTTTCTGGATCATTCTCGAGATATGGATTATAAATAATTGAATAATAATAATATTAATAATAAACTTCTATAGCGCCTAAATCCTCGGTGATCCGAGCTCAGAGGCGCGACAAACATATTCGTAATCCGACTCATTTTTTATTACCTCTTTTTGACCACCTGACCACTAAAGGTCACACAAAGTCAAATGTGAATATATTATTGGATGCCGATATTTTTGTACCATCAAGTCACATTACTACCCAGCTGTCCAAAAGTCCATCCATGGTGAGAAACTAAATCTTAACTGAATGTTCCATCAGATATTTAATACATAATTATTTTTCCATAGTGTTTTACTGTATTCCATTCAATGCGCAGCTCCTTTCAAGAATATTATAAAGAAACACTATCAGTATGCAGGTCTTGAAGATACCTGAATTAAATGGGGTTTTTTTTGGTTATTACAGAAGTTATTATATCAGACATGTGATAGAACATTTAAACGTTCACTTTGTGTTCATATACCGATGAATGTGGCTCCTCCAATGGGATTTACCAAGAACACAATTATGTAGGCCTGGTGTATCTGGGTAGTTGACATCGAGAAGTATTAGATAAGCCTAAAATACAACACATGTTCAGTGATTCCAGCCACTAATTCATATCTCGTCTTTGCACACAGTACATCACAGCAACGATAATGGACCACTGTTATCCTTCTGGATATCTTACTTCAGAATAGTTGTAATAGATTGTATTGTGAGAGATATCACAAACATAGAAATACAATCATCTTACATCTACCATGTCGATTTGTGTCAATTATTCACATCATCTCTCAATTTATCCTACTGACCCGTCACACCTACCAGATACATATATACATCCATAATTTTATACCTACTTTGTGTCTGGAGGCTTCTGTGTATACCAAAGTATAATTATTTAGGGTATTTAAATTGCACATGGTCAGATGGTAAAAACAAAATCAGCTTGAAGGCATAGAATATACCGTACTATTATATTTTATCTGAAATATAGTGTAGGGTCTTATGTCAGTAAATGTGGTTCCGTGGGAATTGCATGTTAATTCTTGACACCTATGTTCAATTTAAAGAAAAATTAATACTGAACAAAATAAAATGGGGTGTCATTTTTTTCTGGAGCTCTAAAGGTCATTTCCGGGGTCTTAATAATAATAGACAGACGCTTACGTAACCCTACTAATTCCAGGTTTGGGGGCACCCCCATAAAAGCGGTCAAAATATAAAGTTCGTCCTTATTTTTTTACTGGTAACATCTCATTTCATGTTTTGGACATATAAAACATTTAAAAAAATTGGTGTGGGTGAGTAGCGGAAGGGGGGGGGGGGCATGGTGACCGATTCTGTCCCATGGACTAATAGGTATATTTGCAATTGTTGACCTTTAAATGACCTCTAGTGGGCAGAAAATGTTATTTCATTTTTTTTTTTAATATGATGATATGTCCTAAACAATTTCGGTGTTGATGTGTTACACGACTAGTAAGACATGTGTTTAAATAAATAAATAAATGAAATCTAGGGGTTATGAACTCTAAGGGTCGATGACACCCTATTTTTTTGGAATCAGCATAAAATTCTGAGCAAGAAAAACGTAGGTGGCAAGAATTACCATGAAATTCCCACGGGATTACGCAAGACCATACACTAATAGTATGCCTGTGCTACACTATGTAATATGTTATTGGCGTGCTAAGTGAAGATAAAGATTTGAATATAATTATATTATAAATATATACACAAAAATTAGATAGAACGCTGCCAAATTAACATTTAGATATTTAGTATATACACATTGAAATGTGTTGTGTGAGTCTTGTGTGAAGTAGGCCTATACATACTATATATCCGGAGATACATGAACTGACATCCACCGAAAGAAATGCTTCCATATGATTGCTTTCCATAAAGCAAACATAATTTGTTCTGGTTCAAGTTCACTTAGGAATGTGTATCACGTATCATTTAGCGAAATATATTCAGATACCTAAGTTGAATACTACATGTTTCTTGTATGCATATATGCTACTACTCAGAACAAGCACTGCGATTACGTACTAAAAGTGTGGCTGAAAATACATACATGTATATACAAATCTTTAGTTAGATATTTTTCAGTGTCGTGTCTCTTTCATCTGCATCAAACTTAACATTAAAATGTTTCATATTTATATATCAGCCTACGTCTAAAAATGGAGCTATGATATATAACATTTTCTAATAGTCGTGACAATAACGTCTGTTGTATCGGCTTGGGTGGAATAATTTGTAACGAGATAACATACATTAAGCTAATATATAGGAACTGTTATTATGCTAAACTATTAACTACCTACTCATACCTTGTCAAAAGCACAATAATAATAATTTGTGCTTCTTACTTACCTGAGTTTCAACTCAAAACAATCACTGTTTCAATATAGCAAATGAGTGAAAACGTGTACATATACATATATTTGATTCAATATTTAATATGTTTTCGCCATTTTATTTGCATGAGAAATAAGTTTGTAATATGTCAGATATATATCTGCCTAAATTAAAAAAATAAAATTATAATGCCTGGTAGTTTTAAAATGGTGGTCAATAACGTATGTTGAATTTCAAAATATAATGGTTAAATCACTCACACGGTGGCTTTGCTGGTTACGTGATAACACATAATAATGCACCACATATAAACTGCTATCATACCATTATAACTAGTACATACATATACCTTGCCAAAAACACAGTTTCTGAGTCTTGCGTGATTGGGTCACCACTTAAAACAATACCTGTAACTATGTAGTGAAAGCGTGAAACATTGTACATATACACATATTTAGTTACAAAATTTGTTATGTTGTGACCATTTAATTTGCATTAAACGTAACAATAAAATGATACAGATATATATCAGCCTACATACAAAAATTCAACTATAATAACTAGTAGTTTTAAAATTAAGCTGAATAAGGCATGTTACATTGAAAAATAAAATTGTCCAATAATAATTCATATGGTGGGTTTTTCTGTGAGGTGATACCATACATTAGGCTACTACACACAAACTTCTATCATGCAAATATATTAACCACAGACATACACCTTGTCAAAAATCTAAAGGATTAATCTGTGTTTCTTACGTGATTGAGCCACTCAGAACAATCACTTCTACTACATTGTAAATATAATGTATAATTACTAGTTGCATAATTTTATATTTTATCACCAGCCTATTGGCATCAAATTTAGTATCAGAATGTGTTAGATATATATGAGTCTACGAGCAAAAAATAGAGCTCCAATATTGATCAGCTTTTAAATTATGGTCAATAACGTATGCATGATTGCTAAAATGAAATTATAAACCATTGATAGGATGGGTTGATTTGTGACGTGATAACACACGTCAAGCTACTAAATACAAACTGCTATCATACAAAAATGGGTAGTGCAGACATAAACCTGGTCGAAAATCACAATAATAATTTGTACCTTTTTATGGTACCAATGACCCCCTTTTGGGTGTCCTGGCTCATGGACTATTGAGGGTGGAGCAGGCGTAAATGACATTTCTAACTGAAAGAAATAATTTGTAATTTGCCCGTGACAAAATCGTGTTCCCCCCCCCCAGAAATTGAATGGTGACCCCCTTAGTTTCCTGGACCAGTGTCGCAGATGGTGGGCCGTCATTGAGCCGGTATTGGGTCGACGTGTCATGTGACTATCCTGATAGACTATGCTACGTCTAAACATGGAGCTATGATATATAACATTTTCCAATAGTCCTGACAATAACGTCTGTTGGATGGGCTTGGGTGGAATAATTTGTAACGAGATAACATACATTAAGCTAATACATAGGAACTGTTATTATGCTTAACTATTAACTGTGTAGGCCCTTAGACTTTCAACTGCCTATGACCCTGACAATAAACATTAATCACCAGTTGTATAGGAATCCAAACTTGGACACAACGACCTTCACCTTTTATTTTCGTCTGTATTTTCTAAGAAGTAGTAATAATGGGGTAATTAATAATGCACCTACACTATCAACTATGGCCTATAACCCTGATAACCTTGAAAGTCAGTTGATCAACGTCTTTAGCCCCAGTGACCACAGATTGACCTCGTACAAAATCGTGGGACATTTCTTTGGACGAAATGAAATGAATCGGGCTTTAGGCCACCTTTGTGCACATATAGGCTAAACTGGGCCAGGAGAACCTCCTGAGGATGGTGAGATGATTGAGATGACACTGTCCTCCAGACACAGGATTCGAAATTCGAGCCCTGGCGGTCTGAGGCCGAGCACGCTACCTCTCGGTCACGGAGGCTCCCCGCAATACTGACTTTCACACGTGGATGGGGAAGAAACATTTTTGTTTCTTTCAAACCGCCGAGTCCGGGAACCGAACCCCGAACTCTGGCGTGAAAGGCAGCGGTGCTAACCACTACCCTAGGGCCCCCGCCCTTCTTTGGACGTCATATCGGAAAATATCGGGGCCTAATCAGATTAAAAATAGTTTTCTTTAGAATCAGTAACATTTCAGTTCCATGCCCGCATGCTCAGCTCAGAGGTCGCACAGTCATTAAAAAGTTATGGACATTTTTCGGACCCTGGAGTCGGGAACGCTCTCGATCACCGCCATGTCAGATTTTTCGGGTAAAGCAAATACATCAATCCACGGCTTCGAAGAGGACGACACGGCTGTCACGTCCTTAGCCGTTTTCAGCCAGATAATTAATCTTCACCCACTTGAAGTTGTAGGTCGCGGTAGCGAAGCACAACTTGAAGTGGATAAATTTTCAAGTATTCAATCTAACATTTAGCGGTTAAACCTTAACCCTTACAGCGCGGGGATCGACTTTAGTCGTCAGAATCTGAGATCTACAGACGGGGGTCAACTTTAGTCGTCGGAATCTGACGTCCACAGACGTCAGATTCTGACGACTAAAGTCGATCCCAGCGCTGTAAGAGTAAACAATATTTGAAATGAACGTAGACCCATAACATAGGTATGCGAATGAATCGGAAAGACCTAACCGGGACATTTATGATGATTTTAAATTGAAAAAAAAATTTTTGGACTCCAAGGTTTTCATAAAATAATCAGCGCTTCAAGTGTTGCGGATCAGGGCCTAGCTATATTGCCGACAAAGCGAGTATAAGTAGGCCCAGCTATTTCTGTTGTATTTCTAAGATATCTGTAAGCTTTGGGAAATGTTTTATGCACAATAATATAGACCAGTGAATTTGAAGATTTGAAGCTTTGAACGTAAGGGCAGTTATCATTTGTTTACATTTGACTTGACATTTTTCATTTATTTAAACCTGTTATATTGCTGACGCAATCGTCAGGTTCAAATAAATGAAAAATATCAAGTCTTAATGTAGCACTTAAATAATAATAATCATTTGAGTTTATATAGCCATTAGAGTGCAGGCAGATGGTGTCTGGGCACGCAGGGCAACTACCCAGTCTGGAATTGTAAATAGGCTGCTTTTATGGCTACTTCAAGGCAGAAAAATGGCCGGAAAATTTATCAGTAATCTACATGATAAGGATCTTAATATGGTTTGTTGTTGAACGTGAGTGTATTTTTCATTTATTTTGAGCTGACAATTGCTCCAGCAATGCAGACTTCAAACGAATGAGAAATGTCGAGTCGCAACGCTGTCCTTGAGGGCCCTGATTCTGTGACGTCACCGGAAACGGTTTTGAATTGCAACTCGGTGAAAAAAAAGTTATTTAACAGCCCCATGCTTAATTGTATTAGCCAGCTCGGTGAAAAAATTGGAGGTCAAGGCTATTGAGTTTCACAGAATGCATGGTTAGACTGATAATATTGACAGCGCAGTCAAAATAAATGTGTTTTTCTCTAGAATACGTATTAGATATTGATATTGATATTGTTTATTCAGCAATACGTCAATGACCTGTGAGCATACAATATATTCATACAAATCATTCAGTACAGTGCATCGATCGGAGGTGAGTGGAACATAATACAGGAGAGACATCATGAAATATTTCTTATACACATGGCTTTAAAAATGAAAATAGATAAATCGACGAGAGTTTTCTTTTTTGTACAACTGAACAGTTTAACAAACTTGTCCATTGAAGGTTTTTTCCAATAAAATTTTGGAATATATCTCTGACGGAGATCGTGGTACATTTTACAGTCTAAAATTAAGTAGTATTCATCTTCAAGCTGTTGAGTGTCACATGCAATACAAAATCTTTCATTAAATGGTATTGGTCTGGGCTTGTGCCATCTGCCAGCAACAACGGCTAAATTGTGGTTTCGCGTGATGAATTTTAGAAAACAGTATTTATATTTATTAATGTCTATTTTTTCAAGTATAACGCTATAATTTGGCGTCATCCGGAAATGTTTGTAAAACGTGGCCGTCTCGCTATTATTAACATCAGAGACCCATGATTGTAAAAAATGGTGTCGTAATCTTTGTTTGCATATCTTTAAAAATAAGTTAGTATCGCCGCAACTCTGCTGCTGCCACACTTGTGACAAACCAAGATCATTCAATAATTTTTTGACCAATGAGGCCCAATTGACAACTTTTCTCTGCATTTCACATTTTTGATACATAAACCTGTACATAGAACATACTAGTGGATTAAGTTTCCTGGATATAATTTTTGTCCAATATTTTAAAATTCTCAAATGACGTTCAATTATAGGAGGGGCTCTGTCGAGCTCACCATACACAAAGTAATTAACTGTGCTGGATTTAAGGCGTAATACAGTTTTACAAAACCGTGAATGTACTCGTTCTACTGCTTCGGCTTTATGGAAACCCCACACTTCGCACCCGTAATGTAAAATAGGTGCAACAAGTTATCAAAAAGAGAGTACATGAAATTAGCATCGGGATTATAGAGACTGAACGTTGCTTTTTGTAGACTGAATACAGCCTTTGTGGCTTGTGATGCCAATGTCTGTTGGGTGACAGCGAAACTGCCAGTATATGATAGCGTTACGTCTAGATAATTGAATGAATTCAAAACATCAATATACGAGTCTCCATAAAACCAATGGTCATCTCTACCAAGCTGACCGCCTTTTCTGAAAACCACTATTTTAGATTTATCTACATTCAGATATAATTTCCATTGCTCACAGTAATCGTACATTACATCCAGACTTTCTTGTAACCCGGCGGTGGTTTCCTATAAAATAATGGTATCGTCGGCATATAACATTAACCATAATTTTAAATCGCTAATTGTTGAACCTGAACAACCTTTCACACGCATATTCTCTTCTAAATCGTTAATAAACATTGAAAAAAGAAAAGGCGACAATGGATCTCCTTGACGTACGCCAATATGGCTGCTAAATACAGCTGAAACTTTAAAATGATTTTTAACGCGAGATTTTACAGATTCATACATATTATGTATAATATTGTACATGTTTCCACTCAATCCAATACTTACAAGTTTCGACCATAGACAATTGCGATCCACACAGTCAAAAGCCTTTCGCAAATCTAAAAATGCACAATACAATTTTCTGTTCTGGCTGGATGAATATGAATATGCAGCATGAATAGCTCCGCCTATGTAAAAATAAAATAAATGGGGTTGTAGGCCACCTTTGTGCACATATAGGGTAAACTGGGCCAGGAGAACCTCCTGACGAAGGTGAGATGAATGAGCTGCCCTTCAGACACAGGATTCGAAATTCGAGCCTTGGCGGTCTGAGGCCGAGCACGCTACCTATCGGTCACGGAGGATCCCCAAAATATCGAAACATTTTGTTTCTTTGATCTTTGAAAGTTGAAGGCCAGTGTGGAGTTACCACTGCACCATGGTCCCTGCCCTAAAAGCCAGTGTAAATAGGTCTTGGTAAGGTTAATTGACGATTGAAATATGTGTCAGCGCGGGCGGGGGCCCTAGGGTAGTGGTTAGCACTGCTGCCTTTCATGCTAGAGTCCGGGGTGCTTGAAATATGTTCTGATTATTTATATCTTGGTGTAAAATTTAATTATAATGGAAAATTTTCTAAAGCTCAGCAGGAACTCTTTGATAAAGGTAATAGAGCAATGTTCAGTATTTTGAAAAGAAGTAGACAACTTAATCTCCCCATAGACTTGCAATTACATCTGTTTAATGCTATTGTTTTTCCAACGGTGTTATATGGCTGTGAAGTATGGGCACCTGAAGATTGTGTCATTTTAGAGAAACTACAGCTACGTTTTTGTAAATATATTTTATCTGTAAATAAGTGTACATACAATAACATAGTATATGGAGAATTGGGTGTTCTCCCCCTCAAGGTACATGTCAAATGTAGAGCCTTATGTTTTTGGGCCCGTTTGATTACGGATCAAAAATGTAAACTTTCATCATTAATTTATAAATTGTTTTACTGTATGTTTGAGCTAAATATTTACAAATCAAAATGGATATTGTATATTAAGGATAGTTTGATAGATTGTGGCTTTTCAGGTGTCTGGAATGCTCAGCACATCCCCAATAGTTTTGAATGTTTCAAGGAGGTAATTAAAAGACGTTTAGAAGATCAATTTATACAGAAATGGTCGGAAGAATTATTTAATAGTGGCAAATGTACAAACTATAGGATTTTCAAAACTAATTTTATTCTAGAAAAATACCTTTTAATAACTGCACCGAATATAAGAAAATCTATAACCCGTTTCAGATGTAGGAATTCTAAACTTCCCATTGTACTCGGTAGTTTTTGTGGTATTTCACGTGATAGACGTACCTGCACCTTATGTCACAACAGATTCATCGGTGATGAATATCATTATCTTTTCGAATGTGGGCACTTTGAAAGAGACAGAAAAAATTTATTAAGCTGCTACTTTTATGATAGACCTTCAACATTTAAAATGCATGCATTATTCTCAAGTAAAAACCGGGAGTTATTGTATCACCTAGCACAACTTATTATTATTATAAATAACGTAATGAATGGTTTAAATTAATAACGATTGGCATGCCCTTGTCACAGGTATGTTATATTTACTCACACTGTATCGCACACCTGGCTTCTCATGTCCTACGGGATCCTGAATAAACTACCTTGTTACCTTGTTACCTTGTTACCTTGTTACCTTGGTTCTCGGTCTCGGCGGTTTAAAAGAAACAAAAATGTTTTTCCCCATCCACGTGTGAAACTCAGTATTGTGAGGAGCCTCCGTGACCGAGAGGTAGCATGCTCGGCCTCAGACCGCCATGGCTCGAATTTCGAATTCTGTGTCTGGAGTACAGTGTCATCTCATTCATCTCACCATCCTAAGGAGGTTCTCCTGGTCCAGTTTAGCCTATATGTGCACAAAGGTGGCCTAAATCCCGATTCATTTCATTTCATTTTGTCAGCGCATTCTTTCTTCTATATGACACATCGCCGCATGGGAGAAGGTGGGCGAGGGGAGGGTAGAGTACAAACATTTAGGACATATCTATAGACTCAGAAGCATCATTTGCAATCGTACATGAATCTGTGCGGTGCATATCCCTGTAAGTTCATGAACTTACTCGATAAAAATCATCCACCTTTGTTATTCAGTGAGCCAGAAAATTGTCAATCGTTAGGGGTGAGGTCACACGAAACGAGTTTATTCCGAGACACTCCTTGACCTCTATACTAATCTTTCCACCGAGCTAGCGTATACAATGATGTATGGGGGAGGGGTCTTATATAATTTTGTTTTCACCGAGTTGCCATTCAAAACGGTATCCGGTGACTTGAGTGCGTTTCGCAGAATTCATGTTCTTAATCATATGGCATGATATATATATATATATAATAGGTATAGAAACAATTTCCAATCCATTTTATAAAACAACCATGTATTTTATTATGATATATAGATATAAACCATCAAGGCGCTATGTTGATTTTTTTAAATTTTTACCCACTTGAAATTGTGTCTCGCTACCGCGACCCACAACTTCAAGTGGGTGAAAATGTCTTATATCTAGACAATTTCAAAAAATATATGTCAATTTTGTAAATTTAAAAATCATTTCTCTTTAACTCTTACAGCGATTTTAGTCGTCAGAATCTGACGTCCACATGCTGGCGCTGATGTAGGCCGTTGTAGCCTTAAATAACAGATTTGCTAGATTTGCTAGATTATTCGGGGACCGACTTTAGTCGTCAGAGTCTGACGTTCACAATTCTGACGACTAAAGTCGATCCACTGTAAGAGTAAAAATATTTCTAATGACCGTAGACCCATCACCAAGACATTTATGAAGATTTCAAATTGAAAAAAAAACATTTAGCCAGTTGCGATGTTTTTTTACAAATTTATTCAGCGCTTTAAGGGTTAAAGTTATACTGCTTGAAGAAGAAATAAAAAGGCTGAAAACGGCAATAGACGTGATTAACAGTCTAAGGATCAAAGAGTTGATAGAAAATACACATAAATATAACAAGAAACATTAACCCTTTAACCCTTGAAGCGCTGAATTAATTTGTAAAAAAAACCCATCGCAACCAAAGGTTTTTTTTCACCTTGAAATCACCATAAATGTCATAGTTAGCTCTCTCCGATTCATATGAATACCTATGTTATGGGTCTACGGCCATTAGAAATATTTCACTCCTACAGTGCGGGGATCGACTTTAGTCGTCAGCATCTGACGTCTAGAGACGTCAGATTCTGACGTCTAAAGTCGATCCTCGCGCTGTAAGGGCTAAGCTCCATTATCACATGTATCATGATGTACTTCCATAATAAAATCACGGAATAACAACACACACGTTCTTAGATTTCATATTAGAGATATTTAGCGCGGAAACAAATTATGTATATAATCTTTTGCACTTTTATTTTAAAGTGTAATTCCCGTGTATATAAATTTGATCCTGGATGTCACATATTTGTATATTTTTTGTTTATTTGACTTCTAATTAAAAACATGCAAAAATGGTACATTATCATTATTATTAATTGGGTATTTTTTTGAACATGTTATTAACTTTGGTTGAAGGGAACAGGTCGAGACGACCTCTACAATGCCTGTCAACCATATTAGTGAATTAAAATTATATAATAAAATAATATGACAGTATAATATAAAACCAACTGTTCACTGGCTATAGGTGTTGCCATACTTATCATGGAAGGCAGCGTCATATCCAGTGTTTAAAATAGCAATATTTGTGTGTACATGCTATTTAAAAATGTACATAGTATATCGCATTTTTTTGCGATATGTACACATAAAATAAAATAACCGACAATAATTGTCTGTCATCTGTTTCCCGCACCAAAACCAGAGATAAAATAGCTACACTGTGCTCTACACAGTGTAGCAAAAAAGGACACTCTGGAAAGCGTAGAAACCTAATTCAAACCTCTAAATCCTTTAGTTGTATATTATATAAAAGGACAGACAACTAGGGTATGTGTAAAGGAGAAATAGTAAAAACTAATGACACTCTTAATTTCAACATAGGCCTACATACATCCCTAAATAAAAGTAATACTATAAACATAGAATGCATCTACTGACGTCAGCTCATATAGCCGTCGCGCAGCCGAAATATACTGAGTAGTACCACATATGCAATATTAGACTGGAGGAAAAACAATCCCAAACTCAAGGAGTAAATCAATTGATTAGAGATCTTTTAAATTCAGCGTAAGGACCCACCTAGTCTGGAAACAAAAGCGACTGAAAAATCACTAAACCTAAAAATAAAACAGAAAAAAAACAAATAATAATTTTGTGGGGAACAGCCTTCCATTACCATGTGGTAATACTCTAAGTCAGATCATGACAAGCGTGATCATGTAGAGTGATGTCGGTCTGCTCCGAACAGTATCAGAGACTGTCTCCGGCCTGAATTCGAGCCAGGCAGACAACACAATGCAACATTCGCAGATTATCGTTCATAGGTCGATCACTTAAGGTGCCATTTGTGCTAGATGTATAAATATATATTCAATACACTAGCATAAGTTAGGCGGGGCGGTTCGTCAGCTGGCAACACATAAGTATCGACAACGGAGCCATCCGTCCCTAGTAATGCGTGGCTGGTGACAGCTCAAATAGCCGTCTCACACCCGATTCAAATTGCACAGGTAGTTTGAGACACAAAATATTCCGCTATATTCGACAATTTACACAAGCACAAACCAGGCTCCAGGTACATTGATTATTCACATCAAATAAGTCTACCATGGTGAGATATAATTCATTCAGGTTCTTCTTAAAAATCTGCAAGCTACTAGCATCTCGGATAACAAAAGGTAAAGTGTTCCATAAGCGAGCAGTGCGATAAAAATAAGTACATTGGAAATGAACAGTCTTGCACAGAGGTAATTTGAATAGAACACCCTGGTGAGCAGATCTGAGGCCATTATGCGGACAAGCTAACTCAAAATTACTAGAGTAATCACAAGATAGTTTATCATGAAGGTAGCTGTATAAAAAAACAGTCGATTATTTCTCAACGGAAGCACAAAGGCAAGATAGATAATGCTGTGCATCTTTCATGATGGGGTGAAACATAATCATCGAGAATGAATTTTGAAGTTTGACGTTGCACCCGTTCTAATTTGATTATGTCTTTAACATGAGTGGGACTCCACATCGGACTACAGTACTCAAGAATACTTCTGACATGGGTCAAATATAATTGGCGGTTAACATCAATGGGCTGTTAAAGCCAACAGAACGTTTTATCTTTCCTACCATAGAATGGGCTTTTGATGAAACAGTTTTCACATTCTCACACCAAGATAATTTAGGAGTGATTGTTATTCCAAGATCAATAAAATTAGTTACTCCAGATAAGATATTATTATCAATGGAGTAGTCAAAATCTATTTTTACTTAACAGCATATCGACATGAATTTGCATTTTGATATGTTGAAGTTCATTCTCTAAATTTTGCTCCACAGAAACAGTGCATTTGGATCATTCTGGAGGGAAAGTACATCTTGTCTTGACTTTATATTTAGATAAAGTTTGGCATCGTCAGCATACAATTTCATAAATGATGTACACACATCACAGATATCAATTATGTATAAAACAAATACTAATGCTCCAATAATGGAACCTTGCGGTACACCTGATGTCACAGGAAAAGGTGATGATACCTGACCTTCTATCATAACTGACTGATACCGCCCTTGCAGATAATTTTCAATCCACTGCAATAAGTTACTGCTAAAGCCAAATGTTTTAAGCTTGTGAACAATCAGGTCATGTGGTACAGAATTTAAGGCTTTAGCAAAGTCAAGAAATATATTGTCTGTTTGACTTCCAGAGTCTAAATTTCTACTGATATCAGAATATGTATCAATTAGTTGTGTGGTAGTGGAGCGATGTTTCATAAAACCATGTTGAGCCGAATTAATTTTGTGGACTGACAATCGGATAAATGTGATTGAATACAAGTCGTTCCATAACTTTACTCACACTGTTGAGAAGTGATATGGTCTGTAATTATCAACTTTGCATGTCTTGCCTTTTTTGTGAATTGGTACAATATTTGAACACTTCCACTCTTCGGGTAATGTACAAGTTGACATACTGAGGGTAAACAGTGTGGTTAGAGAGGGGGCTAATTCATCGGCACACTCTCTCAACACCTTCAGGGGTATGTCATCGGGACCAGAGCCTTTGTTAACATCTAACCCTTTCAGTACATTGATTACATCAATTTCAGAAAAAAACTATATTAGCAAGCATGTTGTCTGACTTAACTGAAATAGCAGGTAGAGCAATTCCTGTTTTTGGAGTGGAAAATACAGAGTGAAAGTAATCATTAAACATTTTTGCTTTATCAGCGGCGTCAGTGACATCGTTTTGGCCATCAGATACCACTGCAGGTATCTGGCGAGAATTGGTGTTCAGACGACAAAATGTCCAGAAGCGCTTAGCATTATTCTTCAGTGATAGGGCTAGATCAGACATAAAACTGTTACGTTTATCTCTCAGCAGTAGTTTTAATTTGTTTTGCAAACATTTAAATTCGTTCCACATCTGTACATTGTTTGCTCGTTTGGCTGCAGCCCAAGCAGTGTGTTTACAGTTATGCGTGTGTCGTACTTCACCATCCATCCATGGATGTTTAGAACTATTTTTCACTGGTACCCGTGGTATACATTGATTAATATGTTCAGTGACTGTTGAGGTCCAGATGGACCAAGCTTCGTTCATATGGGTAGAATGATTTAGTGAAGTATTGAGGGACCTATTACTATTCGTAATTAGTGATCGCAGAGCACTTAAATCAGCCTGTTTAAAATGATACACTACTCTGGGTATTTTCCGTTTGTTGCAGCCTGAAAGATTGATTTTAAACGTAAGTATTGAATGGTCTGTATCAAAGTCGATGGAACATTCGACGGGCTCGTCCACTAGATGTGGCTGAGTAGTGAACACCAAATCAATCAGACTGCCATGTTTATTTGAAATTACGTAAGCAAACGTTTTTAAAGCTGGATGTAGCTGCTTTTAGTAAAGGAGAAACGTTACATATAAATTGTGATACATCTCCATTAGGTAGCTTATATGCGAGAATGAACAGAATTTTACTTTGATTTTTCGGTTTAACTTCACACACAACAATCTCTTCTTGAGGTTCTAAGTCATGACGTCGACAGGATGATATGTTGTTATTTACACATAAGGCTACACCGCCACCGATTTTATCACTCAAAATATCATGCCTGTCTCGTCTGTACACACTATAATTTGGGTGCATATGCTCCCGATATGTAATCTTGCACATAAAGCCTAATAAATAAGTAGATAAAGATTAGATTTAATAATGTGTGAACACCCACTTTATATAATATTTCGAGTGGAGATTGTATCTGGGCACGCAGTGCTATTACCAAGCGTAGGCCCTAATACGCTGTTTTCAATCGTTCAAGGTCAAGCCTGATTGTCACTGGTCTGAAAATCTATATCAGTGATCTTAAGTCAAGCGCGAATAGGACAACATTGCTCAGTCATGGCTTGTTGTTGAACGTGACCCTTCCAGCGGGTTGACCGCCCTTAGACGTCAGAATCTGACGTCTGAGGTCGATTCCCGCACTCTATGAGAAAACTATTTGTAATGCCGTAGACGCATAACATCGGTATTGAAATGAGGCGGAAAGAGCTAACTAAGACATGGTAATTTCTAATTGATGTTGTTCTCTTGGTTTATATAAAAATATATAAACGCTTTAAGAGTTAACTGGCGATTGCTTAAATTGTGACAAGGAAAGATTTTGATTAGTTTTGGGATTGGAGTAGTGCCAGTAGAAAATGAGACGAAATACCTGGCTATCAGGAGAGGTAATCGTGTATAATATATTCAAGCCCTAAGGCGTGGAAATATTTTTAAATAACCTGGAAACCAAAGGGCTTTTTCAATTTGAAATCATCATTAAGTGTCTTAGTTAGCTCTTTCCGCTTCATTTGCATGCCTATGTTGTGTGTAGATGGCCGTTATAAATATTTTACTCTTTCAGAGCGGGGATCGACTTTAGACGTCAGAATCTGACATCTATGAACGTCAAATTTTGACGTCTAAATACGTCAGATTTTGACGACTAAAGTCCGTCCCCGCGCTGTAAGGATCAGGCGCTATGGACGAATATATTTGCTTTTAACTCGTCTTATCAGCCGACCAAATCTCGGTTATTGAGAATAAAATGAATGTTTAAACATCAAAACTTGCAAATGTTTAGTCTGAAATTACCCTTTTCAAGCCTGAGTTTACCATTGCCATCTTCATCCACTACAAGCCGCGAATTGCTGTCGTAATTCCCGACTTGTAGTGGATAAAGATGACTTTAAGTTGGTGGCAAATGAAAGAAATAGGTCGTTTTTATTAAAACAATTCCGTGAATTAAAATTTTCGTTCATAAACCCTTCGGTGTAGGAAATTAATTAATTTTTCGTAGATGCAAAGTGTTGCCTTGATGCATCGTGAGGGTTTGATTTAACCCTTTCAGGCCTGAATTTACCATTGTCATCTTCATCCACTACAAGCCGCGAATTGCTGTCGCAATTCCCGACTTGTAGTGGATGAAGATGACTTGGAGGGAAAGACAAATTCAAGAAAATTGTCATGTATTGGTGACACAGTTTCATGAAAATTTTCTTTTTAAAACCCTAGTCGTAAGAAAATTAAGTCACTTTTTAGGGATGTAAAATGATGCTTTTATGCATCGTGAGGACTTAAAGGGTTCAGGGTTAAACAAGTAGGAGGAATTTACATCTCGGTAGCGAGACACAACTTCAAGTGGATAAAACAATCAGATTCAGATAACTTGCCGGGAAAAGGGTTACTATAGTGATGAGTATGTTATCCCAACAAACGCATGACGTTGACCCAATGTTGACTAAAAGTTGGCCCATCGTCTTCGACGTCAGCCCATAATTAAACCAACATCGGGTCGACGCCTCGCATCTGCTGGGATGTCGCTAAGTTCAAAACACAAGACGCGAGCACGAGATCTCACGCAAAAATGCTTAAAGGGACATGCCCAGGTCTAAAATCATCAAAAATCGGTGATGTCATTTTGGCTTCTTAATATGACCATATGATGTAAACATGTCCATAGACTAGAAGTTGTTTTTATTTTTTCTGCTGCGCTCTTACCAGTTAGGCCAGATATAGAGACGAAATTCCCGTATTTCCTATTTTTGACATGGTTGTCGATAATTAGAAATCAGGATTATCGTCTCTATATCTAGCCTAACTGGTAAGAGCGCAGCACAAAAATTAAAAAAACTTTTGCAGTTCTAGTCTATGGACATGTTCACATCATATGGTCATATTAGTAAGCTGAAATAAAATCACCAATTTTTTGATGATTTCAGACCTGGACATGTCCCTTTAATACTAACGTTAGTTTATCGTAGCCATAACACACCGAAAGGCCAGAGTACGCGAGGTCCAACGCTTTTTAAACTGGTTGGTGTGTTTTGCAGAGTTTCTATTGTACCCCTCCGTCATTCAGTTATATATCACATTTTATCGCCCATACTGAATGACGGAAACTTTGTATTATCGCCCAGGGGGTGTACAAAAAACTTCTTTACCAACACTGTTACTCACGCTGTTGTCTTTCTGTGTAAAATACACTACTACATTATTTTCTTTGTCCGACCACTACATTTTAAGCCGGGGAGTTATTGTTGCTCAAGTACAGACCAGTTATCATGGCAGCCCTATGGTACTATAATCAGTCAGGTGTGCAGAACTGTTGATTATGAAGGATTCTCATTAAGATCAGATGTTTTTTAGGTCAGTTAAAACCTTCATTCTAAACTGTGGAAAAAGCCTCGGCCTTTTCCACAGTTGAGAATGTGGAGCTCCGAGGGTTTTATCCTATACGGAAACCTGACATGTGTTTAGTGAGTAGTGAAATGAAAATAAATGAATCGCGCTTTAGGCCACTTTTGTGCACATTCAGGTTAAATTGGGCCAAGAGAACCTCCTGAGGATGATGAGATGAGTGAGATGACACTGCCCTTCAGACACAGGATTCGAAATTTAAAACCTGGAGGTCTGAGGTAGAGCACGCCACATCCCGGTCACGGAGTCTCCCCACAATACTGAGATTCACGAGAGGATGGGGAAAAAACACTTATGTTTCGCTTAAACCGCGGAGACCAGGAAACGAACCCCGTGAAAGGCGTGAAAGGCAGCGGTGCTAACCACTACCCTAGGGCACCTGCCCGTGTCAGTGAGCAATAATGAGAGAAACGCGAGGCGTGGGCACATGATTACTCACGAATAGGAACAAGGCAAAAATAATGATTATGTTATTTTGGTAGTTGTCGTGTTCGTGTTCATGTGAACACCCACACCAACATAACATAGCAAGGATTCTTGCCACGTTTGTATGCCTATTCGTACTCCTATTTGCTCATATTGTTCTTAAACCTTTATGCCCTCACGATGCATTAAAGCATCATTTCGCATATCTGAAGAATGATTTAATTTATTGAAATCTGCTGGTTTTAGAACAAAAATGTCCATGGAACTGTTTTAAAAATAACAGTATACTTTTTCATTTGCCACCCACGTCAAGTCATATTCATCCACTACAAGACGAGAATTGCGACAGCGACTTGTAGTGGATGAAGATGACAATAATAAACTCAGGCTTGAAAGGGTTAAAACGAGAAGACAAATAATGTATTCACCATTACGCCCTCGTCTACACTGAATTCAACGTTGTTAAAGGTGATCTATCACACCATATATAGTATGAATAATTATGTCCTTATATCGGGTGATTGGCTATCATGTGACCCTCTCAGAGGGTCACATGATAGCCAATCACCCCATATAAGGAAACACTTGTGCCCCATCTTGTGGCAACTTTGATTTATTTGTCACAAAATTATTCATACTATATAAGGGGTGATCGATCACCTTTAAGCAAGCCCTGCTTAACCCTTACAGCGCTGAATTTGTTTCAACCATGGAGACTATTTCTTTCAATTTGAAATCATCATAAATATCTTAGTTAGCTCTTTCTGATTCATTTGAATACCTATGTTATGGGTCTACGGCTGTTACAAATATATATTTTAATTCATTCAGCAGCTGAAAAGCACCGCCCAATCTGATAAGTTTAACCCTTTCAAGCCTGAGTTTACCATTGTCACCTTAATCCACTACAAGCCGCGAATTGCTGTCGCAATTCTCGACTTGTAGTGGATGAAGATGAGTTGAATTGGGTGACACTTGTGAAAAATATATCGTTATTAATAAAACTGTTCTATGACAATTGTTGTTCTAAAACCCCTAGGTGTAGGAAAATAATCATTTTTCGGCGTTGCAAAATGATGCTTTGATGCATCCGATCGTGAGGGTCTAAAGGGTCAATAGAGAGATATTTTATTGACAGAAAGAAAGTCAATCCAGACTTATTTGTCATAGAAATAGAGATATGTACATGTATATACAACATTGTTAATTTGTTAAAATCATATGACAATATACATAGTATGACATACATAACTAAAATCATGTTAACTGGCATTGCCATAAGAAACACTGGGTATATACTTAAAATAAGATTGAAAGGCATTGCCAGGGTAACATAAGGTCTATCATTTTGTTTCCCGCACCAAAACCAGAGATAAAATAGCTACTATGTATGACATGCTAATTATATATATAGTAGCAAAAAAGACACTCTGGAAAGCGTAGAAACCTAGAATATATACAAGTGCATAATTATGCTACAGTAATTTGAGAATGTATTAGGACAATGTTAAAAATTACACGATATTTAAAAAAATCAAATATTATATCATGCAAGTACAATCAATGTGACAATCTGCGACACAGGTAGCTCCGAGCCATGTGACCATGCAAGCACAGTCGCTATGAACTCGGCGATTCCCTGATATAGACTAGTGATGCAAATTTAACAACGTAATAACAGTAATACCACCGAAACACAATATATACATACTAATAAAAGTCGGACATGGTGGTTCGTCGACTGCCAACAAAGTATAGCATCAGAACCATCCATATTATCGAGTGTTGGAGACTTAGTGATGTAATAAGAATAAAAATTACGGATAATAATTATGCGTGCCATTCACGCAGGACATGCACTCACACAATAGCAATAAAACTTGTTTAATTAACTAGTGATTTATTATCTATATGGCGCTCGCACAAAAACATTACAGCTTATTTTAATTCACTATATTGTTTAGTTCATACCATTTCACTCACGACCTGGTTAGTACCACATACTTAGGAGTTACAATCGAAGAAAAACATTCCCGACCTCATAGAGAAAATCAGTTGACTTAGCAACTCTGAAATCCTCCATAAGGCCCCACGTCGTCTGATAACAAAGGCGACGGAAACGTCCCTAACCGGCCCTAAAAAGCCAAATAATAAGATCCGAGAGCAACAGCCGTCCTGATATGTGGTAATACCCAAGTCAGATCATGAAGGCATGATAATATGGATAATATAGCGACATTACAGTGGAGAAGAAGGTGTATTTCGTCGTCAATTTCGTTTGATTCACACCTTGTGCATATTCGTTGGTTTATTGGAGTTATTGGATTATTGAATCGTCCTCTCTCTATTTTTAAATCATGTGAGCTCATTCTATATCTCGCCATTGCTGTTATGAGGTGGTTCCCCTTTATGTTTAAGATGTATGGTTCCACACACAAAGATTTTTTCACTAATGAATATGTGCGCAGCTTACTTGAACTCTCAATATCTTGTCTCCACCGCTGTGTAAATATTCTAACAATTGAATCTTTAAAGGAAAGCATGAATTTATTTGTATTGCCAATGTGCTGCGTCTCCCAAGCTTGGTCTAGCCCGGTTAGTTCAAGGACAGACCGAATACGCGAGCACCAGTTTGTGAATCCAGTGCCATCTAGCTCTAGTAGCATATTGTAGGCATTTCTGACAGGGTGGTTCTGAGATAGGTCTAGAATTCTACACCAATATTTTACAGCTTTATTATGTTGCCTGATAATCAATGGAAACCGTCCTGTGTCACCATAAATTGCAGGAGTGGGTGTTTGCTTTCTAACACCCGGCGTTGATTTAATAAATTTTAGATGTATTTTTTCCAAATTGTTAACACTATCACCGGTATACCATATATCACTTGCATACTCTAATATGGGCAGTATTTGACAATCAAAAACCTTGAATGCAATAACAGGTGACAATTTACCGACCACGGGACGAGATTGCTTGTGTAGAGAAAAAACTGCTTTACCAGCTTGGGAAGCGAGATGGAGAAACGTTTCTTTCAATACATTCTTAGGATATTTAGTGCTATATACAACCCCAAGGTATTTATATTTTTCATTTTTTTCTATTATGTCATCACCATAGTAGAAGCTGTCACATACTGACGTATGACGTTTGTTAAATATGAGAACTTTTGTTTTAGAAATGCTGACTATTATATGCCACAGAGAAGCATACTTATACAGGGCAGTTAATTGCTTTTGCAATCCATTTGCAGAATCTGAAAAAAGGACAAGGTCGTCTGCAAATAACAAGTATTCGATTAATAAAGTGTCTACGGGGATACCCTCACCTTGATCAAATGATTTGGATATATCCTGCAGAAATTCTGTAAATAATTTGGGGCTGAGCATACCACCTTGCAGGACACCAAATTCGCTTTTTAATATCTCGCTGATGCATGAATCCCATTTTACACGGCACTCAGCTTTAGAGAACATACTCTTTATTACATTTAAAAAATTGCCGTCTATTCCTCTGCTCAGTAATTTATAGTACAGTGCTGATCTGTCAATATAGTCAAATGCTTTTGTAAAATCAACAAAACATGTATACAGGGGCTTTGAAAGACACCTTTGCTTATCTATAATGGCACATAGTATAAATATATTATCAGTCGTCCGGGAGTTACTTCTAAAGCCGGCTTGAAAGGGATCATTATCATAGCATACATCATTTTTAAAAGACAGTCTGTTATTATGAACAGATTCAAATAATTTCCCAATGCATGGCATTACTGTAACTTTCCTGTAGTTATCGGGCACGTTATGGGCAGCTTTTTTGTGAACAGGATGAATTATACCAGTGGCCCAACTTGATGGATATTCTCCATTGGCTATAATGGTATTAAACAGTAAAACTAGTGCTGGTAAGAGTTCATTACTACCATGCTTGTAAAATTCCGCAGGAATACCATCTATGCCTGCCGCTTTCTTGCATTTTAACTTTCTAATTGCTTTTTGAATTTCGTCTATAGTTATGGGGCTGTTTAAGAACTGTAACAAATCGGATTGTCCAATTTCTACCTTCTCATTAATATCATTTGGGGATGATTTAACTAGCTTCATTATATTATTCATGTGATCGTAGTCAAAATAGTCAACATGAGGAGGGTAGACTTGTTCTTCAAAATATTTCACAACTTGTGACAGGGTAGGACCTTTGGTTGAATTTCTAGGTTTTAAAGATTTCCAAAATTCCAGTAGGAATTTGGATCTTCTGTTCTCATATTTTCAAGCTGACTAAGTTTGACTTCTTGGTAATGTCTTTTATTTTTCTGGATTAATTGTTTATATTGGCGTAACATTATATTATATTCACTTTGACGTGTGTTAAACTTCTTATCTTTAGCAATATTATTTAAAACTTGTTTTAGAGATTTACATTCTTTATCATACCAAGGGTTTGAAGGAAAGTTATTTTTTATGTTTTTCCTACACTTTGATTGATGCTGCTTCTTTAGAAATAACGGGGATAATGCATTTTCTAGCATACCATTGAAAATATCACATAGATTATCGCTACTACAACCTTCAGCTGCGGCACACAGCATTTCTTCAAACGCAATACATGTCTGCTCATTTCGAAGAGATGCTTGGTACTCTATCTTTTTTTCATCTTGCCATATATATACATCGGAACATGGTGATGAGTCATTAATATGTATGTTCATTTCTGCAGAGCTTAACTCTTTCAATTTTGAATTGAGAATATGTTATTTTATAGGACAATGATCCGATTCTACTAATTTCGGTAGAACTTTAAATTTACTGATCATATAATCTTCTCTTAGTATCATGTAATCAATAGTACTTGCTCCCATGGGCGAGTAGTATGTATAGCGGCCGATACCTTTATCATCAAACATTCGACCATAGGCTATTTTAAGCTCTGTGTTTATACAAAAATTTGGCAGAGATCGTCCATATTTGTTGGATAAAGGGTCAATAGAGAGATATGATTCAGTGACAATCCAGCAAACAGTCAACATTCAACCAATGTTGGATTAATGTTAACCCTTATCCTACTAGACCCGTATTTATACGGGTTTAAGAATTGTTTAAGCTAAATGTGAAAAGAGAGAGGCACTATAAGGTTTATACCAGAGCTAGTACATATTCTCGCGTCCGCCCTCGCGCTGCGCGCTCCTCTGCTTTTAAGCTAAATAATATGTCACTGAAATGGATAATATAGTTTATGGTAGATGCTCAATAAGTCGAATAACTCAACTTAGAAGACGTATATTTTCAAAAAATAGAAATATTTTTCGTTAATTTGAGCTGGAATTGCTAACGCAATTTCCAGCTCAAATTAACGAAAAATAACGAAATACAATTGGAGCAATTCAGCAGGACAAGGGTTAAGTAACCGCCTGCGCCGCCGGCGTAATTTCAACCCAACATTGGTTTAGGTTGCTGGCTTGTTGGGTGGGTATATTATGGTTCTTAGTAATCCTTGCATCTAGTGACCGTGGAGTTCAGAGCCAGGCTTTACAACATTCTGACAGTGTCAAAAGATGGCGGTGGAGCCAGGGGGCAGAATCCAAGGTCAAAGGTCAATTTATGGGTAAAATAGTATTTTTCAACAAATAAAGGTAGGAACTATAGTGTAATACCTTTTCTCGTGTAATTTTGACTAGAAAATCCATTCGTTATTTTATTTTCAAGATTCAAGGTCATAATCAATGTCAAAAGGTCAGCTTCAAGGTCAAGCAATCGAAAATAAGATTTTCAACAAATAAAGTTAAGAACATTTTATGGGATAATGACTGGTAAATCTTTTCATAGTAATATGTATGTGAGGCAAGGTGACTTTCAAAGTTAAAAGGTTGATTTCAAGGTCAAATTCTTGAAAATTTTATTTTAACAAATATGAACAAACATCATGTGTAATACCTTTTTTATGTGATTTTTACTGAATATTCCTTTTTTTTTTTAAATATTTTTTGGCGAGCCCAACCGGCTCATTTTTTATTATATGCAGTGCGAGTGCTGTGCATGTGCAGTCTGTATATGGGTTGACACAGCAGGTCCATATTGGTCGTGGGACAACTTGACAGGGCTGTGAAACCAACTTCCTGTCACCTGGTCCGGATGTAATCAGTCTGACCTTAAACCGACTGACCACCGGACCTATATCCCAGAGTTACCTGGGCCCGGCCATCACAAGCACTTCCGGGCCCTTGGTCGCTAATCATCCCCTGAGGGGTCATAGCTCCGAGACGCCCCCCAATGTCACATCCTTTTAGTGGATGAATCTCGGTCAGTGGCTTGACCTACCCAATCCCCATCATGTCCGATGTGGGATTCGAGCCCACGACCTCCCGACTTTGTGCCCGCAGCTCTAACCACTAGACTACGGTGGAATATTCCATTTATGGTATTCAAGGACATCTTTAAGATAGGGAAAGAAAATTCCAAGGTCATAATGATTTTTTTTTCATTTCTAAAGTAATAAAGGTCTTCAATGTCAGGACGTCAATTTTAAGGTCAAGTGACCAAAATATGATTTTTAATAAGTAAAGTGTCGTAATAAGTAAAGTGTCGTGATAAGTAAAGTGTTGTAATATTTACTGGCACAATGGCATGATGACCGAATTATATACTACATACTATATACTACATACTATATACTACAAGCTGCATGTATTTGTATAGTGATGTAAGTATAAACTTGTACAATGTACTTGGATATAGGCCTACATCAGTTACTCCGACCCTTTTTTAGTGTAATCTGCTCTAATAATTATGACTCATCACCTAAAAAACCGACAGTAGTGGTCCATTTTGTGGAAATTGACTTCATGATCTTTTCTAAACGCAATATGTTTGCTTTTCTCAAATATATATATCTATTAGACCATACATACCACAAGTGTCATTTAGACTTTTTTGGTCATTTATCATGTTCAGTAGGAGAGAGAACTGCTGCTAAAACTTTGGTTATATTTTTTTAGGTGTGAGGCGGTATATCGACCCGTCTATGACAGCCACACACCATATATCCGGGTTCACCTGGAAAAAACACAAAATGTTGAACAAATGCAGGCTTAGTTTTGTTTCAGCGTCTATAGAGATGGCGGGCCGAGAATGAAATCAGCATTGGCTGAACATCATCAGTTTGTCTTTCACTGCCTCCAATGCAATGTCTGACTGACAGCTAAACGAGATTCCCAGTTACCGTATTCTTATAATTAGTCTAAACTGTAGAAAAAGCATTATGACAGGCAAATGACAGGCGCACACCATGTATTCGGGTTCACAGAGCTCGCCTGCCTATAAGTAGTGCTGCAGCAGACTTGCCAAAAAGACGTTATTTAATGAGCAACCTTCCATGAAAAAAAAACATTACTTATCATATACCGTTGGAAAGCTTACAATCTCAAGATTATGGCTAGGGTGGATAGCAAGAACGAAATTTCGGACAAATCTTACAAATTAACCCTTTGTGAACCAACATCACATATTTAGTTTATATTTATTTTATGTTATGGTCATCGATATATACTTGAAATAATATCTAGCAAACCATCCATCAGCACCAAACACAATATTTAACCGACCATTACTTAAAAAAAAAAATGAATTTATCATTTCAAGCACCCTTTCACTGCTAGAAAACACGTAAAAATAAATTATTGTCCTTGAAATTGTGAAAATGTTTTCTTCATAGAGATATCAATCAATAATATGCAGTAAATAATTATTTTTTACCATAAAGTAATGTTTCTACTCTTTGACAACATTTCCTTTGTTTGTGAAGATACGTTCATAGACAGACAATTTGATACCCAGAGTAGGCCTATTGAAAATCAGTATGTAGTGTCTGAAAATAGGAATGCTCTAATACTCATAGATTTATTTGAATATGATGCGAAATACATTACTTAAAAAACCTTATATACTTTCACTATTTCATGTGTATAGGAAAAGAATACAATTATAAAATAAATTTGCACACTCTTTGCGAACTAAAGACTCTGATATTTTATTAAGAACAAACAAACTTCAAATTTAGATATAGTACTGTGGCAAACCTACAAAAAGGCGTTATTTAGAGGGCAACCTTCCATAAAAAAAACACATTTGTTATCATGTACCGTTGGAAAGCTTGAAATCTCAAGATTATGGCTTGGGGGCATAACAAGAATGAAATTTTGGACGAATTTGGCAAATTAACCCCTTATGTACCAAGATCACATATTTCGTTAAGATTTATATCTGCTATGGTCATTGATATATACCTGAAATGATATGCAGCAAACCGTCACTCAGCACCTAGCACATGTACTTAACCTACCACGACTTAAATATATATATATACATGATTTGATTATTTCAAGCAACCTTTTACTGCCATAAAACACAAAAAAAATGTGATGTCCTTAAAATTGTAAAAATGTTGTCTTCATAGATATATCAATCAATAGTATGCAGTAAATAATTAAGAATTACCATAAAGTAATGTTTCTACATCCCTTTGACAACATTTGCTTGTGAACATATGTTCATAGACAGACATTTTGATACCCAAAGTGGGCCTTTTGAAAAACAGTCTGTGGTGTCTGAAAACAGAAATGCTTGAAGCCCTATTGATTTCTCTGATATGTTGCGAAATACATTACTGAAAAAATCAAAAACCTAAGATATATGTTTCATGTGTGTCTGAAAGTAATAAAATTATACAATAAATTGACACACCCTTCGAGCACTGGAATTTTTTATATTTTATTGAGAACAAATAAACTTCGAATATAGATATATAGGTTAAATAATTATGCATAACTAAATTTATCGATAGTCTAAGTTGATATTAATTGCTGGTATTAATTAAATAATTAATTACTTAACCATTTCAGGTATGATCATAATGGAAAGTGCCATACTAATAAATAAAATATATTGAAATGCTGAGCCACACAGTCGCTGTAACATCGTCGTTTTTACGTCAGATAATGAATTGCAACAGGAGTTTATCTTTTAATACAACAGGAGTTTATCTTTTGATGGCCCTAAATTGTGGAATAACCTGGACAGCAAATCAAGAAAGCTATATACGGTCCTAGCAGCACAATAGTTAATTATATAGGGTCCAGCAACACAAGGGTCTTTTCTTCCTGTTTTTCAAAAGTATTAAATTTTTTATATGGCCTTAACTGTGATAAACTTACTGAATAGATCGATGTATAAAATATTTATATTATATTTCCACTATGTGCATGTTTATATGTATTTATACTATGTATATTATTGACTTTCTTTACATTGCTCATATTTGTATTAATCTATTTATTGCTTATCTATGCTTGTAATATATGTTATTTTGAACATTATGTACCAGTTTGAAGAGGGCCTCATGGCAGATGAGCGAAAGCTCAGTGAGCAACCCTCTATAAATAAAGATTATTATTATTATTATTATTATTATTATTATTATTATTATTATTATTATTATTATTATTATTATTATTATTATTATTATTATTATTATTATTATTATTATTATTATTATTATTATTATCTCTGACGTTCAGAGGCGCAGCAGACGGAATATATATAAAATATAAATTAATTAACCCTTGTGTTGCTGGACCCTATATAATTAACTCTTGTGCTGCTAGGACCGTATATAATTAACCCTTTTTTTGCTGGTACCGTATATAATTACCTAATGTGCTGTCGTGACCATATATAATTAACCCTTGTGCTGCTAGGACCGTTTACTATTGACCATTGTGTTTCTAAAAGCGTAATTAATTAACCCTTTCGTTGTTAGGACCGTATATAATTAACCCTTGCGCTGCTAGGACTGTATATGCCATCTTCCACCACTCTCCATCTAGACTAAGTGTAGAAGGAACACGGAAAGTTCCCTTTGAGCTCTACCACCACTCTAACCTCTATCTATTGTAGGCGGAGCATGGAAAATGCCCTTTATGCTATTTTCCACCACTCTAATCTCTATCTAATGTAGAAGTAACATGAAAAGTTCCCTTTATACCATTTTCCATCACTAATTTCTATCTATTACGCATGCCTTCATTTATGCCATTTTTCAACAATCTAATCTAAAGTGATGGAAACGAGTGATTGTGAATACAAAATATATTATTTTGGTAGTTTTAATAGATTTCGGGGATAATGGTATGATCATGTATGATTAATTTGCGTTTTAAACAGTGGAGTTTTAAACCCCTTGATGACTAAAACTGGAAACCTTCATAGGAAGGTTTCCATGGTGCGCCTGACAGGCAGCACTCCTACCAGCTCAGTTGACCTGGGTGTGACCCTTGATGCAGAAATGTCCCTCTCCACTCACGTGGGAAACATTATCCGCAGCATGTACATGCATATGAGGCACATTAGCAGAATAAGGCACCACCTCGATGATACCACACTCGTGAAGGTGGTGATGGCATTTGTAATATCACGCCTGGACTATGCCAACTCAGCCTTGTATGGTGTTACAGACTATCTTCTGAATAAACTACAGCTTGCACAGAACAATGCTGCCAGGCTAGTAAGGAAATCGAAGAAATACGACCACATCACATCTGTCCTGAAAGACCTGCATTGGCTGCCAGTCAAGTCGCGTATCATTTTCAAAGTCCTCTCCATTGTCCATTCAGCCATGCACAGTGACGCGTGCCCATCATATATACAGGAACTGGTCACTCACTGTGCACCTCCGAGAGCTCTTCGGTCTGTCACTGATGGTATGCTTCTATCTGTACCATCTACTCACCGGTGCCTTGCAGCTGGTGACAATGCTTTCAGCGTTTGTGGCCCTCGGCTATGGAACGATCTCCCTCTTTCACTCAATGAAACCCAGTCACAAACAGCTTTTAAAAGAAAACCCAAAACTCACCTTTTCAATCTTCATTTCGGATCATGAACATTTCCCAACATTTATATGATATAAATTTCATAATTGTCAGCGCATAGAAATGTATATAATAATGCGCTTTATATGCACACTATTTTTAATAATAATAATAATGACTATAACTGAATGTATTGAATGTAACATTATTCAAATCTACCAAAAATTGACGAGAAGATATGGCAAATAACAGCATTTCTGCCCTTAGCACGCAAATAAGGCGGTAAAATTATTAAGCTCTTCATAAAAAACCGTAGATGAGAAAATGTTAGCCCATATTTCATACCCTAAGATGTCTTTCATAATTTGCAGATACGGTCTAGTTCACGTGCATTATAGCCTTCTGACTATTAGTAGGCATAAGTTGCAATTTTAACAATTTATTTTAATTTGTTTTCGACGAAGAACACACTTTGTTAAAAGAGTTTAGATGACACGAAAATCATTTTAAGTAAGATATTATTTTTGGCAAATATCAAATTTGTTTTCAGATATTTATATATGCGATATAGAATTTCAAATGTCTAAAAAATAGATGTAATACGAATGCGACATGCCTGTTGTGGTTTTGAATACAAATGGTTGTTTACATTAATTTTGATGTATCTTATCTTATTTATTTTATTGTATGTACATGTACCTTGTCTAAGCAAAATATCAATAACATCATAGCATATTAAATACCAGCTCTAAATGATGAAAAATGTATTATGTACGTTTTCAAACAATTCAAAATAAATATATGTTGGAGTTGTGTACACAAAGGGTTAAATAATATTTTTTTTATATATTTTATATGTAAGATACATTTCAATGTGTAATTGTAAAGCTAATTGGGATTTTGTATTACTTTTTTGAGAATTCAATATTCTATAGATTACGAAATTGTTAAAAGATAAACATTTATATTTTTGTTCTTTTGCAGGCAAAGGGTGGCTATATTTAAACTGGTCTTTCTAAAGACCAGATTCTCATAATAATTATGCTATCGAGTAGATAACATCATGGGTGAGGCGTAAAATTTTCCTATTGTGTCTAATAAATCAGAATATAATTGAAGAGGCAAATAATGGGCTTAGTATGCTGTGCTGTGGTACACAAAGGGTCATTTTTTTTACCTTTAATATCAATTATTTCTATACTGAGATTATCTGAAGACATCTACAATAACACTAATGAGGATTCTTACAACATATTTAAACACATGGTTACAATATAAATACATTTAGAGCACTTTAAACTTCAATCATGTTGGTGCTTTTGAAGAGAAAGGGTCTTTAAATTTAATTTAATTTTTTTTCATCAGCTTCTCATCATATGGGATATTATCCCAACGAGTTGAAAAGTAAATAAGGATGCTACTAATAAATCTTCTGTTTGTTTTGTAAGGTATAAGATCCAAATATATAGGTCACATAATATTTTATACCATGGTGCACAAAGGGTCAAATTGCCAAATTCGTTCAAAATTTCGCGTGCTTGTTATCCCCCCTAGCCATATTCCTGAGGTTTCAAGCTTTCCAACAGTATATAAAAAGTGATGTTGTTTTTTGGTGGAAGGTTGACTCAAATTTTGGTCACTTTGCTGCTACATTAAAGCCCTCCCCCCCTCTCTCTTTGTGACACCACAGGTGGCACCACCAGCATAAACTAATAAAGGTATGTAACCATGTCACACTCAGATAAATTATCCATTGCTCAGATAACTTAGCTGAGGTCACAGCTCAACAACACAAAGTGAATCTGGACAATGGAGAATCTATCTGTTGGTTAATGTCAGTAAATCGCGTCTTACTGTCAAACATTAATAATGACATTACCTTGTCTTTATTTAAATATATTATCGTGGTAGATATAGGCCCTATAACAAACTCATTCGTTTACGGGTGAGTGGTCTATTTTAAGTTCTGAATAATATATGTGTTATCGCTTTCATACCTTTATTAATGTACACTCAATTACAGTTTATGCGAGTGGTGCCACCTGTGGTGACACTCACTGATAACTCAGTGTAACACTGATATGAAAAGGCCAGAATATATCTATATAAAGTTATTGGCAAAGGCAAGAGGCAGCATAGGCCTAATTAATCTTTCTGATAGCAAGGCTTGACCTCAAGGTCGTCAGGTATAGCTAGGAATTTCGATCGCTAACTCTTAGAGCGCGGAATTATTTGTGTTTAAACCATTGAGACCAAAGGGTTTTAACCCTTTAACTGCCGGTGCCGCATATATTCGGGTTTTCATTTTTTATTAGCACATTAAGTACCACATTTTAAATATGTTAAAGCTAAATTGTGACATCAACCAGCAAGATTTGAAAAGAGTTGACCTCCATTTTGTCAAATATGATTAATTTTCACTCACTTGAAGTTGTGGATCGCGTCAGCGAGACACAACGTAAAGTGGGTGAAAATTCAGATTTAATAATTTGGCGGTTAAAGGGTTAAACCATTGAGACCAAAGGGTTTTTTCATTTTAAAATCATCAATTATGTCTTAGTTAACTCTTTCCACTCCATTTGAATACCTATGCTATAGGGCCATTATAAATAGTTTTAACCCTTTCAGTGTGGGGACTGGCTTTACACGTCAAAATCTGACGTCTACAGACGTCAGATTTTAACGTATAAAGCCGGTCCCCGCACTGAAAGGGTTAAGTTGTTTGTCAGACATTGCATTGGAGAAAGTGAAGACATATGCGGTTCAACCAATTCTGATTTAATGGTGTGTAACCATCACCCCTCCCACCCACCCTCTCATACGGCGTCTGCGACGCTGGCCCAACATTAAAACATCATTGTTTTAACGTGTCGTGTTTGCCGTGTAGAAAGTAAACTGCGCTGACAAATATTTCAATCATAAATTATTCTTGACGACGACCTATTTACACCGTTTATTTTATACTGCTTGGAAAGTGTTTCTTCATTGACTCTGTTATGATATATCATGCTGTTAAGTAAGCAGATACTGCCTTTTGCTTTTACACGGCAGTGCTGTATACGCGGTCCTATCTCTCGATAATACTATACACGCACAGCTTAACACATACCCGGTTATAGCTCCTTGTAACTATACCCGGGTAGATTCTGGGATCTCAGAATCTACCCACGGGTTCTAGATTATACCTCTGGATAGATCCTGCTGGCCCCAAGAATCTACCCCTTCCTCCCCCTCTCTCCCAGAATATACCCCATTTTTCAACAAATTTATATATGCGGCTCACCCAGAATCTACCTCCCCCTTCTAGCATATACCACCCATTCCAACAACTATACATTGTATAATGCAAGACTCCCGGAATATACCCCCTTTTTCAACAAATTTATATATGCGACTCTCCCAGAATCTACCCCTCCCTTCCAGAATATACCCCCTTTTCAACAACTATATGCGATCCTCCCAGAATTTACCCCTCCCTCCCAGAATACACCCCCCTTTTCAACAAATGTATATGTACGACCTTCTCAGAATCCTCCCCTCCCTCCCAGAATATACACCCGTTTTCAACAACTATAATATAATGCGAAGTTCCCAGAATATACTCCCTTTTTCAATAATTTATATATGCGACTCTACCAGAATCTACAGCTCCCTTCTAAAATATACCACCCTGTCCAACAACTATAATATTATGCGAGAATCCTAGAATCAACCCCTCCCTCCCAGAATGTACCTCCGTTTTCAACAACTATAATATAATGCGAAGCTCCCAGAATCTGCACCTCCCTCCCAGAATATACTACCTTTTTCAACAATTTATATATGCGACTCTCCCAGAATCTACACCCCCTTCTAGAATATACCACCCTGTCCAACAACTATAATATTATGCGAGAATCCTAGAATCAACCCCTCCCTCCCAGAATGTACCCTCTTTTTCAACAAATGTATATGTGCGACTCTCCCATAATCTACCCCTCCCTTCCAGAATATACACCCTTTTCAACAACTATATGCGATCCTTCCCAGAATCTACCCCTCCCTCTCATAATATACCCCCCTTCTCAACAATTTTAATATTATGCGACCCTCCAAGAATTTACCCCTCTTTTTTTTCAACAAATGTATAACAAATGAAGGGTAGATTCTAGGATTCTCGCATAATATTATAGCTGTTGGACACCCCCCTTTTAACAACTATATGCGATCCTCTCGGAATCTACCCCTCCCTCCTATAATATACCCCCCTTTTCAACAACTTTAATATTATGCGACCCCCCCCCCCATAATCCACCCCACCTTCTCAGAATATACCCCTCTTTTCAACAAATGTATATGTGCGATTCTCGCAGAATCTACCCCTCCCTCCCAGAATATACCCCCCTTTTCAGCAACTATATGCGACCCTTCCAGAATCTACCCCTCCCTCCCAGAATATACCCCCCTTCCAACAATGTATATATGTGCGCCCTCCCAGAATCGACCCATCCCCCCTCCACCCCTCCCTCTCAGAATATACTCCCCTTTTCAACTAGTCCCTGAATGTAAGTAAATTGAAATTCATTTTTTTGCTCACCCACGTAAAAACAATCACTATTCCTAGTTTAGAAATCGCCAATTAACAACTTCAACATGTAAATCGATTCAACTTCCTTGGTGTAGGAATAAATACCCAGACTACCTGATTGATTTAATAATGTCACTCGTTATACATTTGATTCTCTTGTGTTTACGCTTGCTGAATTTAACTTTTTAAATTGGAAAATGAGTCTTTATAGACTATGTTCTAATAAAAGCCACCATTTCTATTTCATGGTAGGATCTCCATTTGTCTCTGATTTTAGTCAGTTTTAAAATTGTTTATTTATTATTTATTTATTTATCTGCAGTATTTAAAAAAAACATACGCAAAAATCCAGCACAGTTGATCAACGCGCTTACAATAATAACATCATTAATAACACCGTAAAAATATAAAGGGATGTTAAAAAAATCAGCGTTATGAATAAATATTGAAATTAGCTAGGTAAAGTAAATTTTAAAAAATGTGTCAATGTCACTTGCAACGATACGTCTCTAGGTTGTCTGAGATGACTAGGACGTTGTTTATAACGGCACAACTGTATTAAATTGTATTAAATTAATTGGTTTACAGCGTCCGCTGAGTTGGCTTTGATATATACATATTTAGGACATTGCTCTTCAACGATAGGCACTTTTAATGACATACATTATGGTAAATGGTCAGATATGTCGAACGTATTATCCCTTTCAGTGCGAGGAACGTCTTTATACGCCAGAATCTGACGTCCGTAGACGTCAGATTGTGACGCATAAAGACGGTCCCCGCACTGGAAGAATTAAAATATTTATAATGTTCGTAGACACATAACATATGTATTCAAAGGAAACAGTAAGAGCTAACTAATGTAGATCTTGTAATATTCGGGAGGTTTTAATTTAAATATTTTAACTTAATTTCAATTTAATTCGCGAATTCAAGAATTGCACGAAAATTATAATTATATTAGCGCTATACGAAAAAAATGAAAATTCGCGAATTCTAAAATTCGTGAAAAGTCCTAAAATCGGAGATTCGCGATAATTAATACACGCGACAATTGCCAGAGCTATATTAAGACATTTATGATGATTTCAAATTGAAAACACCCTTTGATCTCCATGGCTTAAACAAGCAGAATTCAGCGCTGTAAGGGTTAATAACAGCAGCCATTTCTAATGAACTAAGTTCGCAAAAGAAATTGTCAAATAATGTGCAACTGCGATCAGTAAATATGGTTGGCAAAGTAATTTGGGGTGAAAACTGTGTGGAATGATGGCGTAAAAAATTCGTTAAAAATTTATTAATATTAGAATAACCTGTTATAATTATTTCACTATTTGATCAGTTTAGAGATATCAGCATTGTAATAAATCAATTGCTAAACGTTTGGTAATTATTAGTTATGTCTCTCGGGGGTATCTATAAATTGCCGATAGTAATGTTCTTATCAAGATCAAGTCAGCCTCCTTCTCAGGGCCACACTAGCACAGCTAGGTGGACCTGCTAGAGTGCTTTGAGAATCTCTTCTGTAATTACTGCGTTCTAATAGGGCCTCAAAAACTGGTGTCTCGTGACCCACACCTGACCCTAAAACTATATCAAGTTCGATAATTGTTTATATAATTATGTCTCCCCTATACTGGGTTATATGGTTGGAATTACATGCCTAGTATTACAGTGTATTATGACCAATACATGCGAGCAACCTGTGTTGTACTATAGTTGGTCCATCCTATACAATGTCGGCCCAGCATAAAAACAACATTGGATCTGTGTATTTGATCTGTGTTATTGTAGACTTGTTTTTGACCAAGATACCAGCAGTATTTACTCAGTGATTGTAACAACCACTCTTTGTTTGAGGTTGCGACATCATCTCAGATTGTGGGTTAACATGAACCCAGCGCTGGTGTGCAGTCTCTGTCAGCACGATACACTGACCCAATATTGGTTTAACGTTGGTCCATTGTTTGCGACATAGGCCCAACATTAGGAAAACATTGGTCCGGTGCAGACCTAGCCTGTTGACGCTGTGGGATTGACAATGGTGGATTGATGTATGTCAATCGTCTACGACGCTGGCCCAACATAAAATTTACATTGACTATCTAATTTGAATGTCCCTTCTGATTTATATAATACAACTATATTAGGATAGTCAATACACATGATACATGTTCAGATGTAGGCCTATATCTCAGCAGACAATACTGACAGGAGCACATACTGTCAGGCTTAAATATCCATAGGATGTCAGGCCAAGTTGGACACGAAATATGGCATTTTAGATGTAATGATGTAATAAAACCCCTCCCTGGTCCACCCCACCCTCTCTTAAACATGTTAAAAGAAGCTGGTCATTTTATGAAAATAGTCACCTGCCTTGCCACGTGTATTCCTTGATCTGACCATGTGGCTTAGAATGTCAAGGACTCCATTTTTGTTAGGTATCGCTTTATTGGCCAGATACAAATCAGGTCAAATTCATGAATATTTCTACTGAGAATGGATCAAGTTTACTCATTTGTAAGAAGTGGCCTTCCCAGATATTTGAACCGTTGAATAGCGACAGAGAACATAGTTGAACATAGAATTCTCATAAATGGCTAATCCACCATGAGTCCTGGACATAAAGCCATTAGTAGTCATCTAGTTAATACAAGGTCAAATCCGCACCTTGTGCCAGCCAAGTTTCCTGAACACAGTTATTAGGATTATTCTGAATTGTGTAGTTTTAAATCTGCTAAAAATAATTCTAATTGTTCAAATTTGTCATTTTAATACTTATTATCATGATGTCTAAGTCTTGCCTTCAGAAAAGTTTATTCATTAATATTTAAAGGGACTGGCCCAGGCTAAAATCATAAAAAAATCGGTGATTTTATTTTGGCTTGCCTTGCCTTGCAAAAGTGAGATAGAGGCCTACATCTGTACATGTATCATGTGTATTGACTATCCTGATATAGTTGTATTATATAAATCAGAAGAGACATTCAAAATACATGTTCAATGTTGATTTTATGTTGGACCAGCGTTGTAGACTAGAACTGCAAAAGTTTTTTAATTTTTCTGCTGCGCATTCACCAGTTAGACTAGATATAGAGACGAAATTCCCGTGTTTTTAATTTTTTATATGGTTGTCAAAAATTAGAAATCAGGAATTTCGTCTCTATATCTAGCCTAACTGGTGAATGCGCAGCAGAAAAACTTTTGCAGTTCTAGTCTATGGACATGTTTACATGATAGGGTCATATTAAGAAGCCAAAATAAAATCATTGATGATTTTAGCCTGGTCCAGTCCCTTTAAATACGGAAACCGTTTTATAACTTTCATGAAGTCCTCTTCTAAAAAATATCGTTTTATCCATCGAATATTGTTTAGATAATTTGTCTCCAAACCGACTTGATCCGCTTTTAAAACAGATTTAAAACGATATCCGAATCAGAAAATGTGTATTTTTTTCATAACAAATACAGATGTAATTCACATAAAATATACATTTACGGGTATTGTGAAAAAAATAACAGCAACAGAAGCATATTGCTTGATTACCGCCTACTTAAGCATATTTTAACTTGTATTTCTTGTTACTGTCAAATTTATTTTACATGTTCCTCCATAACAACATTTCTGGCCCACATATCTATTGTAAATCTTGTCTCATATATAATAATTATGTTACACAAGTAGTGGTGAATGATCTATAATACGCCCATAGCATGCTAAGACTTAGTTAGAATACATATAAATCACAATAATAATAATCACCACAACTCAGTAAAGTAACTACACTACAGTCTGTTCCACCAGATCCTGTGAGTAGCCTTTTTTCAATTTGCTCGGTCGCGCATTGAAAATTTTCAACAAATTTTTTCTCGTATTATTTTTTCATCTTCCCCTAACATCCCTGAACATTTGGTGGAATTTTGCTGTGTATTCTATAAGTTGGTCCATTTGACATGTAATAGAATTCTTGTTACACGGTAATGGTGTAATAGATAGCTGTAATTTAGTAAATTTATTACATGCCAAATGGTTTACCTTCGATAATAAACAAACAAAAATTGCAAAATTTTCAGATGGGGGCAGATGAAAAAATGGTTCGAGAAAAATTGTGTTAAAAAGTTGTAAACAGCGATCGAGCAAATTGAATAAAGGCTACTCCCAGGATCTAATGAAACTGACTGTAGACATTTTTTTTAAATAAATTGGCGAAATATCAGTTATATCGGAAATATATTATATCAATAGGTGAATAATTCCATAACTTTATATTAGTCGTTATTAGCGGTAAAAGGGATATAGAGATAAGCCAACATTAACTCAACGTGTTAAAAAGCCAATGCTGGCACAATGTTTGTTCATGGTCTACGACGCTGGCCCAACATCAAGCCAACACTGGCTGAATACTCTGTCCCAACAAACCTGAGACATTGAACCAATGATGGGGCAATGTTGGCCCACCGTCTACGACGCTGATCAGACATCGCCCATCATTGGTTCAATGTCTCGTGTTTGCTGGGGTGTTTCATGGGGACATACAGATGATCAGCCACCCGTGACGACCACTAAGCGGCGCCACGTGACATACATTCTAAGGCACCTCTTCTCATTTTCACCTCGTTATCCAGAGAAATAATGCAGACCATTTTTATCCTGACACCAGCCCAGCCGTTGCAGAGCGTCCAGAACATCACAACAGAGAGGTGGCGATCTGATTAAATCAGCTGGGTTGTCACGATTCGCTGACCACAGGTCTTAAGCTCACCCGATCTTCACCCGTCAAAAGTAAATATTTCGAATCAGTGAAGCAAGTTTAAGGTGAGCTAAGGATATGTTTCATTTTATACCTATTAACCCTCTCAAGCCTGAGTTTACCATAGTCATCTTCATCCACTACAAGCCGCGAATTGCTGTCGCAATTCTCGACTTGAAGTGGATGAAGATGATTTAAATGTTTTTAAAAATTAAGAAAATTACCATGCATTGATAAACCAGTTTCATGGAAATGTTCATTCTAAAACCTTTGGTTGTAGGAAAAATCAGTCTGTTCTCAAGGATGTAAAATGATGCTTTAATGCATCGTGAGGGCTTAAAGGGTTAACCCTTACAGCGCTGTAATATTTGAAAACAAACCATAGAGACCAATTTTTTTCAATTTGAAATCATCATAAATGTCTTAGTTGGCACTTTCTGCTTCATTTGAATACCTATGTTATGGGTCTACGACCATTATAAATTTGTATTTCTGTCAGTGCGGGGGTCGACTTAAAGGGACTAGCTCAGGTCTAAAATCATAAAAAAATCAGTGATTTTATTTTGGCTTCTTAATATGACCATATGATGTAAACATGTCCATAGACTAGAACAGCAAAAGTTTTTAATTTTTGTACTGCGCATTCACCAGTTAGGCTTGATATACAGGCAAACTTCCTGATTTCTAATTATTGACAACCATGTCAAAAATAGGGAAACACGGGAATTTCGTCTCTATATCTAGCCTAACTAGTGAATGCGCAGCACAAAAATTAAAAAACGTTTGCAGTTCTAGTCTATGGACATGTTTACATCATATGGTCATATTAAGAAGCCAAAATAAAATCACCGATTTTTTAATGATTTTAGACCTGGGCTAGTCCCTTTAAGACGTAAGATTCTGACGTCAAAATTCGACCCCCGCACTAAAAGGTCGTTTGAAGAGGCTCATGACCGTGTATTAATCATGTTAATGACCGGAGCTTCAGGTTATAAGGTTAAACGGGTATTACTAAGGACAAATTACAATATAACACAAAAACAGACAAAATAGTCAATTTTGCTATAGTTTATATTATGGAGAAGTGTGGAATAAAACGAGTCAATACAAATATTCAAGATGTGTGGAATTGACCTTTTTAATATCAAATCAAATTTATTATCATTTTATATCTGCACAGGATTCAGGGTATATACATTATTAGTGGTACATTATTATAATATATTGATGTACATATACAGAGCTGATATTTGAAATTGTTCATCTTCACATTAAATTATTTATTTATTTTTAATAACTACATATACGTCATGTTCATGCAGGCCACCTTACCATTGATGGAACAACTTTATATTTTGCACAAGCGTAGATCTTGATTTAGAGAGTGATTAGTGTGCCTATAAATTTCCACTAACTTAATGCAAGCGCGTCCGGTGAACACAAGACATTGCACCAATGTTGGTTTAATGTTGACCCAGCAAACACGATGCGGGTGAAGACGTGATGTTGGTCACATAGTCCACACTCTAGAGCAGGGGACATATTATGAGCGGCAGGTTATTAAATAATTACCTTACTTACTGGTTGGCATTAAAGCAATATTTTTAAATACAAACTTCCCGGTATTTCTTGATCAAAATGTCTTGCAACATTTTTCTGAATATAGACACTGGTTCATGAAATGTTGAATGTCTGTCTAGGTGTTTACATGAAATAGTTCACCATTCAATCTTTCGGTGCGGTGCAGCTTTCAACTCTGTAAGAGGTAAATAATGAATAATGTCTTAAATTCTTTTTAAAATGTATAATATAATATTTTCAGGGTTAATGGTGTCTTCGATCTCAAATATTTTGTGAAATGTAAATATTGTTCACTGTCCACAACATGTATATATCGCTAAGCCCTATGACCAGATGACATGTCCTATCTTGCCAATATGAAACCAAGTAACAGTAGTAGATCCGAATCGCTAAATCAATATTTATATTTTTAGTACCTTGAAACTTCGTCTCGCTACCGCTTCAAGTCACTAAACATTAGTTGGATTTGTCAAATTCAAGTCATAACAAATAACAGTGTTTCAAAATTGAATCCTTTTCCTGCTTATCACGAAAATTATAGTTTTTAGCCTATTTTATAATCGATCAAATCACCGATATTGGGAACGAAATGTGTGTTTAGCATCAAGGTTTGCAAATATTCGGTCTCAAAATAAACAAATATGAATATTTTTCACCCAATTGAAGTTATGGGTCGCGGTAGCGAGACACAACTTCAAGTGGGTGAAAATTTAAATGAAATAACGGGATAGGGGTAATATATATTTTACTTTCAGTGACTGTTTATATTGGTGCTAATAAAATGTCTACTGTAGCCGACATCTGTGCCCTAGCGGTTGAACTATGATATTTAAATGATTGAGAAGAAAGACAAATAGACAATAGTCGTGACTGGCGTTCATAGCATTTAGTCAATGAGAAAAACGAAATTTGACAGATTCGTAGTTAAAACACACCACTACATTATTTTCTTTGTCCGACCACTACATTCTAAGCCGGGAATGGAGAGTTATTGCTGACCAAGTACAGATAAATTATCATGGCAGGCATATGGTATTATAATCAGTCAGGCGCGACCGAACTTTTGACTATGAGGGATTTTCATTATTGTCGGATGAGTTTTAAGTCAGTTAAAACCCTAGGAGCTCTAGACTCTTAGCTTTGAAAAAGCCCTCGGCCTTCGGCCTTGGCCTTTTTCAAAGCTAAGAATGTATAGCTCCTCGGGCTTTATCCTATACTTGAATTTACGAGTTTATTGTAAACGAGCTCTTTCTTCGGCTTCAATTACACACAACAGGTGGGCCTAGATAAGCTACAGAACTTGATAATGAAAATATCTCATCGTGTCCGATCTTGATAATAAACTGAAAATAATAGACTAATGTCACAGATTCGTAGATACGAATATGTGAAACAATAGAATTCCATCGTATATTAGTAGACTCGAATCTACTGTTTAACAAGTGGCTAACGTCATTGATTTGCAGATCAAAATAAACTGTTTGACTATAAACTGACGCCACAGATAGACTGACGCCACGTATTTTAGGTGATATAAATCAATGAAAGTCTAGAAAGATAACACTAATCTTGCCATAACGTTAGACTCTGGGACATTGGTTTTGTCGCAAAAAGTGATATCGTTTTAATCAGGATAAAAAGAAAACACATGGCTTTGGCAATGATAAAAAAGAATTTCAAGCATATTTTACACTTCACGGGCACATTATAATTCTAATTCAAGTTCTTCAAAATTCAGTTATAAAAAAAATGCAATCATATTTTACACTTCACGGGCATATTATAATTATAATTCAAATTCTTCAAAATTCAGTTATAAATTATTTTAACATGGTTAAGCTGTCTTTTATATCCTTTTATTATTCGGCAAAAAAAATCAGTGAATGTTCACTGCGACGACTAAACAACAAACTGAATCACGTTTCATGTGAGTGTACTAAATTCTATTTATCTAAACACAAAGCAGACACCAGTTACAAAGCCATATTGTTTACAGCCCAGCGAAAACGAAACGTTAATGCAATGTTGTATTAATGCAACATTAATACAACATTTGGTCAATGTCTCATGCTTGCTGGGAGGCGCTAAGCACTCAGTAGCACTTTTTCTGACCACCAGCCACCCCCCCCCCCCCCGCAACCCGTAGGCGATGTAGCATTAACTCTTCCAGCACGGGGACCGTCCTTAGATGTCAGAATCTGACGTCAACAGACGTCATATTTTGACGTCTACGGACTGTCCCACGTCAGATTCTGGCGTCAAAAGATCGTCTGATGTCAGACTCGGATGTCTGATGTCGGTCCCAGCATTGAAAGGAAGGACTAAACATTTATAATGTCCGTGGACCCATAACATAGGTATTCAAATGAGTCGGGAAGAGCTAAATGAGACATTTATGATGTTTTCAAATTGAAAAAAACCCTTTGGTCTCCATGGTTTATGCAAAATATGTCATATTTTGCATAACTTTAAAATATAATGATCTGATGATGCAAAACTCCAGTTTAGTTGCCTCACTGTGATATGCACATATATACATTATAACCATTCGTCTTGTTAAGGGCAAATAACAGACACATTATAATTATTGTTATTCATTTTAATAATTTCAATGATTTTTTTTATATTTTTTTCATTTTTCAAAAGTATTTATTAATTTATCGTGTTTATTCATTTCTTCATGTTTATTCACTTGATCACGTTTAGTCACTTTATCATGTTTATTCACTTTATCATGTTTATTCACTTTATCATGTTTATTCACTTTATCATGTTTTTATTCACTTTATCATGTTTATTCACTTAATTTGTTCATTCATTTTCTTATGAGCGTTTTAAGTGTTTATTAAAGCCTATAGTTTTATTTTGTTTTCATCCAAGGGATGATCAAGTCTGTTTTAATCATTGTGATAAATATTCACAGTCGACAAAGAATGTACCTGTGAAATATTGTCACCACCGCTTCACGAGGCTATATACATTTCACATTCGCTTCGAGTAAATCTCAAAACGTGTTACAGAATTTGAAGCTGGAGAAGATGTGATAATATCAATTAACTGCTACAAAAACACACCTGTAGTGTCTGGTTAACGGTGATTATGCTTCACGCGTTACTCTCTTTGATTTATTACCTACAGGTTTGTCCATTTAATGATCATAATCATATAGGACAGAGAGTTATGCACACAACGTGGGAAACCGGAACAGTTCAATTTGTTTGAAAGTTTTGCAAAAAGACCTTGTCACAGATATTTCAGTGATGACAGCAACAGTAGTACTGTCAGTACTTCAACTAATAGTAGTGATACTGGTAGTGATAATAGCTGTGATAAAAATGATAATAGTCTGCCTATTTGTGATAGCGTCAATGACGTCACCAGCACTGCCAGCAGCAGCAGTAGTAACAGTGACACCCCATCTAAGTCATCAGCATCTGTAACTGTCACTGATATTGGCAGTCTGGATATACAACACGCTCATCAATTAATACACAGAGCACTGTGCAGCCTGTTCCAACCGGACACAGACGGCACGCGTGTATCCAAATGCAGACAGCTCTCTCAGGGAGCACGAGGACTTGACCCGATGTTGTTTCAATGTTTCAGCATTGGGTCAAATCCTCGTGTTTGCTGGGCTCCACACAGGTGTCTGTCTACACCCACCCCTCCCCTCTATAATATTTTCGCCAGCCGATCAGGATACTTTTAGCAAGACAGCCGGCCAATCACAAGCGAATTAGCAGTGTCTAGGGCGGGCAGTATAACCAATTAAGTGATGCTGCCAAATTAAAACTACTCAAATACAGATTTCAGCCTGATAAGTCCTGGTCTGCTCCAGCTCGTCTGGTCTGCTCCAGCTCGTCTGGTCTGCTCCAGCTCGTCTGGTCTGCTCCAGCTCGTCTCTGAGGAAAAATTGTATATATTATATTACCCTGATGACATCGCAAGGCTCTGACACAGTGACCTCCATTTTGAAATGTAAGAGTTCTAATACGATCAAAAGTTTACGCCTGCTGAAAATGGCCTAGTTTTCGTAGGCACTTGAAATATTCGTCTTAATTTCATGGCATCCGATTTTTTTGGTAGGCAGCGTGAGTGTCATTTTTACACAGCTGGCTGTGGAAACAAAATGGCGGTCAGTGTGACTGGGCCTCGCGCAGTAAATGAGTCAGGCGCCCAGTCATACGGGGTAATATTATATATCCATTGTTTGCTTTGAATTATTACCGTCAAATTATAATCAACCCCCCCCCCCCCACCAGGGTTGGGGTCGTTTATAATCATAATCTTCGATTACGATTTTTAATCGATTAAATTGTAATCATAATCATAATAGTAATCATATTTTTGAAATCGTGTAATCATAATTATAATCGCAATCGAGAAAAAAATATGACCTGTAATCGTAATCATAATCGTAATCGATATTCTAAAAGCACTGTAATCATGATTATATTAAATCGTAATCAAGATTTTTTTGATTATATATCACATAAATAATATATCACTTGAGGCGATTTTTATAATAAAAAAAAATAATCCAACTATTTTGAACAGTTTGGTCAATTTCGCTTTGTGCATACATATATAGGCATATCTGTGCTTTTGCTCAGGCCCATGGGTAAATGCATACATATTTATAAATGTGGATTATCAGCAAGTGCAAGACATACAGCTTGTGTTGGTTTGATGTGGGTACAACGTCGTAGACACTGGTCCGGTATTGGGCCAGTTTTGGATCGAGTCCCACGTTTGATGCGTTTCCAGGGTTGCTGATGTGACTGTACATAAACACTACATAACAACTTTTAAGTGGCCCTCGTGACTCGGTTTTTTAAGTGGGGGTCGCCAAGCATGCTACACCCTCCCTCCCCCGCCTTCGCACCTTGTTGACGGTAGACAATTGATGACTAACGAGGTATGACTATAGACGTGTTATAAACCTACCACCCGTTTCATCCCAGCATCCAGATAAAATGTAAAAAATGGTAAAAGTCATTATTATCTCTGGTTATTACCTTTGGTTGACAGTAACAGAGCGAGATGACCTCTGCGATGCCCGTCAACCATATTAGTGAATTAAAAATATTGTAACATTGTAACATTGCTGTAGACAGACATCTCCAGAGTGTGAACGGTTAATTGCAATTAACATCATCGTGTGGTCACTTGGATTAACCCTTTACGAGAGACTTTAACAATGTTTTCATATTTAAGTGAATACTTTATTGTTTTGTCGTTCTCAGCCACTTAAAACTGTCCGGAGCAATAATAATATATATTTCTGGGTATTTTTTTTTTTAAAGATTAAAGTTATGGCTACAGCTACAATTCGGTTTCAAATAGGCCTATATGTATATTTAGCGATAACTTTCACGTGATGCTTAGCAGTGAAATATCAATATATTATCACAATTTATATTGGAAGATGTATATCTAAATGTTAACATGGGGAGGGGGCAATAATAGCATGTTTAAATCGCCTTCAAAACAGGCCTACATACCGTGTTGAAACAAGGGTGCCCAGCCAACACAGCTTGTTGATCCAATATTGGCCTAATGTTGGGCTAGCGACGCAAGTGGTGGCCCAACAGTGGGCCAGTATTGGGTCAACAATATTGGATCAGCATCTCGTGTTTTCAAGATGGTAGTCCCTATAGATATTATATAATAGGAGGGACGCTCCTCTCGATGATCAACTGTTTGCACAGCATTCAGGCGCAACTGCTAATTGCAGCAGCTGCTATTTGTCTAAGCTGCTAATATATGCCTAAGACAATGTGAATGTACACTGTGTAGGGCCTATATATGTATATATGTATACAAACCTAATTTTGCTCAGATTAAACTGACATTATTAAACACAATATAATTAAATAAAACTAAGTAAATTTCAATTGCAGTTTTTTTTTCTAGTTTGTTATAGTATGTCATTATTATTAATAAGAATTTTTAAGATAATTTTAATCACCCGTAATCGTGACTGTAATCACGAAATATGATAAATGTAATCGTAATCATAATCATAATCGAAAAAATAAGAGTGTAATCATAATCGTAATCGATAATTTTTGCTGACATGTAATTATAATCATAATCGTAATCGATAATTCTAATGACGAATAATCGTAATCATAATCGTAATCGATAAATTAAAATGACATGTAATCATAACCGTAATCATCGATTGTAATCGACACTAACTCTGCCCCCCTCCCCCCCCCCCCCACACACACACTCTTCGGCATCATAGGTGCGTACAACAGGCCAAATTCCTGCAGGCGCCCCTGTATGAAGTTAGAACAAGCCTATTGTGGTCTCTATCTATGAGGTATAAAACATCCCTGAGTGTCCTCGCACCTCCAGCTACTAAATATTTAGTTTGACATCAATGTTATATATTCATCCATACATCCATTCATCTATTCATCTATTCACCCATCCATCCGCCTTTGCAGAGATGTAGGCCAATATTCTGTGACGGAGAACATGAGTCACGTCCAAGAGGGTGGGCTCATGTATTAGCGAGAGTGAATTAGAAAGAGTCTTTCTATATTCCTTGGTACTGGGAATAACTTTATAAAGTCTTTGGTACTAGCATAGATTTAACAGAGGTTACAGCCTCCTTGGTACTAGCAAGAGTTAATTAATGCTGGTGTAACCAGAGAGAATGGAATATTTTTCACCGTCGGAAATATTTCAATTAGACATTTCGGCGATTAAAGTGTTGAATGCTACCCAGTGTCAAATGGTACCAGTAATCCAATAATAAATACAAGAGAAAAACATCCCAGCTTTGAATATAAAATAATTAAATTACACGAGGATAAATTGGAAATTAGTAAGAGGAAAATCGACCAAGTCCTTTTATAAGAGGTCATACATGCTATATCACCTGTCATTAAAACAATTAAATTATTACAGAAACATATCAAGACAAACAATTAAACAAAATGAAATTTATGGAAATGAATCCACAAATGATTCGTACATGTATTTGTGTCGCAATTCATAGGATTTCTTTTACATCTTGGATGTCACTTCTAATTTTAGACTGTAATTTTTAAACATTGTTATCTTTCTAACAAAGAATCAATTGAGAAAACGCTTTGGACACAAGGGCCTCACAGTGACGCATCATAACCCGTGGGGGAGGTACAACAAGTTGTGTGGTTATACCCCTTGGCTGGGTGGGTTAAGGATAGCCCACCGTCTGCGACGCTGGCCCAGCATTAAACCAGCATTGTTTCAATGTTTTGTGTTTCCTCAGCAAATTTCCACACGCCCTTCGCACAATAGAAATGTGGGACACATTTTGTGAGAACTTGAACCATATCAGTCTAGACTCTAGTCTACCTATATTAAAACAAGAACGGGTGGTGATAGGTCGAATTGTTTAGACGCGACCCTGCCTGATCACATGGATTACAATGCGGAAATAAATTGGTATAAACCATGGAGCGTAAAGGGTTTTTTTCAAATTAAAATCGTCATAAATGTCATAGTTAGCTTTGTCCGCTTCATTTGAATACCTATGTTATGCGTCTACGGTCATTATAAATATTTGAATTCTTTCAGTGCGGGGATCGATTTTTGACGTCAGAATCTGACGTCTACAGACGTCAGATTCTGACGTATAAAGACGGGCCCCGCACTGAAAGGGTTATTGGAGTTCTCTTTAAACCAAATAACAAATATCACATTGTTATTAAATCGTGATATCGCGTGTATTTTTAAACACGCGACCTACCAAATAAGTGGCGGATTCAGGAATTGACAGACAGGGGGGGGGGGGGGGGGGGCGCCGATTGTTGAAATAATTTATACACACCACAGCTGGCACTCATGCTCCCCCGGAAAATTTGGAAATCTAAGGCCTCAAATGACGCACTCTGAATCTGCCACTGTAAATTCCAATTAGTTATTAACACAGGATTCAAAATTCGAGCCCCGGCGGTCTAAGGCCGAGTAGATCTCGGTCAATGATACTCAATCTTCTTTGAAACCTGAATGCCAGAGCTGGGGACGAACCCACGATCTCCTACTTTCAAAACAGGCAACTTTAACAACTGCACCAGGGCCCCCGCCTTCAGACTTAAAAATACACAAAATCATATATAGTGGAGGTCCTGAGGAAGTTTTGTATGCACTTTATTTAGGAGAGGCTAACTCAACTGTTTTAGATTAATTCGACCCCAAGGAACAACATGGGATGTATGCCAAATTCTCTATCCGAGACGAAAAGTCTGAAAAATGCCCCCGCTTTTCGAAAAAAACGTGTTTTTCATCGCGAATGTCGATTTTCCATTTTTAGCTATATATTCATATATAGGCATACATAGATATAAATAACAGATTAGTAAAAGATACATTAATGGTACATTGTTTGTTGATTTATTAAACTTTGGAATGTTAGCGTTATAATGTTAGTTTATGCTAAATAACGTTTACGACGGCATTTTAATCGTTACAGTGTGGAATCGACTCAAGAGGTTAGATTCTGACGTATAAAGTCGACCCCCGCGATATAAGAGTAAAATCTAATAAAATAAACCCATAACATCGGTATTGAAATGAAGCGGGAAGAGCTATCTAAGACATGCATGGTGCTTTCAAATTGGATACGACCCTCCATGGTGGTTTATATATGCAAATTCAGCACTTTAAGGGTTAATGTCACGTGATAGTAAACAGCCAATGAACGTCCGTCATGCAATTTGGTTGACGATAACAACACACGGCTAATCATAGACTTCGATACGTGGGATGTCTATTTTATCAAATCAGGTGATTTTGAAATGCCCCGGAGATGCGAATTGGGTTAGCAATTCTCATCCCAAATGAAATGAATGGGGTTTCAGAAGACCTCTGTGCACATATAGGATAAACTGGGCCAGGACGGTGAGATGAATGAGATGACACTGCCCTCCAGACACAGGATTCGAAATTCAAGCCCTGGCCGAGCACGCTACCTTTTGGTCACGGAGGTTCCCCACAATATTGAAGCTTTACGAGTGAGCGGAGAAGAAACATTTTTGTTTCTATGAAACTTGAAGGTCAGAGTGGGGTTCGAACCCGCGATCTCCGGACTTTTCAAGCAGGCTGCAGCTTTAACCACTGCACCAGGGCTCCCGCCCTTCGACACGTGGGTAGTCTATTTTATCAAATCAGGTGATTTTCATTTCCCCTTGACATTCGAGCTGCATAAACAGCTCGCATGTCAAGGTATATTATAAACGGGAATAACAACTGTAGGCCCATACTGGCTGTTAGGAATGTTATGTGCACTCAGTTCGGGCGAGCTGAGAAGTACATTGACATTGAGTAACGTGACAACATTTTGGCTAGCAGTGTAATCGCTGATGTAATTTACGAGTGGAATGCCCCCAAATCAGGTGCATCACCATGATTACACGCTACCGTGAACTATTCCACTGCGTGCTTGATTCACCTTGACCTTGAAATTGACCTTGTCGTGTTTACATGTAAAGTATCGTCATGCAGATCGTTTTAAATGCCCCTAAATCTTGTACATAATAGACCATTCATCGATTAGATTCAACAGAGAATTATGCCACGGTATATGACCCAGTTTAGCCGATAAGTACACAAAGGTGGCCTGAAACCACATTCATGTAATTTCATGAAACGATATGCTGCACTAAGATTTCATGTTTATATGAACACCGTCATGCACGGTATACATTCTGACCTATGTGTAATCATAGGTAATAATTTATAACTGGTAAACATTCACGAATTTTGTTCTATCAATTCAAGCTTAGGCCTATTTGCACAGAAAGCCATCGGCCGGCCTACAACCGCCCTACGTGCACACCCCCCCCCCCCCAGCTTACCCACAGTTTTTAAATGGTGACAATCAGGCCAGAATCATAATTTGTATCTTAGCTCTTTGATATATACCCATAATGTGTCAACATGGCCATAGACTTGAATTGTGTAGGGTTTTTTTAATGCTGATTTTTGGCCTGATTGTATTGCTTTATGCTTTGATATGTGTAAAACACGAAATGAGATGTTAACAGCGAAAAAATAGGAACTTTATATTTTGACCACTTATATGGAGGTACCGCCCAAGCCTGTTTGGAATTCGGGGGTAGGGTTACGTGAACGTCTGTCGTTGATTAACCAATCTGCACATGTCATATAACATACAAAATATATTTAAATTCCTGCTCTAATAAAATATCACATATTACAGAATTCAAAATTGCTATTTTCTATCGTTTTCACAACTGCTGTTTTGCACTGGAGATACATTTTGATAGTCAGAGTAATTGTTCTATCATTGGAGATGGAGATCGCGGGCTCGTTCGCCGCTTTGGTATAACAAATTTCAAAGAAACAAAATGTTTCGTCCCGCTCACTCGTAAAGATGCAATATTGTGGAGAGCCTCCGTGACCGAGAAATAGCCATGGTTCGAATTTCGTGTGCTGTGTCTGGAGGGCAGTGTCAATTCATTCATCTCATCATCCTCAAGAGGTTCTGCTGGCCCAGTTTAGCCTACATGTGCACAAAGGTGGCCTGAAGCCCAATTAATTTTATTTCATGTCATTGTTATGTGCCCTCAGTTCAGGGGAGCTGAAAGTAGGTAACGGTCAATGTTGCGTTAAGTTATGTGAAAAAAATGTGGCCATCAGTGTAATCCGTGATGTAATTTACAAGCCGTTGAGAGCGCAGATTGTAAAAGTGCCCGTGAGTTATGAAATTAAACACAAAAATGTAATGGTTGGCTTTTAATACACAAACTGAAGTAACTGAAATTGTATGTAGTTTGTGTAATTTAATTCCCAACATCTATCAGTTTTTTTTATTTACTTAACAGAATTTAACCCTTTAACCGCCAAATTATTCAATTGGAATTTTCTCCCACTTGAAGTTGTGTCTCGCTGACGCGATCCACAACTTCAAGTGAGTGAAAATTATTCAGATTTGACAAAATGGAGGACAACAAATTTCAAATCTTGCTGATTACTGTCACTTTTTATCTTTAACATCTTTAAAAGCTGATATGTAATGTGCTATAAGAAATGTAAAAAACGAATAGGGACGGCACCGGCGGTTAAAGGGTTAATAAAAACACAGAATGGCCGCTGTGGTCGATTTCAGTGCTCTAAGGTTAACCCTTTCAGTGCGGGGGTCGATTCCCGCACTGAAAGAATAGAATATATAAGATGGCTGTAGGTCCATAACATGTATTCAAATGGAGCGGAAAGAGCTAACTAAGACATTTATGATGATTTCAAAATGAAAAAAACCCTTTATTCTCCTGGTTTACACACAAAAAATTCAGTGTTCTATGAGTTAAACCAACATTGTTTCAACGTCTTGTAATTGATGGCTATTAATTAATGTACCACTCAGCACACACCCCCCTCCCCCCCCCCCTAGAATCTTCATATAGGGCCTATCTGTAAACTTTAATCAGGTGAATAATCAGTTAATGCTCAGCTCAGGTAGGCCTACAGATCGGGTGATATACGATATTTTCAGATAATAACATAGCCTGATAACAGTGATTAATGCATGCCGGGCCCCACAAGGTCACAGGTACTGCCGTGCAGAGGCAAAAGGCAGTATGTGCTTACTCTACAAGTGAGCAGATACTGCCTTCTGCCTTTGCAGAGCAGGCCGTGCAAAGCCTTTGCAGAGCAGGGTAGTCAGACACTCATGACCCTTTCAGCGCGGGGACCGTCTTTAGACGTTAGAATCTGACGTCAGATTCTAAAGTTGATCCCCGCACTGAAAGAATTAAAATATGTATATTGGCCGTAGACACATAACATAGGTATTCAAATGAATCTAAGAGAGCTAACTAAGACATTTATGATGATTTCAAATTAAAAAACCCTTTAGTCTCCATAGTTTATACAAAAATATTTCAGCGATGTAAGGGTTGACTCTTATAGTACAAGGTGACAGATAGACAGACACAATAAACCCTTAGAGTTCTAAAATATTTTGATAAATCATCTTTATTCCAAAGTGTTATTAAAACAATATTAAAGAACTGGGTGGTAAAAAATCGGATTTTTTAGCACTTAAAACTGTTTTGCTGACATATAAATGGAATGAATGTGGCTTTAGGCCGCTTTGTGCACATATAGGCTAAACTGGGGCAGGAGAACTTCTTATAGATGGTGAGATGGATGAGGGAATACTGCCATCCAGACACAGTATTCAAAATTCGAGCCCTGGCGGTCTGAGGTCGAGCACGCTACCTCTCGATCACGGAGGCTCCCCACAAAATTCAATCAGCTCTACTGACACGACAAGCCACATGAAAAGGACGAAAATTATTTATATACACAAGATATTGACCCAATCTTAGTTTAATGCTGGTCCACCGTCTACGACGCTGTCCCAACATTAAGCCAACATTGGTCAATGTCTACCGTCTCGTATTTCAAGAACAGCTCACAGCAAACACGACCACCCGATGTTGATTTAATGCTGGGCCACCAAAAAACATATGCACGTCTAGTGCTGATGTGCCCCCCCTCCAACTAGCCCATTCAACGAATGGGTATTAAGTCAGTTTAATAAATAATTCAACCTTTCAAGCCTGAATTTACCATTGTCATCCACTACAAGCCGCGAATTGCTGCCGCAATTCTGGACTTGCAGTGAATGAAGATGATTTTATGTGGTTTAAAAATTAAAGAAAATCGCCATGTATTGGCAAACCAGTTTCTTGGAAATTTTCGTTCTAAAACCCTTTATTGTAGGAAAGTTAAGTTTGTTTTAAGGGATGTAAAAGGATGCTTTAATGTATCGTGAGGGCTTAAAGGGTTGAATGATTAATGAATGATCGCTAATCCAGCCAGCACATGACATTAATCCGATGTTGGTTTAATATAACCCTTTCATCGTTGAGGAGCCAAAATAAAAAAAAATATTTTTTGTGATTTTTTAGCCTGACAGCTGAGTCGCTTTAACCATTTTGACAAATTTCGTTCATAATTAGTGAAATGGTTTTAAATATTGTTGATTGGAAACACGATGTCGCTGCCTGTCTGGAAAGTGGGAGATCGCGAGTTCGTCCCCCGCTCTAGCATTCAGGTTTCAGGTCTCTGACAACAAGTGAAGATTATGAATTTTGTGGATCCTCTGTGAGCGAGAGACTCACCATCCTCAGGAGCTTCTCCTGGCCCTGTTCAACTTATATATATGTGCACAGAGGAAGCATGAAGCCCCTCCCATTCAGTAATTGATTCATTTATTGATTCATCCTCAAATGAGGGTTTTCAAAAAACCAGTAAAATAAATTAAAAAGATTAACCCCTTCAGTGCGGGGATCGACTTTAGCCGTCAGAATCTGACGTCTGTAGACGTCAGATTCTAACGACTTGAATCGAACCACGCATTGTAAGAGTAATATATTTCTAATGACCGGCGACCCAAAACATAGGTATTCAAATGAAGCGGAAAGAACTGACAGCTAACTAACAGCTACGACATTTATTATGATATCAAATTGAAAAAAAACCTTTGGTCTCTATGGTTATACAAAATATTTTAGCGTCGTGAGGGTTAATTGTTGGGATTGGTGTTCAAAGGGTAAATATAAGCACATTTCTCTGCCAAGGGGGTTCCCCTCCCAGAAAAACACGAGACGTTGAGACAGTGTGGTTTTAGTGTCGGTCCACGGTCCACGACATTGGCCCAACGCTATGCCAGCATTAGGCGCCGTCTAGTGTTTCAAGGTCAGCTGATAACTAACAAGACGTTCACCCAATGTCGATTCAATGCTGAGCCATTAAACAAACATAATTATGCACGTGTAGCAGATAAGTGAACAAAGGTGGCCTAAACCACATTAACTTAATTTCAAGCCACGGTATGCTGCACTTTGATTGGTCCCCGTTGATTTAGTGTTTATATGAACACCGCCGCCCACGGTCTACATTCTGACCTATGTGAAATCATAGGTAAGAATTTATAACTGGTAAACATTCACAAATTTTAATCTTTGAAGGTTATTTTATTTATATATAAATGCTGGGCCACCAAACAAACATTTACACGTCTGGTGTTGATCTGCCACCCCCCGCCCACCTTCAACCAACCGACTCAACCCAGGCGCGGATCCAGAGGGGGGGGGGGCGCAGGGGGCGCACGCCCACCCGTTTTTGCGCCAAATTCTTTAAAAAATCACCTAAATTGGCCTAAATATGCCTAAAAACTCGCCTCCGAGCCACCTGCCCCCCTCCTTTTTCAAATCCTGGATCCGCCCCTGGTTCAACCAATAGATAACCCAAACGCATCATGTCAGTCCTTGTGCTGCTGAATTGTCTGCTTTTATTCAACTCAATTTCCAGCTTCAAATGATGAAAAATATTTATATTTAATGAAAAATATACATTTGATATTGAATTATTAGATCAATTAGGCACCTACCAAACATTGTTTAATCAAATAAAGTGGTATTTTTATTGACATAAAACATGTTTGAAACCGTATATTTACAACAAAAGAGTTATTTTAACGTTGGTTTAACCTTTTCACTACCATACATGACGGAAATTTCCGTCGTCATTCGTCAATGAACGTAACCATAAAATGACACAAATTTTCGTCAAATATATACTACAATTATGTATTTTTCGTCATTTGAAGCTGGAAATTGCGTTAGCAATTCCAGCTTCAAATGACGAAAAATAGAACTCCTACACCAGTATATCTGGATCCTGGCATGCACCCCGGCCTGGAAGTCAAAGGGTTAAGGTTAGCTCCACGTTTAGTGTTTGCTAGGAAGTAAAGCAGTCTACGCATGATTAAGATTAATTGACAATTTACTATTAATAGGCAACTATGACATATACGTTGACTGTCAATTAGCCCTTACAGCGCCGGAATCGACTTTAGTCGTCATAATCTGACGTCCATAGACGTCAGATTCTGACGTCTAAAGTCGATCCCTGCACTGTAAGAGTAAGAATATTTAAAATGGCTATAGACCCATAACATAGGTATTCAAATGAATGAGAAATGAGAATGAATGAGAAAGAGCTAACTAAGATATTTGTGATGATTTCGAATTGAAAAAAACCCTTTGAGTTCCATGGTTTATATAAATATGATTCAACGCTTTAAGAGTTAAAGCGTCTATCACGACTATATAGTCGCATTCACATAAACCGTGGTGAATGATTTTCGCCGATTTCTCAGTCAATTCTGAAACAATTTTCATGAAATTTTACACACACTATTTTCCATTCATGTCGTGACTACCCTGAAAGTTTCGCGAAGTTATTGCTAAATTTTTTAGAAGTTAGACCATCTGACATGTAGTAAATAAATAAAAATGTTGCCTTTATAAACCCATCAGCTTTGTCTCAGAATTTTATTACATGTCAAGTAGTCTAACCTCTACAAAACTTATCAAAACTTCGCGAATTTTTTAGGGTAGTCGCGACATGAATGTAGTAGTGTGTGTGTAAACTTTCATGTAAATTGGTTCAGAATTGACTGAGAAATCGGCGAAATTCATTCACCACGGTTAATGTGAATCCGACTATAAAGTCGTTTTAATCTGTTTTTTTATGCGCCGTTTAAATTACAGTTACTGGGAACGAATTGGACGTTTAAACATCAATATTTGCAAATGTTTGGCCTCAATTTAAACATATCTGAGTGATTTTCATCCACTTAAAGTTGAAGGTCGCGTCAGCGAGACACAACTTCAAGTGGGTGAAAAATTAAATTATTTAATTTAGCCCTTCAAGGGTTGAAGGGACTCAATCAGGCTAAAATCTTTAAAAAATCGGTGATTTTATTTTGGCTTCTTTATATGACCATATGATGTAAACATGTCCATAGACTAGAACTGCAAAAGTTTTTTATTTGTGTGCCGCGCATTCACCAGTTAGACTAGATACAGAGACTAAATTCGCGTATTTCTTATTTCGGACATGCATGTGGATCGCGTCAGCGAGACACAACTTCAAGTGGGCGAAAATTAAAATTGAATAATTTGGCGGCTGAAGGGTTATGGTTGGGTCGGGGAAGTAAAGTAGTCTGCCCCTGATTAATGGACTGTGTCAAATATGACATAAATCATTAACCCTTTAAGCCCTCACGATGCATTAAATCATCATTTTACATTCCTGAAAACAGACTAAAATTCCCTACAACTAGTGGTTTTTGAATGAGAATTTCCATGAAACTGGTTTACTAATAAATGGTTATTTTCTTTAATTTGCCACTCACTTCAAAGTATCTTCATCCACTACAAGTCGAGAATTCCGACAGCAATTCACGGTTTGTAGTGGATGAAGATGACAATGGTAAATTCAGGCTTGAAAGGGTTAACGACCAATTAAATTACTTCTACAGCGACTTGCCATGAACGGTTGTCTTGAAGGTCGTCTTCATTCACCAGCGGAAATACCTTCTTGGCAACCTGATTACATATTTCGGGTTCGTGTGGATGATTTATACAAGTAGGTCAATTGGTAACCTATGTACATATTTCGGGTCCGTGGGGATGGCTTATACAAGTAGATCAAGGAAACTTAAATCTCAATCGGCCAACAGGAGAGGTGCTTGCAAACCAAGTCAAAAGGAGGCTGACCAATCACAACGTGCGAATAAGTGACCAGTTACTGGACCTTCCAGGCGAGTGCTGCAGCCTGCCCAGCACACTCCAGTCATCCAACCAATGCTGCTGCGACGGTGGGCCAACATTGAACCAACCCAGGTTGAGCGCCAGTGCTCCTATTCTCGTACAAGTTACGATATATGGTAGGCGTCGAATTGGTCGATATGGTCATCTAGACCAATCCGACGCCTACGATATATCGTAATTTGTACGAGAATACACGCCCTGGGACATTAACCCTTTCAAGCCTGAGTTTACCATTGTCATCATCATCCACTACAAGTTGCGAATTGCTGTCGCAATTGTCGACTTGTAGTGGATAAAGATGAACTTAAAAAAGTGGGCGAGAAATTAAAAAAGCCATGTATTGTTAAACCAGTTTAATGGGAATTGTCATTAAAAAAACCCTAGTTGTGTGGAAATTAAGTCTGTTTTCAGGGTTGTAAAATGATGCTTTAATACATCGTGAGGGCTTAAAGGGTTAAACCAATGTAGGTTAACTTTGCGCCAACATTAAATCACCATTGGGGTGCACACTGGGCATGTAAAAAATATTAAAGATATTTTTACACAATGTCAATGATGTAATAATGACATCGTACTTTTTCAAATATGTTTTTTTTTTCAATTGAACAGAGCACAAACATAACTGAATCAACTCATTATCTCTCGTCGTTTTGTTGTTATTTAAACAGGGTGATGTTACCACCATACTTTAATAAATAAACATTGGCTTCAAATTATTTCGCTTTACCTTTACTCCAAAATTTGATGTAAATATATTGTAGTTACGTACCCCACACTGTTTGCTTTCATTTGCGGACAAATTGAGATGTTTACAAAACAAATATATGTATGCTCAGTGGATCTTGACTTATTCGTGGGCATAATATAGTAAAGGTTATATTTGTTTTATTATATATATATATATATATAATATTTTTGCAGAAGCAGCCACTTTGTCTGTGCCCTAATAACCTCTTAACAGCTTATCATTCGTATCTTCGTCAGTAAGATGGTTTGTGGCTATATTTATATCACTAAGATTGATTATCGAAACTCCAACGTGTATCATAATAGAATTAAGCAGGAAAGAAGATGGATATCAGTTAGAGTTAGTCACGCGGGAAGTCAATGCACACAGATAAAAGGACATCCGTTAAAAAGGTTCATGACCCGGCAAACACAAAACATTTGTATAACATTTCCACAATACGTTGTATAAATATTGTAGAAATGTTTTGAGTTTGCTGGGGAAAGCTTATCATAGTCTGCACCCTACCCTGTTAAATGGTGGGGCCTGGTGTACTGGTTACGCAGATTTTCGTGACCTTGGAACACCCGTGTTGGTTACAAAGCCGCGAATTTACAAACTTTGGGATTAAAAAATATAGAGTTGACTTTGAGAAAAACCTAATTGAACTTCCAGAAAAGTTTCGCAAAACTAGCAAAATGCCGGTGCCGAAATGATCACTTAGCTATTAATTGGATGCCATTTCAAAATGCACTAGGATACATGCTTGTATGTTAACATTGTTGAAAAGACATTGGCGATGAATAAAGCTTCGTATTGTGCTGCTTCAAATATCTCTAAAAACGAAAAAAATATTTAGATCCAATGTATTGGAAAAAACCCCCATCAGCCATGCAAATGGAAAACACAATGAGAACTGATAAGCACTAACAGCATACGAGAGTATGTATAAAAACAATAACTAGAGCTATTATTATATTTCATAGGTTTAAAAAATCTAAAAAAATGTATTGGCTGGCGTCAGCTCGCGAAGCCGTTGCGCAGCCAAAACACGTAGGCTACGCCACCTAGACAGATTCAATATGCCAGTAGGCCTATAAAGCCCGGTACACACGGTGAGATTATCTCATGAGATTTGTCTCAAACGATAAGTTGAATGGTGAATCTCACCGTGAGTACCGTGCCTAAGACAGAGGCGCCGCTATTTTAATCGAATTTAGATGGCACATGGAGCACCCCACCACCTACTATACAGAGCTCCAGATAATTTTTTGGTTTGAGGAGTATTTCACTCATTGAAATGGGTGATGAGGAGTGAAATATGATAAAAAAAATAAACGAGGAGTATTTTTCATACAACAAGATGAGCTTTATTTAGATCGTTTTTTTCTTACAGTCACATAGTTCTGTTCACGTAAAAAATACAACAATCGTTTCATTTTTTCTGTTTCTTTTTACTTTAATGGGTATTTTAATAGTTTTTATGGGTAATATTACTCCTAAGATTTTCAATCAATGAGTATTTGCTGTTTTTACATGCGTATTTTACTCATATACGCATGTTATCTGGAGCCCTGACTATACCTATATTGTACATGATGAGTACTGTATATGTCCATTGTGTCCATTCCAGCAAGCACATGACAATAAACAAATAGTGTTTTAATGTTGGTCCGACGTCTAAAATGACGGACCAACATTAAAACAACGTTGGCTGGAAGCATCGTGTTTGCCGGGATGTGTCCTAGATTTATCCACGTGCTTTCAAGCTTTGTTCATTTGCAAAAAAATCCTGAATGACTCTGAATCTTTATCTTCAAGCTCTTTTTGTAACGCGTGGAAGGCGAGTTTACTCCTATTTTTATTAATTCATTCTCGAACCCAAATAGCTCGTCTTTTTGCGGGTCGTCTTGCACGTCGTTTCTTTACAATCGTAGGATCTGCATGCCTTTAACAGTGCAACCTTGCTGTGTGCCACCATTTGTATAATTTTGAAAGTGTATGTAGTTTGGTCCAGAGTCTGGAACAAACCAGAATGCACATGTCCCAGCGAGTGTCGTAAAAGATAATCTTACCGTGTGTACACACAATCTCATGCGAGATATTTTATAAGATTAATCTCATAAGACATATCGTATGAGATAATCTCACCGTGTGTACCGGGCTTAAGTGTGTCTCCTATAAACACATCAGAACCTGTGGACGGTCCCCGCACAGAAATAAATTAAATATTTATAATGATTGTAGACCCCATAACAAGGTATTCAAATAAAACAGGAAGAGCTGACAAAGTCATTTATAAATAATTCAATTTGATAAAAACCCTTTGGTCTCCATGGTCTCAATAATTCAGCGTTCTAAGAATCGTCTCAGTTCTTCTAAACAATTCCTTTTGTGTTTTTTTCTGTTTACTTACACGTTCAGGTAAATAATATAATTATTTCATTGCGTATAGACAGACAGACAGATATTTTATTGACATAAAGAAAAGTCATTACTGACTTATTTGTCTTAGAAATGATATATACATGTACATGTATATACAGCATGGTTAATTTGCTAAAATGGACATTTACATGGTGTCACATACAGAATTAAAATCATGTTGAAAGGCATTGTCATAGTAAACAGGTAAAACACTGTAAAACGATTACTACTTGAACAAATTAGAAGGTAATGCCAATATGTGAACATAGGGGGTTGAAATGTTCAAAAGCAGTTCATTTACATGTTTGTGTAAATACAATTATTTACTTAAATGTGCAAGCGTAATAACATTTTGTAAATTAAATATTTACACTATATCGCATCTTTCCCCAACTGTTCAAACCCTTCATCGCGGGGACCAACAGTCATTTTTTGTTCACCTTGACTCTTTAACCGCCGGTGCTGTCCATATTCGTTTTTTACATTTTTTATTAGCACATTACATTTCAGCTTTTAAACATGTTAAAGATAAAAAGTTACATTATTCAGCGAAATTTGAAATTTGTGGACCTCCATTTTGTCAAATCTGAATAATTTTCACTCACTTGAAGTTGTGGATCGCGTCAGCGAGACACAACTTCAAGTGAGTAAAAATTCCAATTGAATAATTTGGCGGCTAAATGGTTAAAATGGAAATTGCGTTAACAATATTTTCCAACCCAAGTTAACAAAACCAAAAAACAGAAATATCCGGGAGCTAAGAGGGCGAAACAACGGCTTTAAAAGCTGAAATTTGTGGATGATCAAATTATGTTATTATGTTATTAAATTATCATGCTTTTTTAAATATACCTTTTCACGACCACCACAGTGGTCTTGTCAACCTAGTCAGATACTGACACGTTGTAAAGGCAGCGTGAGACTATGACAAAACTACTGTCCTGTCACCATCGCTGGCGTTTTGCAATGGTGTTCTTTAATAATCTTTGCAAATCACACATAATCATTCCAATTTTTTGATGTATTCAGAAATGATCGCTAACTGCTTTAGCCGACATTTAGTTCAGAGAACATCCTAAAAATCGACATTATACTATACAATAGGCCTAAAATCCAATACTGTAGATCTGGTAGTTTTCGCGTGTTTAGATTTTCGGTAATTTTATATTTGGGGCCTTTACACGAGGTCTAGAATTCGTGAATTGTAAATTTCGATGATAGGTAGCGCTATTTTAATAATACTTTCGCTAGATTTTTTATTTCGCGAATTCGTCTTCCTCGCAAAAATTGCGATACGTTAGGATTGATACGTTAGGATTGATGAACTTTACTTTGGTAAGTTGATGAATTATCATTTTCTAAAAATAGATGATCATTGCTCAGATTATGAAAAGAGTTTTATAATAATGTCAAGTGAAGTCAAATTAAAATTAAACTAAAATTAACTACAACTACATTTGTCCTCAATTTGTTTTATTTCTTTAAAATCACTGTTAATGGGAAAGAAATGGGCGTTTAAAAATCAAGATTTAACCCTTTCAGTGCGGCGACCGTCTTTATACGTCAGGGAATAAAACACTATCTTGACACGCTTTTTAAAAGTTCTAAAAATATGCCATGTACTGTAAATATTTAATTTACACAAACGCGTACATACATAGTTATATCTGTATGCATTTTTTTCAAGAATTTTTTTTATTCTAGATACAGTGCTAACCCCTTCAGTGCGGGGATCGTCTTCATACGTCAGAATCTGACGTCTACACGTCAGATTCTGACGTATAAAGACGATCCCCGCACTGTAAGAATTAATATATATATAATGGCCGTGGACCCATAACATAAGTATTCAAATATATCAAAAAGGGCTAAATAAGACATTTATTATGATTTCAAATTGAAAAAACCCTTTGATCTCCATGGTTTGCATAAAAGTATTTCAGTGCTACAAGGGTTAACTTCCTCTGATATTAACCCTTGTAGGCCTACTGCTAAATTATTTTTTAAACACTATCCTATTGTTAGATTCACATTAAATTAATCAACTAGGGATTAATGAGTTTTGCCGATTTCTCAGTCAATTCTAAAGCAATTCCCATAACATTTTACACACACTATTTTCCATTCATGTCGTGACTACCTTGAAAGTTTCGCGAAGTTTTAATAAGTATTGTAGAAGTTAGACCGTTTGGAATGCAATAAAATTCTGAAACGAAGCTAATGGGTTTATAGGCCTAAAGGGCGACATTTTTATTTATATACTACATGTCAAATGGTCTGATTAAAGAAAATATATACTCACGACATGAATGGAAAATAGTGTGTGTGAAATTATATGAAAGTTGGTTGAAAATTGACTGAGAAATCGGCGAAAATCATTCGCCACGGTTAATGCGAATCCGAAATTTTTAGTGTCAAATACAGAAATTTTGTCATTTTTTGAAAGATGTTGAAGCAACTTAGTTTAGGACACGGGGGGAGGGGTCACCCTTTCGACCCCCCTCTGGATCCGCCTCTGAATTTCTGCAGCTTCTCCAGGCACAAAGTGGATGCAAAAAAGGTCTTTTTTTTTGATGTGCCTGTCACGTTTACCTAAAACGATCAAAATATGATCTACGCACTATAAATTATGTTTAATTTTTTCGCTGTGAATACATTGGTTTTTATACATAATTATGGTGACATCAGCTTAGTTTCTACACTAGCTCCTATGCGCTCCACCATACACCGATCATATGCTTTTTTGCGCAACTGTAAGCATGGCATAGCCTACTTGACTGGCGGGCAAAACTCTGAAAAAATCTGAAACATCTGAAAAAATCCACTTTAAGCATGACATAGCAGCCTACGGGACTGGTGGGAGAAATTCACATGAAGCCTTCGTCTAACGGCCATTATGAACAGGGTATAAGTGACCGGGGGGCGGGGGGGTAGGGGGAGCAAATCTTTAAAAAAACATAAAAAACATATCTGGTCAACTAAGTTCAGATATCCATACGAGAAACGACTACTACTGCATCCTTTGGTCACCGCATCAAGCCCAAGATTAATAATGCGTTTTTGTATCTGCGTTAACCGTTTAAACCTTCGGGATGCTTAGAAGCATCATTTTGCACCTCTGAAAAAGGATTAATTTCCTCAAACCTAGGGAGGTTTAGAACAAAAATATTCATGGAACTGTTCTAATAATAACAATATATTTTTTCATTTGCCACCTATTTCAAATCTGCATCCACTACAAGTCGAGAATTGCGACAGCAAATCGCGACTTGTAGTGGATGCAGATGACAATGGTAAATTCAGGCTTGAAAGGGTTAGACCGCGGTATAGTAAGGCTTATGTTAGTTTTCTTCAGTTTTTTATTAGCAAATTAAATACCAGCTTTCAAACACATTTAAAATAAAACGTGAAATCAAGCAGCATGAATTCAAAATCGTTGAATTTTGTCAAATCTGAATAATTTTTACTCATTTGAAGTTGTAGATCGCGTCAGCCTTTTTCACAGCTAAGAACGTAGAGCTCCGAGGGTTTTAAACGACTTAAAACACATCCGTCCATAGTGAGGATCCCTCATAATCAACAGCTCGGCCAAACCTGATTGATTATAGCACCGTAGGCTTACCATGATAATTGGTCTGTACTAGGTTAACAATAACTCCCCATTCCCGGCTAAGAATGTAGTGGTCGGACAATGAAAATATTGTAGTGGTGTGTTTTAATGTGAATTCTAATCCAAAAATCATCGATATATCGTCCCTGTATATGAAAAAGATGTATCTGTGATCATACCTTAAAGGTGACCTATCACCCCGTATATGGTATGAATAATTTTGTGTCAAATAAAGCAAAATTGCCACGAGATAGGGCATAATTGTCTCATTATATGGGGTGATTGGCTATCATGTGACCCTCACATGAGAAAAATATTTAATTATGTGAAACGTAAACGTGAAACGTAGTGACGTCACAGGAAACCGTTTTAAATGGGAACTCGGTGTAAACAAAATTATGTAGGACGCCCTCTCCCTTACTTCATTGTAATAGCTAACTCGCTGACAACAAAAGAGGTCAAGGCCATTGAGTTCCACAAAATATGTTGTTTTTTGCTAAGGTTGTGAATGTTTTAGCAGTTATGAGTGAAAACGTCAAAGCTTTAGATCAATGTTCCGTGTGTGCTGTGATATGACTACATAATACTGCCTTGCAAAGCTAAAAGGCAGTCTTTGCTTATATTACAATTAGGCAACTTTACAAGTAAGTAGATACTGTGCGGAGCCAAAAGGCAGTATCTACGTAAGCAGATACTGTTGTTTTTGCTTTGCAGAACTGTATCTCCAATTATCCAACAAACAAATTCAGCCTAATGCTGGTTTTGTTCCACAGTCTGGATCGTTATCTTTTAGTCCAACATCTTGTGAAGCACTGAACATTGTTAAATTCAACTTAAACGTGTCGAATACACCCCAAGGGCTATTCCCAGAAAATACGAGACACTCACCTAATGTTTATTTAATGTTCAGTCAGTATTACAGTCGGTTGATCAGCATTACATCAGCGTCTCATGTTTACTGTTCTAGTAGGACTATTTGTAATTTGGCCTGGAAATGTGTTGTCATATTTGGTAAATCCCAACAACAAAGATCATACAATCCTGAGTAGGACCAGCAATGGAGGTAAATTAGAACATTTTTTTTAAAACTAATAGTATGTTACGGTACCTCGGTGTCGTAGCTTTTTTCTATTTATTTGAACTTGACAATTGCTCGGAAATGCAATCATTAAATTAATAAAATAAATTGATTGTGGGTTGTGACAGTTAGCCTTGAGCTGTAGAAAGCTAACACCTGGTATATTTGCGCCTTTGAATTGTGGACATTCCGGGCCATCGAAGCTTAATTCCGACCATCAAATCTTCAGTCTATCGACTATCAAACCTTCGAAATAAAATGATACCCAATAGCAGTGTGCAAAACTATTTGTGCGGGAATCCCACTCCTTTTACTCACTAATGTATATAACCCACACCGATTTCAAGCAAAATATAAACTGTAGCAGGTCTCTAATAGCATAATAGGGCCTATATTTCTATACTTTTTTCACTGCAGGAATATATTATTTTAGAGGTCTAAAAGAGGCTATTCCACCCAGGCAATATGGGACATTGATCCAATGCTGGCTTCATGTTGGACTAGCGTCGTAGACGTTGAACCAACATTGACGCAGTGTTGGGTCAATATCTCCTGTTTATTGGATACACATTCAACCATTTGATTGCCTATTAACCCGCAACCTCGCAATTCCCGACTTGTAGTGGATGAAGCTGATTTGATGTGGTTTAAAAAATAAAGAAAATTTCCATGTATTGGTAAATCAGTTTCATGGAAATTTTCGTTCTAAAACCCTAAGTTGTAGGAAAATGAAGTCTGTTTTCACGGATGTAAAATGATGTTTAATGCATCTTAGCTAGTATGTTGTATATTATTTCAATGGTTGATCTATACCAGTGAGCATAATCTATAGGCATTAACTTCAGCTTCATATTAACCCTTATCCTGCTGATCACGACTATTGTCGTTTTTAATCTGTTTTACTAGTCGACCAAATCAAAGTTATTGGGACGAAATATGTGTTTAAACATCAAGTTTTGCAAATATTTATTCTCAAATTAAACAAATATGAATAATTTTCAGCCACTTCAAGTTGTGGGTCGCGGTAGCGAGACACAACTTCAAGTGGGTGAAAATTAAAAGCAGCTCCTTGGGATGACATCAATTTTTGTTTGTAATTTTGTAATGAAGTAGTGTATCCCACAGATCATGATTTCTTTTCCAGAGTTTTTAGATTTAAAAAATATTTTTTACCCACATCTTTATGAGTCTGACTGAAACCCAAACAAACTTTTTGTATACATAAACACCTGGTAAAGGACGTTTGAATGTTCTTACAACATTGGGCCACATGTTCATGCCGTCGGCCCAGCGTTGAGCAGACAATCGGTGCTGCGGGGGAACCCCCCTGATCAACCCGTTCCCAGAGCAATTAAGGGCGGCAGCTATTAATGTAGCTATGTGGTTACTTTGATCATGCCGTCTGAGATGGTCAGTAATTGCTAACTTTTTTACATGACAAAATACGTCTTGGATATAGAGCTTGTTTCGTTTTTTCAGTGCTTTACATTTTTTTTTACATTTTTGTATTTTACTTAAGATCAGTTGGTTATATATCTTCACATAAATTATTTTTTTAAAATTGACAAAATTTAAAATTCTCATCCCAAGGAGCAGCTTTAAATAGATTAATTTAGCAGGATAGGGGCTCAAACTGCATTGTTATTGTTCTGCAGGTGGCGATGAGGTTGGCTGAGTGTGGATCAGTATGCGCGAAGGAGGTGAAGTCACGTGGTTTCTGGCGTGACGTCATAGTGGAGATGATGGCCACCTTCCTTCTGGTGTCTGTCCAGTGTGCGCTGCCTCTGTCTTGGAAAT
>OZ024902.1:13097940-13105440 GCA_964017125.1 Flabesymbios commensalis
GTGTTGTTGACAGACACATATTTTTTCCGATTATATTCGGGTTTTAAGTGTAAGGGCTAAGGATTTTTCTCTGCTACTGTGCATTGTAACGCCTAAGCGCTGAAATATTTTTGTATAAGCCATGGAGAACAAAGGTTTTTTCAATTTTAAATTATGATACATATCTCAGTTAGCTCTTTCCGCTACATTTGAATACCTATGTTATGGGTCTATGGATATTATAAATATGTATTCTTTTAGTACGGGAATACGTCATAATACAGACGTAAGATTCTGACGTGTAAGTCTAAGTCGGTTCCACTAAAAGGATTAAAGCTACACATCACACAGGGTCCCAACAAAACTGCACATGTAGGGCCTACAATTATCTGGTTTACACCGATTTTTCCCTGTCAATATTTCCATTTCCCCCTGTGCTAGATATCAATAAGTGCCCCCATCAACGCCATTAGCCACGCCGACACATCCTAATGTGTAGGCTTACATCCCAAGATTGAGTGAAAAAGAATAATATGTTCATGAAATATGTTATTGCACACAATTAACTGAAATAAAAAGTCAAAATTGTCAAAAAATAAATTCCTTCTGCAAATCATCCACAACTTATAATAGCATTCGCAGACACGACATTTTCTGCAATGGCAAAATTTACCCCCGCCCGCACCAGATAAATTCCATAGTGTGCGTTTTAAATGTACAAATACTAGGAGTACAGTACATAACCATTACCCTTCATAGTATATAATATTGATTACGTCAGATATACGTTTGTTGAAAGTGCGTTGATTCTCCTTTCTTTAAAATACACAAAATAGGCACATATATTACAATATTTTATACAGAAAACCCCAATTCTATAGTCAGCATGGTTAAACCATGCAATATAGGTCATACAGTTTCATTATTAAATCCGTATAAAAATAACAGTAGATTCGCAGATCCGAATCTACTGTTTTAACAACAGACTGATGTCACCCGTGTATTTTAAGTCGAAGAAAGAACTACGAATCTATCGAATTTCGTTCTCTCTCCTTTCTAGTTCACACACACAGGAGGCAGTATGAATCCGGCACGCTCTCTGGGTCCAGCAGTTGTCATGTGGGCATGGCTTAAAGACAAAGATGATGCAGGTCAATGGATGGATGTGGACAAACTCTGGGATGATCATTGGGTAAAAACTTTGATATTTCTTAACAACGCAAAATGTTAGATTACGATTGTAAGCCAATTTGGCCCGGCATATTTGTTCATGATCATGATGATATTTATTTTTATGTTGCATACGCATATGCGTACACATACGCATATGCATATGCATATAAATATGCATATAAATAAGCATATGCATATAAATATGCATACATATATGCATATGCATATTTATATGCATATAAATGCATATGCATATGCATATGCATATGCATATGCATATGCATATAAATATGCATATACATATGCATATGTATACGCATATGCATATAAAGATGCATATAAATATGCATATGCATATACATATGCATATGCATATGCATATAAATATGATGCATATGCATATAAATATGCATATAATTATGCATATATATGCATATTCATATGCATATTCATATGCATATTAATATTCATATAAATATAAATATAAATATAAATATACATATGCATATAAATATGCATATAAATATGCATATGCATACGCATATGCATATATGCATGTCACTATAATCAATAAATACTTACTACTAGTTATATTCTCCCCAAAATTATTGGTATAATCTAAGATGACATGATTAAATGAGTGGATATAGAAGCTAAACTTGGCAAAGAGAAGCTGATGAGAATAGTAATTAGATGACATTGTTTATGTTCAGGTGTACTGGGTGGGGCCCATTCTGGGCGGTGTGCTGGCCGCCGGCTTCTACAGTCTGATGGTCAAGCTTGGGGGTGAAGAGAAGGAGAAGGTCAAACATGAACGTACGTATTGTTAAGGTGAATAATTAAGTGATTTGTACTGAGACATCGTCACCCTTTAAAACCTCATGGTGTCTTAGGGATGTAGCAAAGTTAGAAAAATTCCAAACATCCCAAAAAACTTGGAAGTGTGTGGGTGGGTCCAGGGCCATTTTGGATAGAAAATAAAAAAATGGAAAAACAAAATAAAAATTAAACTCTTAGATGATTATTAGTTAAAAAAAAAATGGATAGGGAGGTGGGTGGCTTTTTCGAGCTCAATCTATATCTTTTTAGATGTCTGGACTTTTTTCAACTTTGCAAGGCCCCTGAAAGCATCACTTTGCGTCCTTGACGTCTTTGGACGTCAAAATCTGACGTCTATAATTCTGACATCTAAAGTCAGCCCCCGCACTGACAGAGTAAAATATTTATAATGGCCGTAGACCCATAACATGTGTATTCAAATAAAAGAGAAAGAGCAAACTAAGACATTTGATAATTTCAAATTGAAAAAACCACTTTGTAATATTATTACAAAAATAAACAACAATTTTAGTTGACACGTTTGAAAATGTTGTTATGTATCCGTTATATACATTTTCTTTGTATATGGTCGATTTCAGATGAGATGTCATAACCGGCAGATGTCGTCAAGGTGTCGGGTGTGATCCTTTGCTGTGATGTTAGAGATTTTCAAAACATTGTATTTGTAATAGCAAAATCGCGTTAAAACTTGCAGGGATCTTGCTTCAAGTTGATGGGAAATTGGCCTTGAGTGTTATTTTCCCTGTATTCAACCATTCGGCCAGCTGATTGTCACCCAAGTTGGTAGTCCCGCAACTTCCCCATCGTGATGGCTAAATAATGGTTGAATACCGTAAAAATAACACAATACCAACTGATCATTAAAATAAAGCTCATGTGTTTTGATATTAATTACATTACGAGATTCAGTTGAAGTGTAAAAAACAAATTGTTGTAAATATTCCATAATTTTATTAATTATTCAGTTCGGTACACAGTCAGACAGTTATGATTATATTATTGATAATTCACTTACATGCTTAGGGCTCTTGTCAAGTTAAAAAAATCAAAAAAATTCTAGAAAAACTCGAAAGTGGGTGGGTGGGTGAAGCCGCAAGTCGGCTTTTTTTACATGTTTAAAAGAAAAATGGATAGGGGGGTGGGTGGGTGTAGTCTGGCCAATCTAATTTTCCTCGGAGTTTTGGATTGTTTAACTTGACAAGACCCCTTCACAAGTAGTAACAAGCACTGATAAATATAGTGCATTGTATATAATGATGTATAGTATTTATGTATTGTATTGCGAGCATATTCACTGTTGTGCTATCATATTACGTTTTTTATACTCAAGTATGGTATTCTATACCCCTTAATTTGAAAAACAACTGAATGACGGCAATAATAAGAAATATAATAGATGCTGGGTAACTATCCTTTCGATCGAAAATTTTTACTCACTTTAAGCGAACATGCAAACACTACATGTTCAAACAATCTTGTTTTGATGCTGGAGCAACGTCGTAGACGTTGGTCCAGCATCAAAACAAGATTGTTTGAACACCTCGTGCCTGTTAGGTAACATGTACATATTTAACAATTACATTTTTAAAATATGTATAGAACCTGTATAGATATATTTCAATAAAATCAATAATAATCATAAATGTTTTTCTTTGTGAACGACGAAGTACATATACGGATTCAATCACAAAATATAGCTTTGAAGGTCTAGGAAAATATGTCATAGAAAGGTGAACAGATCTTTTGGACACTTTGAAGTTCGAACCCTGGCAGTGAAAAATTCAATATGGCCGACTTGCGGCCACTTTTGACTTTGATATGTTTAATAACTGGGAAATCGTGCCAGATCGCTAGACCATTACTATTGAACAAAAGGTGCGGTTTCAGGCAGAAAAAAATGTCCGACATGCGGTAATTAGCGACTTCAAAATGCGTAATATCTGGAAAACCGTATCATTCACGTAGCTAGCACATTACTATAGGATAAAATGTGCGGTTTCAGGGGGGATATGCCATGAAAAATTTCACCTCATAACATTTTAAATGGCGGACTTGTGATCATTTTAACTTTATTATGCATTTTGACTTGACTATACGTGATAACTGGAAAATTTTGCAAGATAGTTGGACCATTTTTATTTAACACAATGTGCGGTTTCAGTAAAAATATACCGTGAAAAATGTCAACATGATCAAATTCAAGATGGCCGACCTGCGGTCACTTTTGACTTTAATATGTTTAATAACTGGAAAATCGTGCCAGATCACTAGACGATTACTATTTAACAAAAGGCGCGGTTTCAGGGAGGAGAATGTCTTTGACATTTTTTTTAATATGCCCTGAAAAATTTCACCTCGAAATGAAATGAATCGGGCTTTAGGCCACCTTTGTGCACATATAGGCTAAACTGGGCCAGGAGAACCTCCTGAGGATGGTGAGATGATTGAGATGACACTGTCCTCCAGACACAGGATTCGAAATTCGAGCCCTGGCGGTCTGAGGCCGAGCACGCTACCTCTCGGTCACGGAGGCTCCCCACAATACTAACTTTCACACGTGGATGGGGAAGAAACAATTTTGTTTCTTTCAAACCGCCGAGACCGGGAACCGAACCCCGGACATTTCACCTCGATAAAAATTAAAATGGCGGACTAGTGATCATTGTCGACTTTAATACGCTTATTATCTGGAAACCCGTACCAGACAGCTAGAACAAAATGTGAGGTTTCAGAGAGAGTTATACCCTGAAAAGTTTCAACAAAATTATATTTTAAATGGCAGACTTACGGTCATTTTAGCCCCCATTTACTTTTTTTATTTAAAAAAACTGGGCTTTTGCAATTGAGGTCACGGCGTCGGCGGTAATATTCCCTTGTGGGCACGATAACTTTTTCATGTATCCTTCTCAAATTTATGCTGCATCTTGCTAGTAACCAGGTCTTGCACAAGTACAATTATGGCAGAAAAAAATAATCAAAATGTCCGATTTATTAAGATTTTTCAGATTTTACGTTAATGATCTTGCTTTGTGGGCGGATAACTTCATCTGTTTTCCATGTAATGTATCTTGCCCAAATTTGTAATATGCATGTTACTCATAGCCAGTTCTCGGAAATGCTTAAAAATGGTTGAAAACAATTCAAAGTGGCCGATATATTGTGATTTTTTACATATAATGTCAAAAAATTTACCTTGTGGGAGCTTAACTTCAATTTTTTTTCTTGTATCCTGCTCAAATTCGTACTGCATGCTGCTAATAACCAGTTTTCAGACAATTTTAATAATGGCGGCGGGCTATTGTCGAGTGTGCTCTTGTTTCAAATGATTTTCACTTTTAAACGATAAGGCTGAGGCCTATTTCCGTCCCCGACGGGCCTTGGCAATCATTACGAGTGGACGAGAAAAAACTTTCTGTGTTATTGAACCTGACTAGCAGTGATTAGCCAGATAACCTGAATTTCAGTAGTTTCAACAACGACCTGAGGCTCCAGTTCTGCACCAACATGGGTACAACCCGAGCGAAGACGAGTTGGACGCTGGCTCAGCAATTAATTTTCAACGTCTCATGTTGATGGGGTAATAGAGTGGGGCCTCGATTTCTCTTCTTCAATTACCAATGCAACTTCTAATTGTATTTCTTAGTGACCTTACCCAGAAAACTCGAGACATTGATCCAGTGTTGGTTAAATGATGGGCCGACGTCGTAGACGACGGGCCAACATTAAATCAACATTGGTTAAAGGTATCGTTTTTGCTGGGTGGTGGAAATAATTTTTCTAATTCCAGCAAACACGCGACGTTGACACAATGCTGGTACAACGTTGTGTCACCTCCTCCGACGCTGGCCCATCATTAATCGAGCATTGGTACATGTTTCGTGTTTGCCTAAAATAACTATAACGCCCTCAAAACATGCGCTATTGTTATATTGATCTCCATCTTGATATCCATATGGCGAGCAGCCTGCAAGAAAACACTACTGTCATCATCGTGGCTGTAAACATACAGTGCTCCAAACACTTAAAATACATGGACTATGCACTGTATGCAGTGCTGTCCATGACACACTGCAATGTAAAGAAGTTTCAGTACGACAAGTAAAATACAAAAATAATAACATTATCAGTACTTCGGGACAATAAGAAGATGTGAATGTTTTATGGACAACATCGTGTTTTAAATCTGTAATGCAAATGCAAAAGTAAACAGGAAAATTACGTGAGTAGGGGGTACTCTCAAAAGTTCACAATAAACAGTCAAGTAACACGAGTAAGTGGGTCTTCTCAAAAGCTCAGAATAAACAGTCAAGTAACACGAGTAAGGGATCTTCTCAAAAGCTCACAATAAACAGTGAAGTAACACGAGTAAGGGGTCTTCTCAAAAGCTCACAATAAACAGTCAAGTAACACGAGTAAGGGGTCTTCTCAAACGTTCACAATGAACAGTAAAGTAACATAGTAAGGGGTCTTTTCAAAAGTTTACAATAAACAGTAAGGAATCTTCTCAAAAGTGCACAATGTCCCAAAATACGAACACATATCGTATTGGTGGCTAGGTGGTCTTTGCCCTTCCGTATTGAGCCATTTTTTTCAGCAGTTTCTGTTTGATCCGATAGGTAGCTTTGTCTGGCAAATATAATTAGTGTGCTACGTCAATCAAAGATCAGCCGCTTTTACATTTTACCACCCTAGGCCTGGTTATTCGTATCATTCCACTCCACGGGAAACAAACAGTCTTGCAGCAATTCCAGCACATTGAATTTATAGTACACTTTGCGATCTCTGTCTTACAAGGTTCACGCTCTTATACCTCCATCAAGTGAAGCATGCGAGTGTAAAGTGCCGTGCACAAAGACACAACATCGAAACAATGTCTCAACGTTGAGAGGGGAGGCAATATTTCTCTAAAAAACATGCACCAATTGGAGTTTAAAACCGCGCGACAGGCAGCGGCAATGACAAAACGCCACGCTATATGTCCGTCGCTGCCGTATTCATTGATTGCAGAAACAAAATACCAAACGGGCCCGATATTTGTCATCGAAGTTGTGTATATACAGTGCTCCAAACTGTTCAAAGGCCTGGCGTGTATATTGCTGCCTATGGTACTGTGCACTATAAAGACCCCTTGAAGTCATTCGAAATAAGAGTAGGGAATAGTCCCGGCTTCGGGCTTCCTTCTGTCGCGATATCGCCATGATTGTGCAGAAAGCGACGTAAAGCAATATTCACTCTTCCCTGCTGTTTGTCTTCGTATGGCAGACACCCACCTTCTGTTTATGGGCATCCTCAAATAGGCGATTTGTGTCGGAATGGCCTGCCATAGGCCTGATTGGATTGAGTGACACAGCAGAGAGATTTAGCCCCGCAAGCATTAACCCTTATGCTGCCGGAACCGTATATATGCGTTTTCAAGCAAATTTCAGATCAAATAAATTCAACTTTAATTGCTAAAAATAGATGTTTAGTTAATATGATAATTGAATTTTAAAGACCATATTTTTGTAT